>JAUBOD010000756.1:1555087-1568999 GCA_032353885.1 Nothura maculosa | reverse complement strand
TCATTCAGGCTTTTATGAAAGTCTGCTTTTTAACTGTTGTTTTACAGTTGCTGTTTTACAGTTGTGCAGAAGCTCTTTTGGTTCATAAGAAACTCTGGGCAATGGGACCTATTTTTTCTACAGCTCTGGCAGTTTGCTTTCTACTGGAACAGTAAGATGTAGCAGCTGTGGTGAGCTGAGACCAGAGTGCTATGAGCAGGGTAGGTCCTCTCATTAGGGCTAGAGGCTCAAAAGCAGGCTAAGCTGATCTATCTACATGATAGGGTCAGAAATTAGAAGTTCTCATAACGATTTGGCATAAATTTGTAGATCCATATTATTCCAGTTAGGACACTGCTGCCCTTTAATAAAACACAAAATAAGTGAGACTTGTAGTAACTTTGGCTGAAAGCATCAGAACTCCTCACATTTGGAGAGCATGAACTCTTGCTGGGCTGCCTGTAATGCTAGCACATGCTTACAGCAGAGGACAAGACGTTAGGGGAGATAAGTTGGGAACACTCTCTTCTGCATTCTTTGTTACTTCTAAGTATATCCATTTCTTCACTGTTTCCTACACATCTTGGCTAAATTCCACATCAAACATTAATCATTGCTGTTTTTAAATTAACTTGATGACACCAGTGTAGACTAAATTACAGAAGGATTTTCTGGTTTATTGGTCTTGACTTATTAATGCATTATGTTGAGGATGACTCCTTACTTTCTTAGAGGACATAGCTTTCAGTTCAGAAGTGCAGCCAAAGCCAAGCAGGGACTCTAAAAAGATTTATACAGTTTATGTATGGAGAGCAACCTGTATGAACTGTAGAGAATAACACAGGGATGGACCAAAAATCAGGACAGATGATTATTAAATCGTATTCCAGTCCCAGTTGGGCGTGCCCATGCTAGAGACTAAACTCATTACTTGTCCCTCAACTATTGCCCCTGCAGACTAGTTCTTCTCTTCTTCAAAGTTTCATTACATAAGTTACCTAATGCATATCATATAATTTTGCTTTTCTCATTTTCCATGACAACTTTCCTTGATGGGATTAAACACTCTATTCCAGCCCACACTTGTGTTGCTATGGACTCTGTGACTTGTTTTGCTTATTCACTTACTTAAACCATCTTTCCAAATTCAGCATTACTTTTCCTGAACTCACCCTCTTGCCCTTAGAGATTAATAATACGCCAGGTTTTTAGGACAACCCTTGCTATTATGCAAGAGTCTTGACTACCCATTGAGATCTCAGTGCAGATATCTCACTTTCTTACGAATACCTGCTTTAAAAGCTGTCATGAAAAGTATCTGGAGACCAGGCCTGCAAAGGCAGATGAACTGGTGGTGGTGGTGGACTGGACACCCAGAGACAAAGTCCCCCTTGCACTGCTTTCCAGCTGCACGTGTCTTACAGCTGGCACTGGAGCCACCCACCCCGACTATCAGGTGAAGAGGCTGTTGCACAGCACTCACAAAAGGCCTATGCTGACAACATGCCCATGTGAGCTGAGGCAGCAATGCCACCACCTGATTATCTTGGCTGGAAAAGACACAGGCTTATTCCGTGAATTCTCATCTACTGCCATCACCAGCAAAGCAGTGAGCGGAGTGTATAGTCAGCCAGTAACACCTCCCTTCAAGCAGTCTTTAAGCGAAGCATCCTCCCTGCAGCTGGAAGAATTGCAAGTTCCCCCATACAGTGATGGGCACCTCACAGCTGGTGGGACTGCTGGAGCACCACCAGGGTCACGTCTCTGTTTAGGACACCTCACAGTAGCACTAGTGGCTTTTTCAGGGACGGCTGGTATTAGACATGAAAGACCAATCTCCTTGTGATTGACATCCCAGCTCACCCCCTCAACACTGCTCCGTAGCCCTGGATTGAGATGCAGGGACATGTTCACTGCAGAAGGATGGACATTTCAGCAGCAGCTACAGTGCCTCACTAATGTGTCTGCTGCTAGAAACTCTTCATTAGATTTATTCTCTAAAACACTTTTCCTTGTATAACAGAGACAGTTATCAGCTGCTGCTGTACAATAGGCACAGATGTTCTGCATGCATTTAGAACATTAAAATCTATATCAAACTTCTGGAAGCTGTCTCTGATTTTGGAAAGCATTAGCATTAGCACTGCTGTTCAGAAAGAGAGCACTGCAAAATGCTCTGTCAGGCACAGTCCATTTTCTCATAACTGCACTTGTTAGCTCAGAAGGCAATGTTGCCAAGATGTTAAGATTCTTGTGCAAGGCCAATTTGCCCAGCACATTTGCTGTACATCCCTGTTGGACACTCATGGAGATACCAGGCATACAAGCCATAAGGACACACCAGTACAACTGTTGTTTTTCCCTCCTGCTGATTCCTGTTGCCTAACACATACTGCAACCCTTTCCAGGCAGAACTATTTCTGCCCCTGTCCCTTTCCCAAACAGGAATCTTGGGGATACTGGATGAGGTCTGCATGACCAGGAATCCAATGCTGCTGTTTTTCAGACAGCATTACTTGCAGAATCACTAACTAGCTTGAAGTTACAGGACTAGCATCCTGCCCACACTACTTCTGTGTATTTTTCCTTGCACTTTCTCTGTTGCATGATCCTCTTCTATTCCACTGTCTTCACTCCAACACTTCCAAAGTGTATATTTATACTGTCCACAACGAGTTGCATCATCACTCTGGATCACCTTAGCTCTTTATTTCTTTATTTATTTATAAATACCACTTCTTTTTAGCACGGATACATGCTCTTGTATTTCTATTCCTGATACTGAAGCTGACAGAGATTTGTCACAGAACAAAATTCTTGTCAAATATTTATTTTTAAGAAGATGCTAAATCTCTTCAGAATATAGCATCAGAGGGCTATCAGCATACAGGGCACCAAATGTGTTCTGTCAAACTAGGGCTCACAAAGACTCAAAACACGTTGACTAGTGTCACTCAAAAAATCAGTTTTCCTCTTACTAGATTAGCATCCACTATCAAAGGCTTTTCAATACTGCTTGGTGTTTGGATGGAACATAACTATTTTATGTCTAATTTAGATTTCTAGTTTCAGTGAATTAGAAAACAAGGAGTAGGAACTGTGACCCTCTCCACAGCCTCAATGGAACCATTTCCTCCTTATCTCATCAGAGAAAATGTCATTTATGCACTTACTTTGTATTCTGGGGGTATCCTTGCTCCAAATCCAAAGGCAGGGAACATTTTATCACTGAAAAAGAAAAAAATAAGATGCTTTTGAAAAATGCATTATGTTACACTGAACATTCACTCAAAAGTCAATGAAGTGCAACAGCATAGAAAAGGCTTTTAAGGCAAGAGGGTTACATGGCAGACTGGACTGTAACAGTATTGCTGACCAGATCCAGAAGTGATATGTGAGATTTTTTAGGGGGATCCCTAATATTCTGGCAAGTTAGAAGTATTTGGAGAATATCTAATAAGTAAGGTACCTTGCACTTCTCTCACAACTGCAATAACAGGTACACAGCACTACCTGGCTGAAGAGTGAGAGTGAGTTGTCATATTTTAGGAGTAATTTTAGCTTAGGCACTGTCTGTGCCAACAGATTTTTTTTTTTAGAAATAAGGAAATGCTCCCCTCGCTCAGAATGA
This sequence comes from Nothura maculosa, assembly GCA_032353885.1. Lineage (NCBI taxonomy): Eukaryota > Metazoa > Chordata > Aves > Tinamiformes > Tinamidae > Nothura > Nothura maculosa. Next base: position 1,565,389 of record JAUBOD010000756.1, on the reverse strand, counting down.
TGAGTTTACTGAAGAGGTGACTGTGAGATTAAAACTATTTCCAAATTTGTGTTCTTACTGCTGTGCATGCACAAAAGAGATTTCCCTAAAATATTAGAAAAGGGGCAGACTCATACCCAGCAACCTGCAGGTTCTGTAAAGTTTTCCACCTATAATATCAGTAGCCCCACAAAAACATGGGACTATTTTCAATTGGGCACATGTTGACTGATAACCTAGCTAATATTGTGGCCTTGTCAGTTTGCATCCAAACACTATAGTGAGGTTGTTGTGCCCCAATTTGATCTTTAGGGACCAAAGTTCCTCATTCCAAAGCCCTGGAAACATCAGGGTTGTTAATCCTCTTTCAGAAGTGTGTTAACGTCTCGGGCAGCCCACATGCTGCCAAGTGCCTCTTCCCAGCTGGCAACGTGGAAGCACCAAGCTGTAAGGAATGTCTCGTCCCGCAGCCAGCAAGGCGCTTGATCACACTCTTGAGGTTAGCAAATCACCCAAACATACGCTCAGCTCCACAGAGTTCCTGAAGCCTCATCAAAGCCACTGAGCTGTACCCTGGCACGCTGATGAATCAAATTCTTTGTAAGTTTATCTGATTCTCCACCTAGGGTTTCATAGCCCTTGGAAAGGCTGAATTCCTATTACCTTTCCTGGCACTTTCAAAGATTTCCAAGACAGGGCAGCAGTTTCAAATGACTCTGCAAGTCATCTCCATTCCAAGTATGAAGTGAGTAACTCTAGACATACTCAAGAAAGATAACTGCATCCATCAGAAATGCCAGATTGATTCTACCTGGCAGATCCTGTGAATATCACTGCAATGCTTCTGGTATGAGATAAAGAAGAATGGATGGGCTTCAAACAAATCAGAAACAAGCTTTGAACTTAGTAGCTGCAACAACGGGATGGAGAAATACTCACCTTTCCCAGATTACTGGGGAACAGTGATCATTCCTATGTGATGGCTTAGCTCTTGTTTCTGTTAAGAAATGTAACTGCTGCACATATCTTGGGAGTGCAGTACTATGTACCATATGTTACACTGTGGGACAGTGGATGCTGGAAAGTAGGGCGAATATCATTTGCATGGTAATGAACCATTTTTTTTCCAAGAGATGTCAGAAAAAAGTAGTTACCGACATTTTTTGCTAAGCACCTGCCGATAGCCTTCTCTCTGATTAAACACTTCTGGATGCAGGGAAGCCCTTGCAACGAGACACAGACTAGAATCAGATTCTTGCCCCTTTTAGAGGGCAAGAAATAGGAAGCCCCTAGAAAACATTCTGAGTGGAAAAAGCCTCTTGTTTTGCATCAACAGTTAAGCATGGTAGGATTAGGGAATCAAATCCTGTGGAGCTTCAATTTAGTTGATTTGAGGAGAAATAAAGATTTAAAAAAGAAACTTAGGTAGAACATAACAGTCTAAATCTAACAAAGCAATCCCTGTAGCTGACGTTGGCAGCGCTTACTCAATCTAGGAGATGCCTGAATCCATATGGTACCTGTGCTTTGGATGTCAGTCTTTGCTGGGTGTAAACAAGTGTAGACACCCTTGTCTTTGCACCTCCATTTTCTGTTCTGTTGCGAGTCAGAGCCAGCAGTGAGTGATACCTCTAGCAGCCTGCTCTCTTAGCAGGGAAGAGAGAAGACCTGGATTTCCCTCCCGATGGCGAGACTCCCACGTTCCCTGCTACACAGTGGCACAAGTCCCTGCAGGAAGCTACTCAGAATATGCTAGGACACCTGCCTCTATGTCTGAGTCTCCCATATCTCCTTTTTTTTTGAGCAAGTGCCAGGTACTGCTACAACCACCTTGTGAGAAACTTGGCCATGTAGGCAGTCACTCTCAAGAGGAGTTTCCACAGGGTTATTTTTAGGAGGAGAAAAGCATATAAACTCAAGAAGTGGAGATCCTGTGGTCCACTCCTGTGCTTTCTCTAGCCACATTCTGGGCAACTCAACCCTCTGGAGTTTACCCTTTGGAAATTCCACATTCCCCTTGGAAATTCCTCATTTTCCTCATTTTCCAGAGTTTAGGTGTATGCATCTGCAATGTGACAGAGCCTGCTGACATCAAGCAGGTCAGCAGAACCAATTGTCAGGAGCTCCCGCAGCTTCATCTTTAAGCTCAGAAGGGATCTTTCTGATCAGGGCTCATCACATCCGTTACACAGAAAATGCCAGATCATGCCATTCGCTGACTACACTGCAAAATTTGTGGCTGACTTTCAGAATAAAATCCAACTTTGAGGTAAATAATACTTTACATCCTATCAAAGTGCTTTGTTGCTATAGAAGATACACTCTGCAGTAAGAACACAGTTTAACTGCTTAGTGACATTTTACGAAGTGAACTACTCCAGCCTTGCCGTTTACATCTCACTTCATCACATGGGTTAAAAAACTGCAGCTCAGCCTGCTCCCCTCCTTCTGCTTATTCTGCACTACTAAGACACTGCAGGGCAAAGGGACCTGGTAGGCAGCCAAGGCTGCTCTGTCTCCCAATAGATCCCTTCTGGGATAAGGGCATGGGAGAGCTGCTCCCTCTGACCCTACCAGAGCAGCTGGAAGCGGAAAGCAGGGCAGCTGCCCAGGCTCTTGAAGTTACGTCCAGGGCGAGGACACCGAGGACTGCGATGATCAGAAAATGAGAAGGCCATTTCCTCTTGCCCCAAGAGGAAACTGCGAGCATCACAGGCTCCAGCTCTGGCTCCCAACCTGGTATTGCAATAGGAAAATGATCTGCTGTAATGATTTTTCTTCCTCTCTAATTTAAACTGACTCAAAGGGCTGCAAGTGAGAACGACATTTATTTTTTCTGTGTGTTGCTTGTCCAGACATCTCGGCTACATTTATATAGGAAATGAAATGACCTGGGACCCTGGCTGAGGCACTGGGATGTGACTACATGTGTGGTTCAACTGCCAGTGCTCTCCCTGTGCTCACACTGAGCAGCACCTCGCAGCCAGTTCCCACAAACAGCACGAGGGCAGCTCTGCTCCAGACAACTCCCGCGTGGCAGTCTGGGTGTCACCACTTTAATTAAGGCAGGAGGAAGAAAGTTCAGGTAGGAGGGCATGGGCACGTCCTCAGCCACGGGCCCAATAAAGATCTTCCCCTTATTTTATTTAGATGCACTCAAAGTGTCTTGGGCAGGTACAAATAAAACCCCAGCCCCATCCTGCCAGAAGCAGATGGCTAAAGGGGCAGGAGAGCAAAGCGAAAATGGGGAAGGGAGGTGGCACTAGGAAACCTCAATCTCCCAAACTCAAATCAGAAGAGGATCTTGACTTAGCAGAATCATTACAAAAATTACTGTCACATTTGCTTCACATTTTATGTAGTTTTCTGTTTTACACAGAGTTCCATTGAAACTTAAAATTAGGCATAATTTCCAAAAAGATGAAGTACTTGACATCAAGATGACTGAAAGCAGAAGCAGAAGCATCAATTAGCCTTGACAGGGATTGCACCTTTTGGAAATTTATCTGAAAAGATCATTTGAATTGCACAGTTTTGGAGTTTTATATCAGATTATATAAGGGCCATGAGTAGGCAAGCAAGCATAAAGATAAATGACTTCTGGTCCTTTTTTTTAAATGCCAAAAAGATGTATATGGCTAAAAGATAGGAAAGAGTAACTGCAGAACAGACATATAGTCTAAAATCAGGGATAAAGTTTCAAGTTCATTGTACAGAATGGCCAATATATATTAACGCATACAAAAAGGGATTGTTAGGACTTGAGAACTGCAAAATATAACCATTTAGAGAGAAGTATTTGAGTAACAGCACTACATTAATATAATGAATACCAGAAAATAAATTCTGAAAATATTCCATATTTTCCTTTTGTAACAATGCTCAGTTTTAGTGATTCATCTCTCCAACTATGTAGCAGAAACAGAGAAAACACAAAGATAAATCAATATATTATTAGAGGAAAGAGTTTTCAGTGAGATGTATTGCAAAGACAGCAGAAGAGATGAACAGAGGTAGTAGCAAGGTTTTATAAATTAGTAAGTGTTACAGAGAATGGGATCTTTTTGTGTTTCGCCAGTAAATCTAGCATTACTGTAAGATAAGAAATACTTTTAAAATAAAGAATACCTACAAACATGCTTTATTAACCACCAGTGCCCTCTGACATATGGAATCACTGCACCTTAGAGTTCAGCTGTACTCTGAGAATGGTTTGGTATTCCCAGGAACAAGGAGAATTCAGATGCAACCTGAGTGAAACTTGAGTTTCTCCAAGGCGAAATTATTCTTTAATCAGATATTAAAGAGTATGTTACAATTTCCTCTGAAGCTGCTGGCGAAGATAAGGCTGGAGACTCTGAATTAGACATTCATTCAATGGGCCAGTACCTCAATTTAGAAAGAAAATATCTGCCAGGACTAGTGTCTCTGAAAATTAGTTCTTTGTTTTCTTTAAAAAAATACAACTAAATTGGAGCTCTTAATTCATAACTATAGGGAGAAATGTTGCGAAAAAAAAACCACCTCCAGCTCATTCAATATACTACCTAAATGATCTGTTTCATGACTCCTGGCTAGCCACTTACACAGAATTACTCTTAATGCTGTTCACCAGAACCGATACAGATGATATAGATGTGCTTGGCTTTAAGCTCCTGAAGCCAATACATGAGGAGGGCGCTCCCGAACCGACCTTGGGGAGCCTCAGAATGAAAATCTCACTTCATGCTGGTGCAGCAGGAGCAATGATGAAGGGAGGGAACAGCCCTACTGTGGAGAGCCAGGCTCGGTGGGGAGAAACACTAAAAACCCTTCTTTTTTCTTTTTCTTTTTTTTTTCAAGTGGACAAGAATCAAATTTACAGCTCTTGGAAATCTTGTAAGGAGTATATCTGGTTAGAAACCTTGGATATGAAACTGTCATTTGTACCTTTGGTTCTGGGTAAGATCAAAATTACCAGGCATGTTTTCTTTAAGTACAAGTCTGGACTCAGCAAAATCAGTTACTCTGCCTTTCGTTTTCCATGCCAGTCTGAAAAGAAGGAATGGTGACTCTTTGTTCTACATACTTGTCCCATGATAAAATCAGATATCTTCCCTCTGCTTAAAAGATATTTGAAATTGCCAAGGAAAAGAGAAATGTCTGTTACACATTTAACTGAGAGAGGCCAAAGGAAGGTAAAGGAAGACAAGGGAAGGCAAGAGAGAAGAAGAGAAGGGAGAAATGAAATAGAGTCATTTCTAAACTAAATTAAAATTGTAATCTTTCATGTTCAGGGAGTAAACTGGAAGAAAATGAGCTGAATTAAGTGTTTCCTTCCAGAAGCATATGAATGAATCATGTTCCTGAGTGTATTATTTAGTACTTATCCGAAAGGGCCTGATGCCAGTAAATTCCGAATCATAACAGCTTACAGGGATTAGCTGCAGTTCCAAAGAAAATACAGAAACCATCTGCAATAGCTAAATGTTTCTAGCTCTTGCTTTGCAAGCAGCGCTTGGTAGACAGAGGGCATGATCTGCATGACACAGCAGGAGCAAATAAGGTGTCAGGGCTCCTTTTAATCCAACCTCGAGGGGTTGTACACCACGGAGCTGGCAACCCAGCCCGCAGCGCACCGTGATTTTTAACGCAGCGGCAGGAATGAACTGCTTATCACACGTCTTTATAACAAAAGAGAGTGTGTAAAGCAACAGCAAACCACTGCAACAACTCCAGGGTTTGGTCTATCGCAGGCAGATATGTTACAAAACCATGTTCAAACTCCTGATATTAAAATGTACTCGCTATCTTTAATTACAGCTCTTTGTCGCCTTTGGGGAGCTGGAATCTGCTGAATACAGAGAAACAGACATAGCCAAGTAATTGGGCTTCAAGAATATGAGGGCAATGTCTGTCTCACCTGCAAGGGAAATAATTAATGAAGTAGGGGAATACAAATTCCCTTAAGTTAATCACCGAAAAGCATCAGCTCATGAAATAACAACAAAGCTGAGTCCAGGTACAATAGATTTAAACTTTCCCTTGTTAACATTCAAAGAATCACAAAAGAAGCTCTGCAGGACAAAAGCAGACAATGAATTCCGAAGTTCCTAGACTGAGGAAAAGTAAATATGCACCAAGAAAAGTCACCAGAGATTGAGGCAGAAGTAAATGAAATGGCAGAGAGATGCATCACTTGCTAGAAGGATCGCCTCTAAAAATGGCATACTCAGGAAGGTGAGACCAATATGTCAAGCTTCCTTGCTGGATGATAAATAAATTGCAATGACCTGATTTATATCCACACAGATGACCCAATTCAGTAAAATGTGTCTTGAAAAAGAAATAGGAATTCATAACTTGGAATAAATTAGGGAAGGGGATACTGCAAGGGGTTACAGTGAGTCATATTTAACTTCTCAAATCTAGGCTGTTCAGAGAGTCCTATGAATTTTATAGGGTTGTAAGTCTGTCTCTGTAGCTTACAAAAGCTTTGCTCTACAGTGACTTGGCAGATCTGTGGGGATACACATGGAAAACTGTACTATAACTCAAAAGATTATTCTCATACAGACAGTAACCTTGAAAGTTTAAAAGTTGACATGACTCGAAGACAGTATTGCTCCCTTCAGGCGGATTCCTTCACCTGACACACAGATCTTAACAAAATAAGAGAACAAAGAGAGGAGAGCATTTCTTCCATGAACCACAGGCGAAGCTTTCAAGTTGCAGGGTGTATTATTAAGTAAGCACAAGAGCAAAGGCTTTGCTACATATGCTCAGAATTTGCTACATATGCTCAGAATCTTTGTTCTTTTCACTGGAAAGGACAGCTCAGAGGCTTGCCCTGCAAGTGCTTTCCATCAGAAGAGCACAGACTGAACTCTGGGTTCCTAGGATTGCCCACACATCCAGGTAGGTGTCAGCCCACCTTGCCTGAGTGTTTTCAAGTTGCAAATAAGATTTCTGGGATGAGCAGGATATAACTGCTATAGATATATTATGTGATTTAATGGGGTCAAATGAGCTGTTTATGTAATTTTGCCAAAATTAAAATAACATTTAGTCATAATGAAGAATACTATAAAAAAGTTACAGTCAGGATTGTGAGTGAAATGTACTGGTGATTAAATGTTCAGCTAGACAGCATGAAGTATGCAGGAGGAATTGGGCCAAAGCTCTGTTAATCCGCTGCTTGGAATCTCTGATCAAGGTTAATTTCACAACAAAACTGCACAATTCTAAACTGACTTTCTTATAACAGGTCTATCACAGCGTTTTTTTCAACAGTTAGGCTGTTGATTTATTTCCTGAAACTCTAAATATATTTCTCCATCATGACAGACAGATAAGATCAAAGATTTGGGTTCATTTGAGCCAGGAATGATCCCCACAGAGCTGTGAAGGGGATAGTAGGAATTAAGTGGCAGACAGGTCTATGTGATTCAGAGGGATTGTCTGGCTTTAACTGAGAGCAATGCAACCCACAAACACTTGGAAAGCCCACGGTTTCCACTTACTGTAAAAAAACTTGCAGGAGAAAGACAATTTAGAAAATGGTGTTCACTGATGGCCTGCTGGGTTTCCAAACAGGAACACCTTTCAGGGAAGCTACATGCTTGTTTAATGAAGTAGATGATTAGAACAGATATTTCCTTTATCTGTACTGATTTATCGATGCGAACAACCAGTCTCTACAGCACTGTCTATTCTGACAGTCTGCTATTTCATATATAACTTGTGGGGTTTTGGCTTTAGGTCATTCTCTGCAGAAAGAAATGCCGACTGAGAAATTGCAGGCAATGGCACCAGCCTGTACAGTCATGGCAAGCTGAAATTACTAGCACAATCTCTTCTTCCTTAGAGAAGATTTCAAGATGACTTGAAAGATACTAAGGATTGCATAGAAAAAAGCCTGAAGAAGTTAGACAGAAGGCAGCAGATGTCTCTGAGAAGCAGCAGACGTCTTGGAGAAGCACATGGAAAAGAAATGCTTCTGATAAGAAACTAGGAAGGAATAGGTCCTGACTGACAGCCTGACATGGGAAGTGAGTTCCAGAAGGAGAAGGCAGCACGAAGAAGGCACAGGGTGAAACTTGGTGAGGGAAAGGCTGAGCTGTAAGAACTGACAGTACCTGACTAGCTAAAGGGCACCACAAAAGGAACTGCTACAAAGTCACCCTGTCAACACAGTTGTCCTGGGCTGATGCACACAGACTAGTTGTTGCATGGTACAAGCTCCTGTGTATCTGCAATCAGCAAATACAGCCTCTGCAAAGGCAAGCTTCTGAAGGCATGCATGGCTGTGCATGGATAGCTGCACCAGCCTGGGGCCTCAGCACTTCAATCCAAGCATTTTCCATCCAGTCGGATGATGAAAAGTGTTAGCAACTCAATTCCACCAATGTAATTCCAGCCCTGGCTCAACATAACCCTTGAAAATGTGTTTAAACCCATCTAAGCTAATGCTTAATGCTAAACATACGCTACAATTTTTACTTTATAGATTGTATCTTTTTGTTTTATGTCTATGTAAATTGGGTCCTATTAAATCACTAAATAAAAAAAAAATGCCTTTTCCCCTAAGAGATTAAAACTTGTTTCGATATCCTAATCAGCTTTTGTTTTGCTTAACTGCCTCCAGAAAGGTTTTTTTTCTGCATTTAAAATGATGGAGCTAGGCTTAATAACTAAACATATTTTTGCTTATTAATCATGGGTAGGCTGAATTTTAACATCTATACGTAGGGATTTGATGAAAAATTCAATGTTGCACCTAGTGCCTGTTATTCTAGGTGTCATTCTTTGTCCCCAGTTTTAATGAAGTAATTCATTAATTATTATCATAATATTACTATCATAACCAAAGGAAGATTCTGCTTTTCTTTTTGTCTCTATTGAAGTTATCTCAAGATATTTGATTCAGATCCCTTCATTCAAGGTAAATCATGGTTGTTTTAATTTACACTAAAAACATTTAGCGCTCGAAACATAAATTGTTCCTGTGCTTTGCAGGCAGTAATGCATTCTTTGTTCATTAGTGCTGTTTGTGGAGGTAGCTAAATGTGTGTTTTATACAAGCAGTTTATTTATTAACATTCAGATCTCAGTGTGAACATCAGCTTTAAGGAGCTATTTTAATAGGTAGAGTTCAGGAGGTTATATCTATAACTCTAAAAGGATATTAGTTTCAGGAAACGGATATAATTCACCTTCTCTGTTTCAAGGGCTCTTGGAAATATAATAAAAACATACTTGTAGTGCCTTTAAGAGTGATCACACATGCAGATTTTAAATAATTTAGAATTAATTTTTGAAATAATTTTCAATATGAATAAAATGGGGATGAATTTTACACATCATTTTACAAATTGCACAGTAGAAGACATGGAAGCATGAGGTGAAAGCCCAGATCATAATGGAGATAACCCAGCTAGACTGGGAAGTTGCACAAAGAGCCAATGCAACAAATATTTAAAGAACTGGAAAAATTCCATCTAACCCTGTCTTGTTCAAGGTATGAAATTGATTCTATGCCACAGTAGCCAATTCTCACAAAAATTTATGAGCCCATTTTAATAATTTAGAGAGCAATTATGAATGTCCAAATATAAAACTGTAAAACTCATGAAGATTATATATGTATATGATGGATACTGAGCAGTTTAAGACTGGCACAGGGTGAACAATTAACAGTGAGTTCATATCCAGTAAAGCTCTTAATTTTATCTTAGTGCCTTTTATAGTTTGTGTAACACTTCACTGTTTGCTTGAGTTGGACTGAATTCACTGGGCTTAGATAATCAGCTCTAGCGTCTTGCTGAATCAGGAGAGAGTTTTTAAGGCAAACATAAATATTTAATGTAATACAATGAAATTCTTAATAAGCTGGAGAGAATGGAAAAAAACTAACTGCAGAAATCAGATTGCAAACAGAGGATCAGAATTTCAAGTCCAGCCATGGGCTTCACTCCCATTGTCATCATTAAAGCCCATAACAGTGTATAATCATTTATGCATCAGCCTTGGGCACTGTGTATGTGCAGCAATCCTTACCTTTACAAACAAGCACTTTCCAGCCCTGTTTCAGCCTGTTTGCCTTTGCCAGAGACAGCTAGCACTGCAGAACAACAGAGGAGCTACACTCATGACTAGCTGGTTCTGTTCCAGCACTGGTAAAACAAATCATTAAAATGCAGCAGCCGGCCTTTTTTAATGAACTTTGTGTACTTTTGTTATTGTGATGTATGGCTTGGATCTGCAGAGAGGGGAACTAAGAAGCCTAAAGGAGAAATCAACTTCTTTACTGCAAGGCTAAGTGCTAGCCACAAATGTGATACA
>JAUBOD010000756.1:1544067-1554987 GCA_032353885.1 Nothura maculosa | reverse complement strand
AGAAATAGCCCCATGTAGTATAAAATATATATCTGTATTTCTAGATCTAGATATATATTATATTTATACACCCACACATTTATATAGGTAAAGAGCTCTAGATCCCCATATGGCAGATTCACAACACACCTGCTCCTATCCTGGGAAAATCACAGACTCACAGCATGGCTGAGGTCAGAAGGGACCTCTAGAGACGGATCATCTAGTCCAGCTCCCTACTCCAGCAAGGCCAAGTGTCTGGTTTATCTGCATGCAGCTCTGTTCCCAGATGTTTCCAGGTTACAATATTGAGAACTAACTCGCCAACGTGCCCATGTGTCTGCAGCCCCGCAGGGCTGCTTGGGTGCTGGTCTTGCCTACGCAGGCCTGCTCAGAGCATCTCGGCAGCACTTGTGCCCATTTGCTGGTGATGAAGTAAACAGATTTTTAAAAGTCCTGGCTAGGCTTGAAATGCTGGCACTCAGCAACCACTTGTGTGGATCTCTGACCACAGAACTCAGTACTAAAATAACTGACATCGAGCATAAACATGGAATGGTGTTGAAGCAGCTCCTCTTAGTATTTAACTTTTTGATAGCTAATGATTTTTCATCATTTTTATCCATTTATGGATAAGACAGGCCCCACAGATTTGGTCAATTTCAAGATAAAATTATATCAGGCTCTTCAAGAAACCTTGAGAAAATGTTTAACTAGAAATATGTATTTCTTATTTATTGCTTTTATTAGGCCCTCCTTAAACCTTCATGAATAATTTAGCCCAAAATAAAATTTTCTCCACAGAGCTGTCTGCTTATTTTACCCAACAGCTTCAATAGCAAGTTTTTAATGTGCTTTTCCATTTCCAGTATTTCCAAATACATTTAGGAGCCTAATTTCTTAAAACAAATGAACGCTCCTCCTTCCTTTACAATCCATTGCTACTGCAGCTGGGCCGCAGATTGCCTCACCTCCAACCTTTATCTTCTCTCCTGACAAATCTCGCCATAACCTGCAACAATTCCACTATGTGAAAAGTATTAAGTCTTTTGTACCCCTGAACAGCTCTTCATTTCTCATGCCATTATCAGATTGGCCTGTTCCTGGAGACCTGTAGCATTTTTGCAATCAGGTTAATAATCACAGCCTATTTCTCACTCTCTGAATGCTGCTGATGAAAGAATGAACCTTATTCTTCCCCATTTAGCTGTGCAGAACGATGCTGTTCACTGAACTGCTTCAGCAGTCTTGGAAACATGCAGATAAAGGGGCTCCTGCATCGATGGGGTTATTGCACTGTATGAAGGTGCATAAGGCAGCACTTAATCTGGAGCAGTAATTACACAGGGATCCCTTCTGTTAGTCTAGTATGTATAGAAACCTAACGTATGTAAAGATTGAGGTGATCATTTAAACTAACTAAAGCACATCAAAGAAAATTGTGCCTTTGGAGTGTACCATATATCTTTCTCTCAAATTACAAATAATGTCAGCTGATTGAATGTTTCTAATTACAGAGAAATTTTACTTTATTTCTTCTAATTACAGAGGTATTAAAAGTATGCAAAAGAGTAACACTAAGTGCTCTCTCAAAGCACTTAGTGTTCAGCCACAGTGGTACTGGAATACAAAAAGCATTGCCAACAGCAGACATTACCTTATTCAACTAACATTTTAAACTAAATTTGAAACTGTATTTTTAAATGTAAATACAGAAGACCAGCTTATGTGTGGAGTGCACAGAATGAGCGCCTACACTGAACCTGCAGATTATTTTGAGAGTAGGTTTCCTCTGCCTTTTACTCTTCCTCAGAGAAAATTTTCATTTCCCATTTGCTAGATTCAATATATGTAAAAAGAAAGCAAAGGGTCTGCTGAATTGACACCTGGATGGGAAGGCATTACAGTGTCACAGCTTGAGAGCACACACAGGTCAAACACGAACCAGAAAGGTGGCATTTCCCAGGGAAAAAGCTGCCTTTTGTTTAGCCCTAACCATACCTTGCACAAGCTTCGCTGTAAGATCAGCAGTAACAGGCATTTTCTGGAGTGCAACAGAACTGAATGATGCTGAAGATTTCATTTAAAAAAATTACTGGCCATTATTTTTCATACTGATGGGAATAAGCTGAAAATTTTTCATACTGATGGAATAAGCAAAAAGAATTCTTTGCAATAAGTGCTGTGGGGTTGTACCACCTGACTATCTCTCTTTCTTAACAAAGTTACCAAAAGTGACAGAATCAAACAATCTCTATGCATAAACTAGCCCTTACATTTTATTTCTTTTCCTATTTTGATGCCCACTGAATTATTGTATTAATTATTATATTATTGGATAATCCCTGACAAATAATCAAATCATTTGTAATAAAATACTGATGTTCTCAGATTCATTGATTACGTTTGACCATCAAGCCCCTACAGGAATGATATCAGCACAGCATTGTATTTTCATCGTTATTCTTTGAGACAGCATTTCATTACCACGCAGATGCAAGTGTTTCTGTGGCGTGTAACACAGTTATTAAATCCCTCCATAGTTTATGCACAAAGCATAATTCAAATTGGCCTGACAATACCACTGTCTTTTTATAAGCACTGTTTTTTGGGGTTTTATTTTTTGAGTTCTGGCATTCACATATAACAAAGTGGTGGGTGGATGTCTATTGTGTGTCCTCAGATTCTATGTATCACCAACAAAGAAAGAACATTTACAGGAAATGCACTCAGTAATTAGATTAATAACGGGCAATTAATTTGACAGAGGCAGCCTACTCGAAAGCAACAGAAGAACATAAAATAATCAAAGCATATTTGGCCCAATTACTTGCATTTGTTTGTTTATTTTAAGGCATGTTCTGCGCACAGATTATCAATGTCTTTTAAAGCTTATTTCAGAAGGGACCATAATGTTTAACCATAATGTCTGTTGACTAGAACACTGAAAAGACCTCGTATTTACTTGTGAGAACAGAGATGGCCAGCAAGCCATTTAGTTAGGAATGCTTTTCTGTAGGGTGTCATGGTGTTGAGCAGGCAGCACCTGCAAAACAGACTTCAAGTGCACTATCAAGTGAGAAATCTATGTAATTTCAGCATATGGGAACAGACCTAAAACTTAAGGTACACACCAGCAAAATAGCCCTAAACTAGGCCTTTCATTACCCTCAAGCTCCCTCAGACGTGGGTCAGGGTATAGAAATCTTCCTGATGTTCTCTCGCATCTGTTAAATATGGAGCTAGTGCAGCCGACAGCAGGCAGTCATTGATTTCACACTGCTAAAACACCTTCCAAAGACAACCCTGTCAGCAAATGTGGTTATTTACCTGTCATAGTCCTGGCAGATCTCACCGACAGCCACCAATGCCTTCAAGTACTCATTGGGCTGATAGGGGTGGATGTAGTGCAGGGAGCAGCTGTTCCTCGGATCACCGTTTGACGCAGTGAAATCTATAGCTACCTGCAAAGCAAGAGCAGTCAGTACGTTCTGCAGCAGCGTTCCCCCACACCAGAACCACTTTCCTGCAGATACTGGAAAATTCAAGCCAAGGTCATTCCACAGAGCCCTCCGTCAATTTACCTTGTGATGGTATTGGGAAATTTATCTAAAATTAAACGACAGCTTAAAAGTAAGAGTTAATAAAACTACAATGGCATAATTAGGAAAAAAAGAATCACTGCATAATTGTTCCATGTGCAGAATTATGTTGTAATAAAAAGTAATCAAATTAACTATCTCTACATGCTCGTACTTAACTGAATTACTCCAACTCAGGTAATGTACAAGACATAAAGGCTGTGTAGTTAAAATGTCCCTACAGATTTGAAAACCCCACTCAAAATATAAATGAATACTTCAGTTAGGGATATATCTTAGGTATTTTAAAGCCTGTTACATCTGTAGAATAGTAGGCAATACTCTCCACCTGGTGTTCTTATCTTCAAAGCATATTTTAAGCATTAAATAATTAAACTTCCAATTTCATAGGCAGTAGGAAGCTTAAAGGTAGAGCTGCAGGGTAAAAATAAAACTTGAATCCTGCACAGGTTTCTGTCCTCAAAAGGCTTGCTAAAGGATAGGGGAAGAAGGCAACACAAAAGAAAAATTTAATGAATCTTTTAAAAATTCATTTTCCCGTTCTAAAATTCTCTTTGTACTTCCTCCTGAAGATATCCTCTTGCAGGCGCCTGCCTGCTATATCACACGCAGGGACTGCATGCTCTGGAAAGCCCTTTCCCAGATCTGTGACGCTGCTTTCTGGGAATTCCTAAAAGGAACAACTAGCAACCCAAGATGTTTCACAAAAGAGGAGAAAAAAAACAGCTATTTATAAATGTTCTTATGATTTTGACCAATTTCCACTCCCTCCAAAAGGACATTAGATCTGGATCTTCAAATGGTGAAACTGCACCGGGTTCAATTTTCAGTTTTATTCTACAGTTCACATATGAGGAAGGGCCTTGCTAAGGGCTGCAGGAAGAACTTAGAAAATCCTGGTTTGTGTCTGCAAATTTGCCACTTCCCCAGCTAGAGGCCCTGCTTGCCACAGGGATCAGTATCTGACACCACCAAATATCTTTCTTAGCCCCTGAAACCTGTATTGGGAATAATGAGCTAAATCTAGTTTCTAGTATTTATTTAGTTCTTTCAGATTATTTGAAGATTAAATAATGGGAAGCGCTTCAGAAAATTAAAAATATCTTCATATTGCAGGTTTCACTTGGACAGGCTATTTTCATTTTACTAAGCTATATTTTTAAACAGGTAACATAAGGGAAACAACTTCAAGATGAAACAAGATATTCTGAGTCTCCCCCAACAAAAAGCAAGAGTTCTCCTGAACCTTTTTCTTTTTTGTTAAAAGCTAAAAGAGAAAAGATCACACTGAGTCAATGCACTACAGCTTCGCTTTTCCTGTTTTTCCACTTCAGTCACCAGGCAGAAGAAACACATTTTTCTCTGGGCTCTAGTTAGCTCTGGAATCCCCCTGTAGCCCTGACCAAGGTCAGGCCTGGCTAGTCAGCCAAGAGCTATGAGCTTGACCTGGCTTGCAAAGAAGGGGCTTTCTCACCTCCCCTGCCCTGCACTCTGCTCAAGCAGGGAATAAGTCATTTTGTTGCTTTTCCACATGGATCCTTTTTTTCTCCCCAAATGACAGCATGATTTAACTTGAATAAATCACCAGGCAAACCTCTCTAGTGTTAACTTGCTTGTATGTACATAACCATATGCATTGCAACATAAATCTTTAGTGCCACAGCTGTCAGAAATGAGCCAGAAACACTAATGCTTTGGGAAACCTGAGGCAAATCCATGGATGCTTGTAGGGATTCAAGGCTCTAGTTTCTGGGGCGCTTAAAAAAATGTTGGCCAATGTGTGCATGTATTTATTTTCTTAAAAATGTATGTCCTTTCCCTGATACTAATTTAACCTTAATTATTTGTACTGATTACAGAAAGCATAAAAACGTCACTGTATGATAAATAAAGCAGAAGGCAGTTCTGTGGAGCTGCTACAGGCATTTTCACTGATAACCTCAAAACAGACAGTTAATGTGGTTGGACTGAATGGCACCAGACAGAACTGGACAAGTGCAGTGGCTCTTAGCCAAGGCTACATTATGCTTTTTACTGAAAATAACAACAAAACGTAGGAATAAGCAGTAGGTTCCATGAGGAAAGAAAAAAAGTCTGTGGCTAGTGCCTAGAAAAGCAAAAAACCCTCCCCAAAACAGCTTCTTTTCTATAAACTGACTTTGCAGCAGAGAGCTGCTAATAAACAAGAAATATCCTTATTTTTATGATGCTTTTAAGAACTTTGATGCACTATTCTTGGTTTTGATTCAGATCTTTCTAATTTCTTATGGGAGGACTTTTATGAAAGATGCAGTAGTTCCAAAATAACAAGGCAAAGCTCTGCTCTTTCAGTGCTCGCTGGCAGCACCAAGGTCTTGTGCAAATAAATTGAAAGAATATGTGTTAAACCAAGTTAAGAAGGTAGGCTAATACGTTTGAACTAAAACCAGCACTGCAGGACTCTTCCTTATAATATGTACATTAGATTTTTAACAGACTGTCTTTAAATGTACCAGTTCAAGGCATTTCTTCATCCTCCAACCACTGAGTGAGAACATAACACAGTAGTAACTACATTCTTAGCACATTTTTCCTTCAGTCTTGTAGAAGGGTGGAAACATCCCACGTAGCTCCTGCTAGAGCTGTCAGCAAGGAATCAAGTCTGTCCAACACCGTGACCTGTCTGAGGGAAAATCTGTCCAATAAATCTTTCTATTACAGATCTTTTTATGCATGTTACACACCCTTTCTGCTGTATTTCCCAAACTGATGGAAATGTCTTCTGACTGGAAACCCATTTGCACTGCCAACTTCTGAACATTTCTTCTACAGCAGGGAACACTGCCTGATAAGAGATACAGGCTTTTGCAACAAGCGCTGCATAAAAGAAACGTTCTGGAATCGGCTCTATTGATCTCTGTAGGCAAAAGCTTCCTAATAAATGGTTTCAAAGTGAAAGAAAAGTTTTCTTTGGGTTTCTGAGATGTTCACTCTAACTACAAACTATGTTCCCGAAACAGATACCAAGTACCCCAAGAACACACAGCGTGATGTTACCAAAGCCCTAATTAGTGTCTTAAATTAGCAGGTACATCACACTGGGGCTTTTTGTTGTCAGACCTACGCTGAGCATTCTAGTTTCCCTCCTGCAACAAGGGCCTTGGAGAGCACAGCTGTGTGATCCTGCTGGGACGTGGCACGAACTGCACGGAAACGTCATTGAGGTGACAACGACAGCAGTAACTGTGCCAGGGCAGTGCCAGAGAATTCCAGGTCCACTTTCCCATTCCAGTTTGAGGAAAAGAAAATCCTAGAAGGCAGAAAAAAGTGGCCCGCAAGATTTCAGTGGCCTGAATTAACAGAATCAGAACTCCACGGAAAGGACAGCATGTGATGTGCACAGAAAGCAGAAGAACTTCCCATGTCTCTGCTCCAGGCTGCCCTCTTTGCTTCCTGGACCGCAAAAGAAATCTCTGCTGCAGTTCTGGACAGGGCCCTGTGTCTCACAGCCTGCACTGTGCTCTCACCTCTGGGCGCTGCTGAACTACAGCAGCACGAGGTAAAACAATGCAAACTCATCCTGGCATTACCTGGAAGCAGGGTCTCTAGTTTAGAACGAACAGAGGAATCCACGTGGCTTTGAGGGAGCGCACACAGATCGCACACTCACAGACTGACCGTAGCTACTGCACTTACCACTAAGGTCAGCAGGAATTCAGCAAGCTCTGCAGTCTGCAGCGTAATGGACCTTTCATCTCCTTCATGTCCTCATGGTCCATCCTTCCTTACAGACTGGTTTACTTTATGTTCATATGATCAATGGTTTCATTCCATTTCAGTGATTCTTTCCTCCCCGTTTCCCCAAATAACCCAAAGCTAATCACTAACAGACCCTTCTGAATATGCAAACTGAGTGCACGTGAAAACACAATGATTTGTGCACTCAGAGAAAACGAGACTTCTCAGATGAATGTACTTGGATAAACCCCTTTAAACAGGCTGGTCCAGCAAAACACAACAATCTTTTGTACTGGGTATTCAGATAAATGGAATCAGCTGGCAACATCATCCCACGTAAGATATAATAGAACAATACTATCAGCCACATACGTTAAGAAACCCATTTAAACACAGCAGTTCTCAACTTGTGGTTCACAGACTCCTGATGGAAAATCTGTGAGAGGTAAATAAAAGACAAGAGACAATAAAATACAGCAGTCCTCAATTCACTTTATAAGGCCTTGCTCTTCTGCTAGAAAACATTTAGGGAAAACGAAGAGAGCCTGTAAATCATAGCTGTAGCATAACAACATATATATCCCCAGACACTTTTTAATGCTTATAAAGTTCCTTCTTGTGCTTATGCTAGACTTGTGGGAAAAGAATATTAACTAGTCTTTGCATGTGCATAATAAACTTGCCCTGATTAGAAAATGCTTTTAAATAATTGCTTGAAGACACTACTGTCTGCAAATGGCAAAATATTTGATATTTGAGTTCTTCTGGGCTTATCTGGGGAGAAGAAATGTTGGGAAAGACAAATGCAAGGAGTTTTCTGGAACTGGTTACCTTGAGAGATGGAGGGGAAATGAGTGTTCCAGGTATTTGTGAATAAACAAAACCTAGAGACAAAGGAAATGAGCTAGAGTAACGCAGAGAGGACATTGCATACAATGCCTTGCTTAAAGAAATACAGATGAACATGTTGTATTGTTCATCTGTTCAACTGTACTGAGTTGTACACTGGCAAAGTGCATCTATTTATTTCCCAAAAAGTTGATTCATATAGACAGGTACAAGCTACTGTCATATAGAGCTGCTGTTGAGGAAAACAATTGCTTGGATACAAACCTTTTTTTTTCTCCCCAAAACACTTTGGGAAATGAAAGTTTGTCTGGAAAAGTGAAACAGAAGACTTTAGTAATGTCTGATACCTGATATTCTGGAAGAGAAAAATTTTCTGTTTTGTCTTGTTTTTCTTATTTCAAAAGGTCTCCCAACAAGATTATTAGGTCCTATCTAGTCAAATCAAAGGCAAAATCAGAATAATCTGGCTCATTTGTTGTAGGACTTGTGAAGCAAGCAATGACTGAAGCAGGATGCTACAGGAAAAGTTCTCTCAGAATTTCAGAAGAATATTGCCTTGGAAAACTTTAATTTTCCAAGATTTTAATCCATGCATCTGTCATGAAATAAAAGTGTCATAAACTGAACCAGAACTGAGCCAAAATCATTATTCCCATGCTATGGTATTGAAACAAACATATGGCAATACCACAAATCATTTTTATTCCTGCTCATTAAGTAGAGCAGCTTCTGAAGTCGTTCTAAATTAGACCCTCATCCCCTCTGGTGCCATTTGGCTGCTGGTAGTTGTGACTGAGGTACCAAACACCAACATTTACCCCACACTGATGGTGAGAGGTGCCTGGCTAGAATGGTTGAAGGTAGGTGAGACGAAACTCCGCATGACAAAGCCCTAGCAAGGAAACTTATCTGAAATGCTCGTAGACAACGGGAGGCTCAAAAGTCAAATCACAGGGGCTAATTTATTCCCTTATCACTGGGATAATTCCCCTATCACATGGGCTAATTTAGTCCCTTAGCTCTTGGCTCTTAGTGCTGCTCAGATGGAGTTGATAACAGCAGCTCAGCTTCTCACCCTCTGCATGATGTTGTCTTCATGTCTTTACATTGTGCAATGTGATTGCCACTGCTGCAAAGCACAGAAGAAAATCAAGTGTGTGAAAGAAAAGCTTACAGCACTGGCATAGTTTTGTTTGCTGGGCATAATACATTTTGCAAGAAGACTTTAATAATTTATCAGAGCGTGGCATGCAAGGCTCTCTTCTCTGTGAAAATGATGAATTATTATCTAAGGGGATTCCCTTTCTTTAATGCAAGTTAGAAAAGGAAGTCACTTACTGTAAACTGTATTTGGCAGCCTCCCATGATATAATCTAAGAAGGAATGCATCTTGTGAATCTGCAGACAAGAAAGCAAGATATTGAAGTTAAATGTGTATTGCTGAAATACCAACACTGGGAAACAGCCTGAGCAAAATGAAATGCAAGGTGGAGGATGCATCAACAGAAGAAAAAAACAAAGGACAGAAAGTATCGAAACTTCAGCACGGTAAATTCACATCAAAAGTAGAACCAAGCATTGCATCTTATCATGGGACATCAGAGAGAAATTTGCTATGAGATCAGAGGAAATAGAATATTTTTCTATATTCAGAGTTAGGAATGTCAAAAGAATTGGAAGGGAAACATGCAGAAGCCCATGCAGCAACCCTATAACTTTACAAGCTCCGTACTGCCTATTTCAGAGCACAGCAGCAGGGAGAAGACAACAGAAATGAAAGAGAAGGAGTATTTGAGAAGTGTTCAGAAAAAAAAAATGAGATTCATCTCATTCAAGTGGATTGTTTTCTACTGCTCTTCTACCCATGGTTCTGTTTTGGTGGCTCCATTTCAAACCACCATTATTCAATATGACTGATATCCTAGAAAAGAAAAAGACAAAGAGCAAAACACAGATACCTTGCACTGGTTAAGGATGACAATGCCTGAGTTCTTGTAATTCTTCTTCTTTGCTTTGTACTTGGGATTTATGCACTCCCACTGTACCTGTGAAAAAAGCAGTAAGTGCACGAGGGATAATTAATGTACAAATTGAATAATTAAAAAGATTTCCAAGACTGACTAAATCCCTTCAAATAGCACACACAAAAGAAAATATGAAAACCATGAACTATGCTGAGAAACATATTAACAGAAAAAGTCCCAGGACAGACCTGTGTCTTCCAAAATGCATATAAAGACACAGCAGTGAGAGAGAGAGCCAGTTACCTAGATTCCTATGTTACCATCTTCCAAGCGTGTAGAGGGGGTATGTAATACTGAGAACCTCCTGAGATCATTCAGGAAAAAGAAAAGCAGGGAACTTAATAACAGTGAAAATATGTGAGGGATCCTGATGCATTATATTTGCAGCAAAACTCTCTATATAGTAACTCTGGTGTTTTGTATTAAGCTGTCATGTTCAGAGAAATTTTTTTCAGAGATGAAAATGATTTCTTAATCCATATTGTTGCCTTTAGATTCTGGAGAGTTGGCAAGAGTTTGTTCTTTGACCACAATAATACAAAGAAAAAAATAAGACTTTACCTCAGATGTGCACAGAAAGGTAAGATTTCAAATTTTGAAATGTATCCCCAAAAATAGAAATGAAAAAAAAAAGTTCTCAAAATGTGCAGATTAGTTATATTTACAAGTATCAAATTTTACAATTGCAATTTTTATGTCTGTGTTGTAACTGAAATATATTGATTTATGCCCATCAAAACATTTCCCAG
>JAUBOD010000756.1:1520431-1531080 GCA_032353885.1 Nothura maculosa | reverse complement strand
GCAGATAAAAAACCACCAATGCTTTACACCTAGAATGGACAAGGAAGACAATGATACTGGGCAGAGAGAGTGTAAAAGGCTCTTCCCTCCTAGAGCAGCAGGAATTTGTCCCCAAACACCACTTGAAATAATGACAAGTGTTTCTACAAAGTGACTGATTACAAAGTTCCTTCTGTTGTCAGTCAGTGGGAGAGTTAATTACACATCTCTCCTGGATATCCTTCCAACGGAATGAACTGTTAAACAGCACGTAATGGCCCTGAACTGGTCACTCTACCTGGTGGATAATACCACAGTATATAATAATAATAATAACCACACAGTATTTATAATACCGCAGTGGAGCTGGATCTTCCCAACTTTGGGTAATTTATAAAACCAAGGCTGGCAGGGGTTTTGTCATGGAATTTTTTTTAGTAAAAATAAAAAGCGGAATGAAGAAATTCCAAACATTTACAGAAACAATATTTCCAAAATATGTTTCCTTCAGAAAATCAAGGATTGAAATATTTAGATTTCTAGATCAGAGATGAAGCATTTTGAATATATAAAATAGCATAACTCAAACGGCTGAAATCAGATTAGGGGTTAAGATTAAAATTACCATTCAGTTCAGGGTAAAGGACTGAAAGAAAAAAGGTCAAAATATTCCTCTCACATGAATATCCATGATTTTTAAACCCATCCTTGTGAAACTTCTGCTAAATTCTGCATTTGTTACAGCACTGTTACATCATTACTCTATGTGAATAATCTCATTTCTTATTATCTTTTCTTTTTCTTTTACATCTGAGTTTCAATTAGTGTCTTCACACATTGTATTGGTTCAAGGAGAACCCTTCATATATCTCCTCTCAATTACTACACAGATTACATATTTTAGAAGACATATTTGAAAAGAAAAGCAAACAAAACAGAACAAAACCAGTAGTTCTCCTTCAGCACAACTCCAAAGTCAGCCTTCAGGTCTGAATCTTATCTCCTGTGTTGTATTTACTGTGGAATTCATCTGCTGTGAAGACCCTGCGAGTATCTCTGTGAAAAATTGAAGTCATTGCCCTCCCGCAAGCTCTTGAAGCACTCTAAGGATTTCCAGTAAGAGTTAAATTAAGATCATGAGACAGTGTCTGGATCTTTCAGGAGGATTATACACCACCAAAACAGCAGATCTTGTCCTGTTTCTTGGAAGCTTACAAGCAAATTAAGAATGTGAAACAGACATTAGAATTGTTGATATACAACATATCTTCTATATCGCTGTTCAGATCTACATTTTACACACATACACTAATGTACTTTATTTTTTTATTATTCTTTAGCTGTGTAGTAAACAGTCTTTAACAGATTACATTAACCACCTGTCTAAATCTGTGCAGATTTCCTCTGTGCCACCATTCTCTATTTCTTTCCCTACTGCAGCCATTCAAGTGTGTTACAAATGCTTCCCATAAGACTTTTCAGCAGCTACTCAGTGTTTCCTTGGTTTATCTCCCTTTTTCTAACAAGGAAAACGTTTTTGAATTTATACACTATCTAAATCAATAGTAAAAGTTAGACCCTAATATTAGTTAATATTGTTAATTCTTCTCTGCTCCTTGAGCATGGGAATAGGATGTTATGTGCAGGTAGACTCATAAGGAACTCAATTACATACACTGACACTAAAATGAAGAATCTGATGGTTTTCTATGAGGGGAACAGTATTTCTAGGTGACAAATCATTCACTGCACAGAGATGCTCCAGAAGGAGTGCAGGCTGAATGGGCAGTGTGACAACTTTTTGCCAAATATGCAAAGCACAGCATGAGGAAACTGCAATTTATTTGATTAATCTCCTCCTTTTGGAATGTCTGTAAACAGATGACGACTTTCTTGAAATGATACATTTTGAAGAGTTTCTGTGATTATCCTGTTTCTCACTTGTGATCAATTTGTTGTGACCAAGCTAAGGTTCAAAATTTGGTACCTATCAATCTCAACCAAATTCTGACATATTCACAACACAGCAAATTAGGAGTCCAAAGTGCCCTGACTCAGTGATGAGAAGACCAACCATCAAGATTTACAGAAAGAATAACCCATTCAAATTCAGTTTCTTGGCATGTTTTTGAGTAACAAAATACCACGTTGTTTGCACCATGCTCACCCTTGAGATTTCTGTCTCACTCAACTGCTGGATTTTTAACACTAACCTCGCAAGTCTGAAAATGTTACAGCAGTCAATCACATCCTACCTGTGAAGCAAGCAAATAAAAGGTTATAACCCAATGGAGAAACTCAAGAATGGCTGTAGTAAGTGGTATATAAATGAGGAGAGAAGGATAACTTTAATCAACCTCTTAGTGCCAAGACTTTGCCAGAGGATACTAGCAAAAAGATGCTGAGCGAGCAGGCCCATGGCCTGTGCTGATGTTGGTATTTGGGCAAGCCCTTAGCTCTAAGGACTGCAGGGCGCATTTCCCAGTACAGGCTGCAGACTTCAATTCTGCTTGGGATCGAAGCTTGCTGTAAAGAAAAAAAACCTGCTGCACCTTTTAAGTACTGCTGCTGCACTCGAAAAATGCAGAATTATTTCTTCAAAGAACAAGAGAGCTGACCCCATTTACCGGCCTAATTCCAGCAAAGGCATTTAAATTTCTACCATCTCCACAACCTCTGCAGTTGAAAGCACTTATTCCCGTCTCCCTCCCTGAACTGCCACGAGCTTTGGGAGCTGGGAGAAGCTGTCCCTGGTCACCCTGGGGGTGGCTGCCCACCAGCAGTGGCTGATGCCTACCTCGTCTCTCAGACTTTGCAATGATTGCAGCCAAAGCAAGAACCGAGACCTTCACTGCTTGCTTTTCTACTATTAGCTCTTATCAGCTGAAGACAATCCAAGTCTAGACCCTTTTGCTCTTACAGATGACCATGTTGGTCAGAGGCACTTAAAATATTTAAATATCTGTTGCAAGTAGTGCAGAAGAAAGAAAGAAAAACATCTGATGCATATTGCCATTTGCTGTCTCCTTCTCTGCACTTCAAACAAATCCTCAGGGCATAAAACGCTACTGAGATTAGAAGAAAGAAAACGGCTGATTGCCTGTGAACTTTCCTTAAAATAAAAATCACACCTTTCAGAACGACCTCTTAGCAAGTTAATATTCACTAACACACCCTTTGTCAGGCTGAAGAATGCTGCAGAAAAATATATAATACTGGAAATACTGCATAATATATCAAATTTGAAAATAGATTTGTAGAAAAGCTGTCTCTGGCTTTATAGAGAGCTTCAGATAGGGTTCAGATCTTCTGAAAACACAACAAAATGCAGTGTTTTGGAAAAATGAGCACAAGAGCGTAGTTAGTCCTTTAATGCCATATTCCACACGGTGAGGTCTATGTTTGCAGTCCAACTAAACGGTAGGAAGCAAAAGTAGATATCTAAGTATCTTCTCTGCATATGCAATCAGGTACTTAGATTGCATAAATGACCATAATTATGCCACAGATAAGACACTTGGTTAAAACTGAGCTCATAATTCATTCCCTTATGTCAACATTTTGTCAGATTAATGCAATTTCCTTTGTGCTTTGGAAAATGATGTAGGTGTGGACATTGTTTCATTACTCTGGTAGGTGAATTACAAAACTATCATTAAAATAATTACCAATGGAAGAAGCAGAGGAATCAAACATTTAATTCAATGTAATTATAACCCCTGCTCCCTCTTAATGTTGGTGATTTATCTCACTAAGATAAAAGGAAATAAGGACACTTAAGTAAAACAAGGGCTTGCATGAATAGACAAAGATACAGGAACCTATCCATAGAAGAATATTCAGGTAGAATAAAGTGATTAATCTAACTCGACAGTTGACAGTCTCTGAAGACTATTATGAACTCTAAGCAATAAAAAAACCCTAAGTAATAAATACTAATTACATCCTGTCTAACAACCACAACTGGAACTAATAATATCTATGAATATCTTCTCTATTTAATCATGTTTCTTCTCCCACGTTCCCAAACTCTGTCTGCACATTTATTTCACATCTTCTCTGTTCAGGTTGCCACTGCTTAGAGATATATTTTCTAATATTTATGTAAAGTGCCACCCAACTAATGTACTGTATCATTAACAATAGTGACAAGAAAAGAAGGAGCAGGAAGAAAAAGCACTGAAAAACATGTCAAATCCCACATATTAAATAATAATAATAATATATTCCTAGTAGAATATTCTGTATTTAGGCATCTTATTTATCTCTTGGCACAGGAAAACAGTTTTTTTTAATATAAATTAGAAGACAAAAAAAAATAGAAGGATTAGAAGAACAAAAAAGAAAATCCTAAACTGGTTAGATGTTCCATATTAGCCTGTTAGTAAAAAATAACAGATAAAAAACCCTTCTCACATTCAAACACAGTTTAACCAGGGTACAGGTTTCCTTACGTGTGACGTGTGCTCAGGGACTGTCATCCGCAGCCAGGTGTTTTAGCAATTCCCAGCACCCTTGGGGAGCTGCAGAGCATAATGTTGTCGAGGCCTCTCAGATGCTCCTGACAAGTCACCAACCCAAAGATTTTGGCTTCACTGATTTAATTTTCAAGGAAATGAGTGAGAAAAATGAAGGTCTTATTCATGTAACTAAAAGAAAGCAGCTCTTCTTACCAATGACTTCTACAAATGACTCGTTATGCCGTTATCCTTCCTGTTTCTTGTTCAATGGGTTTATTATCGTGAACCACAGTATGTGAAACCACTTGTATAAGGATCTGGACTGCAGGTGGCACCATTATGTCAATATGAAACGAGACAACATTATTCCTCAGACTAGTAAATCTAGGAGGCAGCATGAAGGAGTCTAACCTACTTAGCGAAGTACATTATACATTATGAATATAAAGTGTGCAATCTGAGTAGTATACAGAAAAAAAATCTTTCTTAGGCAAAGCTTAGGAGATATCATCTGATACAAACAGTCAACATTAGCTGGAGTAAAACATAAGCCTGTATCTGTTACATCAGCTGCAAATCTGCCCCACTGCCCTTCAATGCCAATTGGATATGGCCCCCAGAATAAAACATCCAAGAAAAAAGAAAAATCCTGCCACCACAGTAGCATAAAGTTTCTTTCTTTAAAACAGCTGGTTAGAAGTAGAGCAGATGTGACCTCTCCACAGCGCATTAAATTCGGCTATGGATGTTGAGGAAATGAAGAGCAGATTTAATGATGAAAAATCAAGCTGTGACATTTTCAGGAGTGTTGCTGTGGTTTGGGAATGTCATACTGCTTATGAAGTATTGATGAACCTGAACAATTATCACATTCCCATTTTACAGAAAGAGTAAGCAACAAACCAGAAATATATCCAGAATACAACCATCCTCCTCCTCAACTGTGACCCAATTCTAGCACGTTCAAATACCAGGAAGTTTGTGATGAAGCTGACAGGAAATGGATTTTGGCTCCATACCATCCTTTAACAGAGCTGCTTGGAAAGAGGGAACTTTAACACTGCACATTTCATTTTGTGCTAGGAAGCATATGTTAGACCTATGTCTATATCTAACCCACGCAATAAGTGCACTAACCTGGCAGCCCTGCAATCAGCATAGACCTCTCTCCACCTTCCCTTGCACACACAGAAAAGTTTCCAGCTTGTTGTGCCTCTGTTGTGGATGGAAACACTGACTCTCAGATGACCTCCAGCTTCTGCAGAACGTTCAACAGTGGCACCTCCTGGTATCAAGACAACCGGCACGAAAGGTGAGGAGCTCAGAACAGCACTCGCTGCCCGTGGGCGTGCAGCAGGATTTCAGCAGTTTGCTCCACTGTCTTCCAATTTTGTGCAGTATCATCAGGAGCATTTCTATAAGTCAGTAGCAGCCGTCAGTCTCCCTAGAAGCTAGCCCTCACCTACCTAGTCTGATCAGTTATTCCAGAGCTTTATAAAGTCTCCCGGGAGACCCATAGCAGAAAGAGTGCTGAAGAGCCAGCCAGCTGGCAGTCACAGTATTAAGGTGAGGCTGATCAGTTGGTGCATCTCCAAGTGAAAGGATGATATGCAGGTATGATATGCAAGATGATATTCTTGAGAATCTCTCAAGAAATATAAAAAGAATTGATAGTAAGCATTTCATGTGAATAGGCCTGAGAGTACTCAAACCAATTAGAAATCTCCTAGTATTCCAGAAAAGATAATATTATACAGGACAGAAACTTCTACGTTTGTCACAGATTTTGCTTTCCAACTGCCCATACAGCAGTGATAGGCTTAATTCTAGAAGAATATAAAGAATTAGCATAGTCCATAATGGACCCTCAATAACTGAAATAGGATCTCAAATTGGAAGTGGATTGCTCATTTTGCTGTTAAAATTTCATTTCAGTATTGCAGTATGCAAGCACAGGCTGAAATAAAACACCAAATCTACAGAAAGAGGTCAGTTTGTGAACTGTAACAAAATGCTCAGCATCTCAGTGCTGCACTTGGCTGGAGAAATCATGTACAAAATGCTTCATATTCTGAAATGATCTCTAGGTACTCGAGCATAGAATGAAGTGTCTGGAATTCTTACAATAATTTGGGGCCAGAGGTTAAATTCTGTGCCTTTGTTCACTCATCTTAAACAAAAAAAGGAGGTAAATACTTAAGCTGGCTGAGTATCTTCTACAGATCTGCTAATGAAGACATCTCCAAGAAAGAGCTGTTCTCTCTTTAAAGAGAATCTTTTTATTAAGCATTAGCAGCTCATCATGATATACTCCTATTCCCTTCGGCAGTCAGTGAACAGTCTGGCCATCCTGTATATCTCTAAGACTCTACTTTTTAAATAAAAAACTCTTTTCTAATGAGAGCGTAGAGGCAAATATCTGCCTCTCAGGAGAGCTTTTCAGGATTTGAGAATCTTCTCTGTACTGTAACAGGACAAACCTAAGAGGGCTCATATTTCTCTTAGGTCCTGAGTAAGGGAATAGAAAATAGTATTTCTGCCCTGTAGCTCAGACATTATTTGCTGCACCTTCCCCTTCTGCTATATTGCACACTTTTCAGTGATCACCTTGATCGACCAAGAGAGGAGCTATTCTAGGCTTCTGCTCAATGCCTCTCTCATTCTTCTCCGTTGGAGCTGCTTCACTTTGCATAAGTCTTTAAGTATTTATTAAGGCGAGGTTTTGAACCTAGTTTCTCACATCACAGGAGAGCATTTAAATACTGTATGATAGTCTTTCTCTTGTGTACTCCCTCTGGTCCAGTTATGAAATGTGGATCTGCCTGACCAGAAAGGACTGGGAGAAACTGGCTCTCAATTAGCCAAATGACTTGTATTCAATTGGATTTCCCACATCCCAGCCAGCTATTCTTGACCATTGGCTGTGTCCTGTTAATTTCTCTCCCTTTTTCCTTCTCTCACTTATTCTCATCAAAAATTCTAACCTTGCCTAAAATATTTCTCCAAGAAATAGGTTCATTTGCACACATTTTCAGATATGAACCATCTAAGAAATACATCTGTTTACACCTAATAGCACTGCTGTTGTGCCAGTGCTCCCTGTTTCTAAGCATGGTCCTAACACTGTCAACTGTGTGATCTCAACCAAATGGTTTATGTACAGATTAGCACTCGTCCTACTCATTAGCACCAGGAAAAAATGAATTTAAGAAGCAGAATTCCTCCCCCAAGTTGCTTCTGCAACATTGTTCCTACACTAAACTAGAAATATTCTGCCATATATTTTAAGCTTGGTATCTTGGAATCCTGGGAATATATCAACACACACACACACATACATATAAACCTTTATCTTTATAGCTATGGGAAAAAGGGTGAAAACATGAGTGCAAACAGAAGGCAAGCAATATTTTTGCAAAATATCATGTCTTTGATTCAGAGTTGTGTGACCTTCTGAGATCTTATTTATTCTTTTGAACAATGATGCATGTGAGTAATGTCACAGTCTAGCCTCCTATTTGCCTAGGTGTCTCCAGAATGGTTTTATTAATTACTTCGTATCACAAATATACAAAATAATTCATTGTAAAGTATTTCAGAATCCCTGAATGAAATGACCTGAATAAATTCAGAATATTAAAGCTATTAGGTAACTCTGTTAAGGAGCAATACATTAGTTCTACATATTAAAATTGTGAAATAAATATATTTAATAAATGCACTAAAAAGCTACAAAGAGAATGGTTCCTTTATGTGGGTATGATACTGTATGAGTCTACTACATACTTGCATAAAAAGGGCCATAAAATTACCATGGCATAGCAGTCAAAGTTCAGAAAATCAAATGGAGCTAACAGAAGCATCTTTTGGTGTTCACACTTTGTTAGAAGATGCTGTGTTTCAGGAGAAGTAAAAATTACTACAAGAATTAGTCAAAAGTAACAATTAATCACCTCCAACCATGAGCAAAGATCTCTGTCTTTTAA
The DNA here is from genome assembly GCA_032353885.1 of Nothura maculosa. Classification (NCBI taxonomy): domain Eukaryota; kingdom Metazoa; phylum Chordata; class Aves; order Tinamiformes; family Tinamidae; genus Nothura; species Nothura maculosa. Next base: position 1,522,655 of record JAUBOD010000756.1, on the reverse strand, counting down.
AACAAATAGTTAATTTTGCAGTTAGTTTAGCATACAGGAGGCTTACATGGAAATTTAACAGACAAAAAAAAGTGAAGATACAGAAATAACTTCACAAGCCAAATTTTTTCCTCAGTGACTTGTCATTTTGACTCCTCCAGCTTAAGACCAGTCAAGATATTTTCAGAAAGTGCTGAGAAATTGAAAAATTGAATCTTTTAGAGTGCTCAGATTGGGCACATGAAAATATGTATTTTTAAATCCTATCCCAAAATTTTTTTTTTTTTTGTTACAAGTATTCAAACCATATCATGATCAGAATTACATGGTTTCACTTCCTGCTTAGGGACAATGCTAGGAATTAAAGATATCTTTCATACGTCTTCTGTGTTACATATTAATCTGAGGAAAATATTGTTAATGAGGTTACCCGAATTCAAAGTGTTAAGGTCCCTTGCAGTCTAACTTATTCTATAATTTAATAATCATCTAGGGTATCTCAATCTAAAAAATAAGCAAAATCACTCTTCTTTTTTCCTGGGGATAACTATCAAAACTTAGGGAGGATTATTATCCAGTGACTCAGGACAGACTGAGGACTGAATAATACTTGCTCAGAAAGTGTTTTTACTGCCTAAGACAATTCACTGTATGGCTTTATTGTGCCATTAATATAGTGAACATAAAACATTAACACATTTCTGAGTAATTAAATACAACAATAATAAAGTCTGCAGAAAAAAATATGCTCTTTCAAAAGATGTTATTACATTGGCTAGCCCTGAAGCCAGAAATGAAAGATGGGAAGAAAAAGAAAGTTGAAGTACCACTTGTGAATAACCCAATATATTGTCTTTATTGCACAAGTGATTGCCCTCTTTCACCTATTGGGGTAGAGAAAATTTCAAAAAAGTGATGCTCAGGTCTGTATTTGCTTTAAAGCACTTTTGATATAAAATCTGAGGAACAAGATCAGTAGAATCAAACCTTTTTTTTGGCTAATCAGGATTTGTCTCTCATTTTCTGTGTTATGGACAATGCAGATGCAACAGTCATTTTCCACTACTAGAAATATTCAGAACAATGAAGTCTCTTTTTGGAAATCGCTAAGATGCAATAGGCACTTGAGATGAGAAGCAAATCCACCCCACTTCTCCAAATAAAAGCTATGAACAAGACTTCAGGAAAAGAATCTCACTGGAATGTCTTCATTAGACATACCTGTCTATTTGTGAGATGAGCAGGGAAAGCAGAAAGGCTAGAAGAGCACTGGAAAGCCAAGAACAAAGCCAGGAAAACATTGTGGATAAAGGCTAATCACAAATGAGCTTGAAAGTATGAGCAGAAATTGCCTCCTGCTGCGACACTGAAGTACAGCTAACTGCATGGGGCAACGGGGAGAGCAACTTGGTATTAACAGTAGCTCACCAGAGATGGATCACAGCTAGCAAGGGAGTAGAAAGGAGTGATTATTTTATTTCCAAGCAAATTTTTAATAGGAGCAGAGGAGAAGGAAAGAAAATGTGCTGACAATGCTTTTTTTTCCTCCCCAGCTACTGCTACTTCTTTTTTATGCCTCTTTTTCAGAGAGAAAGAACTAAGGGAAAATCTGATGTTCTGTGTACTGGAGGTATATATTACAAATATATTAGCGGGTATATCGTGCCAAATATGTAATGTCTTACCATCATGTACAATGTATTACAATATATTCATGTAAAATTACCAAATATATCACATGAACTTCTCCATTTTGGTCCAAACCAATGTTAGAAAAATCAAAACACTGAAAAATAGGAAAGAAGCATTGATTTCAATTTCCAAGTTTTAAAATTCAAAGGACATAAAAAAGAGACAAAAAACAGACCACAAAATGCCACCTTGAATTGTAAAAGTTCAATACATAATCTTTGTTAAGAAACAAGCTGAAAAAAATGATACAGATTCAAATTGTTTCAAGTGACTCAATCGGGAGAATTTGTTGAAAAATGTTTGGGTGAAAATTCTCACAAATGTTGTTTTGTCCACTGTACTTAGGCTGCCTGGGGTAAGTATCCTTACCATCAGGCGGAATGCGGGTGAAAAAGGCAATGAAGACACTGCTGGGCTGATGCCTTCCTGCAGCACTGCCTTGTGTTGGCACTTGGAGGCTCCTCACTGAGTGCTCCTGTGGGACTGCAGTGGTTGGACTCAGCTGCTGATCTGCACAGACTCTTTTCTCTGCAGAAGATCAAAGGGCAGCACA
>JAUBOD010000756.1:1361372-1373009 GCA_032353885.1 Nothura maculosa | reverse complement strand
TTGAGACCATTTTATTTTGACTGAAATAAACAGTATCAAATTAAATTATATTTTCAGTTGAGGCTAGACACTGGTCTAATGTCTGCTGTGCTCCAATCAAGCTTAATACAAATACAAAGACTGGACAAAGCCAATTTCAAGGTGAAAGTAGAAATAGTGGCCTTCTCTGAAGAGACATAGATGGGATCATATGCGCTAACAAAAACATAATGGATCTCCCACATTTATATGTTATTATCTATATACTCTGACTAAAATAAGGTTTTTTTTAATTACTCCAGAAATAAAATTGGCTTTCCCTCCACACTTTTTTTCTAGTTTCACAATAGGTTACGAGACAAGTTCAAGCCACAAAACTGTAAAACACACTGGTGTGCAGACAGTGAAGGATGGATGGTCCCATGGAGCCTCCTTCACCATTTAGGGATGGTTACTCAGTCTGCAAAGACCATTTGTTGGCCTGATGATGATGGCTTCACCTCTCTTGCCAGGGAAGTCCAGAGTCCACATGCTCTAAGAGGCAGGTCTGAGGTCAGGCCAGAAAGTGAAGTCAGAGGGCAAGGTGAGCAAAGTGAGCAAGGTGATGAGCCCAGCCTGGCAAGGCGACAGCTGAGAAGGAGTGCACACAGGCACCAAAGGGAGGGCAGGAGGACAGCCCGAGCAAGCCTGCAGCTGAAGAGGACACCCCTAATCAGTTCTCTCACAGCATATGTGATCATCACGAAACAGTGACAAACTGCAAGATTTTATCTAATAAAATGTCACTTGTAGAAATTCATCAAAAATTTCCCGTTAAAAATATAGATAGCACGAAGCAGTACTTAGCAGGGAAAGCAAAAGGTTTGCTTAGAACTTAACACTGAAGTCATATACCAGAAACACAGGGACGCCTGTTTTTCACAGAATTAAACTATTGAAAAATTAAAGGCTTTTTTCGAAACAGTCCTTGTTGAACAAAGCCCAAGATATTTAACAAGACATATTGCCAGCCAATGGAGTTTGAAGAAGTTGAGGACAAGGCATCTTGGTTTCTAAATATTTATTTCAACTAGAGCTCTGAACCATGACAGGTAAAAGCACTGAAGAATGTAAAATGTATTAAAAAAGAGAGGCAGTGGGTAAAATATAAGGCCACATGACATTTTGTAGCTATCCATGACAGCTTAATAGCCTTCCAGGGTTATAACAGATAGGGCAAGGATTCCTCCAGAACATTAGTTCCTGGCCATACCAGGCAAATAACAGCAATGGTTTTATACTGACACTTGCAGAAACATCTTACAGCCTTCTCCTCCCTTATTACAAACGTCACAACTCCACACAAGAACATCCTTAACAATCCCATCATCGCAAGTGCCACTTTTTGGAAAAGACTGCCCCAGGAATGGAATATACCCTGTGTTATACATCCACACCAGAGCCCTGCTGTGACACTAACATTAATGGCAATGAGCCAAAGAGCACAATAACAGAGGGCCCACAATTATGAGAGCACATCACAAATTTTCTTTGCCCCAGCTCTCTTTTTGAGCTCTTTTTATCTGCACTCTCACAGTGATATATTGCTTTCCTATGTTAGGAGAAGGAGCTGACAATTCCTTTAAAGTATTTCTTTGCCCTCCCGCAAAGCTAACTTGACAGGTTAGCTAGCTTGACAAAGGCAGCTTCAAGGTGAAAGTGGTGGCATTCTCTGAAGAGACAGTAGCGGGAAGGGAAACTTTTTCTCCTAAATAACTCTGAGTCGCCACCAGCTCCTTTCCACAGTGAAATAATCAGATGTGTAACTTTCTGCACCTCCCTGGTAAGTTCTCAGCTGGAAACATATGCACTGACAAAAGCACAATGGTTCTCCCATATTTATTTGTTAATATCTGCACACTCTTATTAAAATATGAAAAATCTTAGCAAGAAGGCCTAGAAAAGTCTTTACATACACTGCCATCAGAAGCTGCAATTTATAAATTGCTATGTAGAGTTTGACAAGAAAAATAAAATCAGGTACACTTAATGCAGAAAGGAGCAGGCCATCTATTTCTACCTGCCTCTTTGAAATACTAAGTCATAAACTCTCAGAAATAAAATATGATTGCACAGATTATGTAATTTAGGAAACTGCATGAGTAACTGCAGGAAGCATCAATTCTATATTAAAAACAGTGCACAAGGAAAGAAATTACAGCAGATACAGCCAGGCTTAATTAAATATGTCAAAAGTGAAAAAAAAACAAATCTGGAGACAAGCTTGGTGTTAAACATACCAGTCTGTTGAGAAGTTGCAGGTGACAAATGCAGCAGCAAATCGGGACCCTCCAAGAGCATCACTTATGAGTCATTTCAATCATTTCAATCATTATCATCAGTTTTGTTTACAGTAATATGAAGTATCCATATGAGGGAGGCTTCTAGAGGCCTCAGGGTGCCCATGGTGACATTAGTCTCAGGGAGAGATGTCCACGGCAAAGTGCAGGCCCTGCATCCCCACGGATGTGCTGCTGGCCTGGCTCTGAGCCAGGAGCTGTCTCAAACTGATGGCCTCCTGTGCAGTCTGCTGACAGGAGTAGTTGCTTTTGCTGAAGTCAGACTTGCAGAGGAAGGAGGAATTCCTAAAGACTCCAAAGACTTACTGCAGGCTGCTTATGTGAGCTTCCCTCAGGAGGAACCTGCTGGAGGTTTCCCCCAGGGGGCTGAGGAGCTTCCCTCGGGGCTGGTCTCTCCATAGGCCCCAACTCAGCTCTCACACAGAAGCCCCGAGGATGGCTACAGAAAATAGGCTTGAGTTTAGTACCAGGCCTGTTGTTACAGCCATCTATGCCTGGATGCCTATTCCTGGCCACCCAAATTCAACACGTTCCAGTATTAAATCTAGAATCTTAATGTTACGAAATGGCTTCGGAGAATTGCCATCGACTCAGCGGGAGCTACTGAGGGCAGAGTCGTCCTAGTCACAGTTCTCCAGGAGACCGTGGACTGTATAGTTAATTCATCACACAGAAAGCAAAGGGGAAATTAAGATGTCTCAAATAAAAAGCAGTGGAGAATGGGAAGGTTTGGTCCTGGCTCCAGTTCTCTAGCTGCATCCTGACACACCAATGCTATTATGTGTCCTAACATTGCTTATTCTTGTAAAATGCTAAAACCTTCCAATCTTTTCTTTGCTGGTAACTTATCATTACTGGCACCTGGCCACCAGGTTAAATATATCAAGTGGCAGTACCCCATGCTGCTTTCAGCTCAAAAATCCCTTCTTACTCTCGAAAAGAATTTTACATTGTGTCAAAAGATTTGACTTTATTTGACTATGTGTTTCACCTGAAGCTCATTGATCCTTTACGGTCAAAGGCATAGTTGGATGAGATCAGAAATATCACTGAAATCCATGGAAGCATTGCGTCAAAACACCTGAATAACAAGATTTGTTATGCTACTAACTATCAATCACGACATTACGAGTTCATTGACCTCTCCTTCCCTTGTCTGAATACCAGTGATTCTATCTTACTATACCGATTAAAAATAATTAACAGTTTATCTAAAACACTGAAGATCTGTGCGTCTGTCACTTAGATATTTAGGAATCTTCATTTGTAGGTGGATGGTTCCCTTTTTCCTACTACAGAACAAAGCTCTTCTGTAGGCACTCTTAATGTTTGGCAGTAAAACACTGTATACAAAACCTACATGACGGCATTATAACTCTTAGGAACAAATTTACTCAAAGTCTCTTCATTAATACTTCCACAGAATTGATTAAATGAAGAGATATCACTAAGCTATCCCAAGAGTTTTGAGGTCTGGTTCTTGACACACTGATCTTCGCGAAGGATAGATCACGTCAAGAAAACAGCTTATGTTCCATATGTTTCTCCATAAAAGCCAAGTTTGCTTTTCTTCTGAAAAATTGAAATTGTTACGGAAATACATCCTAATCCTTGGTCATAATTTGGGCACGCACAGAAGGGAGTAAACAAGAAGGGAGAAACTACTGATGAAGCACTATGTTCCCAAACAGTCAGCACTAAATATCTTTCACTGGAAAAAGAATGAAAAAAGGAACTTTGCAACCATGGCAATGGCAAGCTTTTAGGGAGCCAAATGGGTTTATGAGCAGGGTTGCGTATGCCTACTGACTTGTTTCAAGTATTTATTTAAGGTAGTTTAAAGTTTGTAATCTGCCTACTTACCTTGTTGTGGGCACAGAGGGCATGAGAACAGCAGAAATGGTCTGAGGTGGGAAGTCTCCTACCTCAGATAGATGGCAGGAGCACATCTGTGATCTGGATGAGATGGCAAGAAGTCTTTGAGGCAGGCAAGTTTCTCACCTGGCTGATTAGAAAAACGCACCACCAAGATACTCAGAGAAACTGTCTTAGCTAATGTATCCAGTCATCCTTATATTCTCTCTTCTTTTTCAACAAATATTCTCCTTTTCCTCAAAATCACACTTACTATGCCAATAAGAAAAGATGTATGATCTTATTTTTCATAAGCATTGCCAGAAATATTGTTCAAGTGGTTATGCTTAAAAATACACTCTTCTATGTTGTATTCTTGAAGCAGGCAAAAATCCTTGAATGTTGGTAATTTTTGCAAATTTTGGTAATCAGTTATTTTTGAGGGTTATCAACCAGTATGAAACCACTATCAATTTCAGGGAAAAAAAAGTAATATATCCTTCTTTCTACCTCACCAGCTTCCTCAGCATCCTCTTTCCCACAGTGGGAAGTGAGTAGACTTCATGCTAAGTGACATCTTTTTAAGAGCACACAGATAAAATCCAGTCCATATCAAGCTACCTGAGTCTTCACACTACGTCAAGGGAACCTGGGAAAGAGAGGAGGAAATGAATGGACAGCAGTTTGCTGAGAGCAAATGCTTCAGGTTAGGGTGGCCAGTAGCTGCTGCCTTGTATTTCTGTAATGGAAAATACCCAGAGAAGGCAACTTGGAGAGATGACAGAGGCCAGAAAACACACTTCTTGCTAGCCCATCACCACCATGTGAACAATGTGAAGAACAAAGATCTTAAGCCTCATTATAGGATCTCTAGGTACCAGGTCACAGCACCATTAACATGATTCACACCACAACACTGTATATATTATCGTGTATACAGGCACATACATTCAGTGTCTGCAAGACCAGACTTGGCCTCAGGAATGACAATCCCTCAACAACGCACATCAGGAAAAACTTTCCTCCAGACACTGAAGGTCGTTTACTAGTAGCTTTCATTTCTTGTTTATAAATTAGGATTCAGAGAATAACATATATTATGTTTCAGGCACAAAATGTTTCTCGATTCTGAAGGGCTTACTTATATCTGATGTTGTCTTTCATATGGAAATCAGGCAGTATTTTTTCCGCTGAACAAACCTAATGTTCAGCTTATAAGAAAATCTGCATTTACACACCCCTAAGAAATGCAACCCCCCCATCATTTCCAAACTAATTTTGGAATACAACCTGATCTTTGGTGATTAAGTGATAGATCCACTGCCACCTACCGTCTATGCAAACACATCAGGCTGCAGGAAACATTTGTCCTCTGCTCTTGCAGGATTGCTGCCTTTTCTTTAGACAAAGGTCACCCATCTACAGTGCTGCTGTAAATCAGCACTGCACAGCTGGTGGGTTGTTGTTTTCTTACTAACCAGAATCTGGAATATCCAAAGTTTTTGGCTTTTATCTTTGGGAAGATAAAATTCTGGTTCAAAAGGCCAGCTAACTGGAAACAGCCCAGAATCACCTAAGTGTTCACTTCTGTAAGAAGAATGAAGAATCAAGAACATAACACAAAAAGCAAGAACCAGTGCCAAGCTTCAGAGAAATCACATGTGCTCAGTACCTAAAAATGGACTGATCACTGTCCTGACTCCCTGATCCAGAGCAGTGTTAAACAACTGTGACCTGAGGATGCTGCTTCACAAAACTCCTGCTAATGGTTCAGTTGAGCAATACAATACACATACCAAAAGAAATCTTTTGTCTTATTGTTGCATTGCATGTAAACCACAGTGTAATTTTAACTCAAAGTACTTTGATCTTTTTTTCTTCTCCTCCTCTGAACATTTATATTGGAGATTTTCTGCCACTTGAATATTTGCAAAAGACTGATGTACAAACACATTTGGGAGGAGGAACAGAATAGGAACACTCATGTCAAAACTGCTTTGGATCCACGTCTGCTGTTGAATATCCCAGTCACATCACCTGCCAAGGGAAGGGCAATAAGGGACCTGGGGAATCAGTTACATGGCAGCAAATGCAAGGCATGGAAAGCGAGTTAAGCACTAGCTAACCCAATTTTAATGAAGTTAATGACTTATGAGTTTCTCCAGATGTGTCAGTAAGGGCCACCTGCTCTGCAGGGCAAGGGGAGCTGAAAGCGGAGGGTGACCCCAGCACAGGCCGTGCTGACAGGGCAGCATCCCCCAGGGCTCTCAGAACTGGGGCTGCTCGCGGGGTCCTTTGGCAGCCTTGGACACAGAGGTGATGAACCAGGTCCAACCAGGAGCTCCAGCCAGGAGCAGAAGGAGACAGGGCCGAAGGCAGGGCTGGAGACAAACTGCAGCGCCAACAAAAATAAAAAAAAACAAAAATAAAAGCTGTGCCTTTCCCTGTATTTCATTTGCATCTAACGGCTGCAGCGCTGAAGGGCACTAAGTGTGTTGCTCGGTTAAACTGTTGTTGCTCACGTTGAAATGCTGATGTTTGACCCTGTGGAATATAAATGAATCCTAAAATGGTGGCATGAAGGACATACTAAATGAAAAACCTCTAGTAGGAAAAGCTGTGCACGAGGCATTACTCGCATACATCTGAGGTACCTGGCATCATTTCATGCTTCTTTAATCTTGCAGTGAGTTTTTCAGAACTCGTGCATTTTTGACTCCTTTTGTTTTCCATTACCATTATGATTCTATCTGTTGTTTTAAAATGTAATTCAGTTCTCTGTACAGCCCCAGAGCAGTCCATGCTGTCCTTGGGTAGCTCTTCAAAAATCTCTGAAATAAATGTATTCAGGTCAGCTCTGTGCAGTCTGAATGTTCAATCCAGGATCCAGCTAGATCAGAGCAAAATTCTGGTTGCTTTCTGGAGTCCTGAGTGGCATCAGGCTAAAGCCAATGGGAAAATATCTGTTTACTCCGGGGAGGAAGGATTCCAGCACAATAACCCTCAGGGATCATTAACACAATAGGAAGCAGCTCATCTTTAGGTTGCTAGTATTCACATATTGGTTAATTATAAAAAGTGAGCTAGTGGTGGTGGGTTCTTTCCTCCTGTGGCATATTCCTTGTCCACATCACTAGGCAGGCAGGCATGGATCTTCCTCGTGGAAAATACGAAAGCAGAGGGGAAGCAGCAGCAGAGCTATGCAAAAGCTCAAGGGTGAAGATGAGCAGCACAGAATTGCCCAGGTTTTGGCGGCGCATTGGGCTGTTGAATGGGCTGCTTGCCCACTGCTGCCTTCCCACCCTCTGAAGTCCTGTGCTGTGCCCGAGCAGGCTGGGGCGGTGAGTGACGCAGACTAGTGAGGCAAGTGGGGCAGACAGGAGTGAGTCCATTGAGGAGCCATCAAGCTGCCCAGGGGCTGGAGCGCAAGGTGTATGAGGGGAAGCTGAGGGAGATGGATTCATCCAGCCTCAGGGAGACCTCACCACAGCCTGCAAATCCCTGTTGGAAAGCTGCAGAGAAGACAAAATCAGTCTCTCTAGATGTGCGCAGTAGGAGCAGAGGCAACAGCCACAGGTTAGAAAAATTCCATTAGGAAATTTCCATTAGATAAAAGTATAAAAGGTTTTACTGAGAGGATGGTCAAACACTGGAGCAGGAGCCCAGAGAGACTGTGGGATCTCCATCCTTGGAGACATTCAACACTCAGCTGCACTACAAATCCCCAGAGGTCCCTTGCAAACCCAGCGATCCCGGGCAGCTGTGCCAACGTGCCCTCCCCAGGGGAGATCAGAAACACTGTCAGCAATGTCAAATTGTCACATCGGTGTCATGCTCACTTGAGGAATGAAGACTTATTCTTCCTCAAACTGCAAGAAAAGGAGAAACTCTGTGAAGCTGCTTACACATGGCAGATCAGTTTCTCACTTCGCATCTCACCACCACTCCAAAGTCACCCAATGGGCTACCCGTGCCACTGGCTCCAGGGCAAGACTACCCTTACTTCAAGTTACGTTGATACAGCTACAAATCAAATCCAGTCGAAAGTAGTTTCCAAAGTTATCCATAATGCATCAGCCCTGCAACAGGCCATTGGCACTTGGTATCAGCACTGCTCAGCACTTCAGGTCCTACTGTAAAAGTTTATGAATGCTATAATTTTGATGACTGCATTTATAGTTTTGCCTGAGGCAACTCTTAGAAGGTGCTGCTACACTCAGAAAACTATTTTTTCACTCAATATACATGTATTTTTTTGCCAAGGACAACCAAAATTTTAGAAGCTACTTGCTACTTACTTTTGAGAAGTGTCTGATCCTGTCATTTATTCCCTAAACTGAAATAATCATCATCCCAAGGCACATAATCAGTCCTGCAGCAACTAACTGATCTCGCAGACAGATAATTCTTTCAGCTGAGGAATAAGTAAAGGGAGATAATGAATTGTTCAGAAAAAAAACAAAAAGAAAAACAAAAAAAGCATCAATGCAAATTTCCCCTTGACCCAAGATACAAAGCAGAAGAGCAGGGATTCTATATGTGTAACAATGTCCAAACTTCTCCTGAGACCCACGCAGATGAATGATAAAAACACTGAATTATCTGGACAATGTGAGGCATGTGAATGTAGCTTAGCAGATGTCTCTGAACTGAGGCCAATTTTGAACTATATCGTGTCCTTTCCCTGCCCCATTCGCATTAATCAAAATACTGCCCCTTGCTGTGTGGCAGGACAGGGGAGCTGAACAGATTTCACTGATACCACAAACAGGTGCCTGTCCCCTACAAGGGGCACATGAGCACAACTCCATGCAGCACCTCCATCCCACTGCAGCTGAGTGAGGCCAATCCTGGCATTGCCAGAGTGCCCACAGGAGCAAAGTTGGATGATGATCCCATCTCCACATCTGCATCAGGTGGTGGAAGCACCTGAGGAATAGTCTAAAATCACCTCCCTTCTCTTGCTCTCACCCTCCCCAGGATGAGCTATTGTACTCTTAAAGTAGACACAGTTCAGCTCATTCCTCTGACTGATTAGAAATACAAAAAAAAAGAAAAAAAGAAAAAAAAATCAGGTGCTTCCTAGTAACAGCATAATACCAGGGCTCTTAATCTTCTATGTGTCACTGCCACTTTCACACAAGGTCAATTGCACCTATAATTAATTTACGCAAACTGAACTCTCAGCTGCCACCTTAACTCAGACTTGCAAAGGCAAAGGCTGCCCAAAACTGTACTGGTAATTAACTTGTCAAGCAAATGCTAGGGAAGAACAACACTGGTAATTTCTACCATAGATATTTAAATGAAACATCTTGCTTGAGTATTTTAATGTTAAAAAAAGCGAAATGGTAGTAGGGCAGATCAAAGAATTGGAACCTTCTGCCAGCTGGTTCTTGAGGGGAAGTGATTGTAATGTGTTAGGTCCAATATAAGCACATGTTCTAATGCTTGACTTTCCTGGGCAGATTTTGGCATAGAAAGTGAGCCTAAGATGACACATACCCATCCTATGCCCACTGATTCTGGAATGATACAGAATGCTACAACTCAAACAGAAAAGATTCATATCGGAAACTGAGTATGTCATTCCTAAAGGAAAACTATAGATCAACTATGGGACCTACCTGTTCTGTTCTTCTTTGCCGAAAAAAAGTAGGACTAGTCACCTTGAATCCTCTTTCTCGTAAATGACACAACGGCCTTTTATCTTACGAACTATGAGAAATAGGTATTCACAACAGAAAACTGAATATATTGCATCATTACAGGGAGAGAGGAAGAGTTAATAGTAGCAAAACAATTAATTCAGTATCTGTGAGTCTTGCCAGTTTAGAAGCCATTGCCACATGAAACAGGCCTTCTTAGTACCAAGCTTATTCATTTCTCCTGGCTTGTGTGCCCTAGGATGATTCAGTGTGCTAAACCAGTGTATTTCTGAATGAGTGCTGATAAAGCAAGCAGAGCTCTCATCTAATTAGAGGAGCATAAATGTCACCCATAAATACTTAATACATTCTCTGTCGTTAATGCCACTAGTCTTTCTCTCCTTTTGCCTCCATCAGGCATTTCCTCTTGATGTATTTTTTGTAGAAATGATGAGTGGTATCTCGTCACTGCTGAATGTTTTTGAGGCTGAGCAGTCAATGACTTCTTCAGGTCTTGCTGTTACTAAGTGGCATTTCAGCGGAGATAACAAAATCCATAAGTGCAAAAAGAAAAAATTGAACCTTTCAAATATTCAAGACAAAGTTGCCGGAAGAAAATAAACAGCCATTCTTTTTAACTCATGCTAATAGCGCGTTGCAAGCTGGAGACACCAACACATGTTGTCGCTGACATTTTCGATGAGGAGTAAATCAGCTGAAGCACAGGATCAATTGTTCCAAAACTACTGCACAAAAAATCTGTCTAGCCAAGAATCCTTGAAAAGAAATATGTCCTTTAGGGAAAATATGTAAGAGAAGGAAGATAATTTGGAAGAAACCTGCTCACTGTTTGCATCTCTTTTTAATTAGTTTAGAGGCCAATTCATAACAGTTTTTATGATATATAATTTTGTTCTATTTCATGCAAATGAAGATTTTCCACTAATTAGCATTAATGCTTAATCCCTTTTTTTTCCCTTTTTGACCTATATGAATTGATGATTATTGGAATACATTTTGGCAGCAAAGTTTCCCACAGGTTAATGATGCTAGGTAGACATAAACAAACTCCCACCAGTATAATACTTTTGTCATCATTTCTGTTTAGTGTCTTTTCCTCTTATGCAACCTCAACCTTTCTGCATGTCCCATTTATTATTCTACCTTGATTTAATTCTCCGGAATTCATCCACAAACAGGAAGAAGCATTTCCAGAACGTTATGCCTTCCAACAATAAATCCACTGCAAAGAGACAAAAAGCAATAATAACAGCAAACAACTATCTGTGTTGTATAGCCATGTAGAAATGATTCAAGGCTAGATCAGTAAAATGTGTTGCTAATCTTTGTAAGTGCTTGGTTAAAAAAGCTCTGATTGTGGTGTTTGCTTCCTGCTTTTTGATGCATGCTATTTCACAATAAGGCTTATTGCTACTAGTTACTCTTCTGGCTGTAGTTCCTCATTGTCTGTAATACATAATAGCTCCTCCAGAACACAGCATAATGAAACAATGAAAAAAACAGAAAAGTAAAAGTGAAATGGAGTATTTTGAACAATGCAGGCAGGAAATATGCTCTATGTAGGGCTGAAAAGTACAAAGTCTTTGAAAACAGTGAGAAGAGATGAGAGGACGCATAGATTCCGGAACAGGAAACCCCACACAAAGCTTTCACAAAAGCATATACATATAGCTAGATATTTGTATATGCATGAAACAAACAAACAAAAAAACCCCACAAGATCAGATAAAATAGAAACACCTTCTGCTGCTTTACAGGCATCTGTTGATCAGATTTGACTTTTCAGACTGATGAAT
>JAUBOD010000756.1:1344196-1361272 GCA_032353885.1 Nothura maculosa | reverse complement strand
GATCAGATAAAATAGAAACACCTTCTGCTGCTTTACAGGCATCTGTTGATCAGATTTGACTTTTCAGACTGATGAATATGGGATCTCTGAGAGGCCAAGTGAATGGGAACAGTGCTCCATGATCTAAAGGAATGATTTGTGGCTATGATGATGGATGTGCTTGTTCAGCTTTGCCAGGCGCAGTCATAGTGGGTTTCTGTCAACAGGAAGGTAGAGCAAAAACCTTTCTCTGTCTTACCAGTCTAAAGTGTAAAGTCAGGGACTGCAGCTGTTTGGATACCCAGCTACTTCATAAGCTGCTGAAAAGGCCAGTAACTGTTTTGCTACAGTATTATTATCATAAATGCTGATGTAGTTTTGAAATGTATGTAAATGAGAGATTCAGAAAGCCTGACATAAATTAGAAATTTTAACGCTGTATCCAACTACGAGTGAAGAATGTTTGGGAAAATATGATCTAAATATACCCCTGCCTGCTGCAGGATAGGTCTTTGGAGGACTGAATGCACTGAATTTATATTCACACTGGATGAGCAACTTCAAAAGGACAAAAACTAGCCTGGCTTCCACAAGACACAGGATTTGTGATCAAGAGGAGGGACAAACAGCCAAGAGATCTGGCTTTGAAATCCCATCTCTTTCCTTCACTTCTGGAATGTTATGATCAAGTCATCTCTCCTCTTTGCCATGCTTTCTTTGTCAGTAGACTGGGGTTGATGCACATATGATGGCATTTGACAATCCTAATTTAATTACCATCTGAAAATCTTTTCAGGATCTTATATGAGAATGATATAGAAGTGCCATAGATATGGAATGCATACACAGGCTTACAGGAGAAAAAATCAACTTGCTACTTGCTTAACAAGAGATATATTTACTCACAGCTTGGATTAGCTCTTTCTGCTCTCAAGAGAGAAACTTTGAGCTAGTAACTGGTGGGAAACTTGAAAATCATCCCTGTGGCAAGTAAAAACTAGCTGTGTGGCCACGACCCTATCACCAGATTGGAAATGCTGTATAGGGATTGCCAAAATACCAGTTGGCTGATGCTTCAGAAACAAGGACAAATACTGTATTGAAATTCAGTGAGGAAGGAGACCACTTCCAAAGCACAGCAATTATATCCTGAACTCCACACAGTAATTGTTTGATGGTTTTCAGCTGTAAAAATATGCTAATGGGATCAATAAACAAAGAGAAAAAAAGACTTTGAAACAATGATGAATACAGATAAAATAGCCCAGTGAAGCAGAGACGTTCCCAGATCGCAGCCAAACATGAGCTAGGAAGCACTGCAGCGACTTGCCTTAATACAAAGAACTAAGCACCAAGCAGCAGACCTTAAAGCTGTACCTCCATAGAGAGAGGAACTCATCATCAGAGAGAAGGAATGTGAAGTGCAGGCAGACCAGTCTGTATCATCTCATTTAAAGTCACTAAATACTTACATTTTTGAGATTTTTTGAGATTTGTGTTGGCTACGCAGCTATACTTTCTAAAAAGACTGTGAAAGATGCCTGTCTATCCAGACTGTGGTACTTTGTTACTCATCTGGATGCCTTCATTTCACACATTTTCCTAGGATCTGCAAAAAGAAAAGAGGATCCATCAATATCTATGTTTTCCTAAGCAATTCAGTCCCTACTGGGAGATAACAAAATTACCTCAGCTTTCTCTTGACAAATGGCAAAGTGCTTTGTTTCTATTTTCCTTGCCCTCAATATACCATTATTGCTAACCAGTTATATCCACACAAATATGATATAAGTGTTTGTACTATCAGGCTGAGAAAGAACAAAGACACAGTATCTGGCCTGGTTCACTGTAGTGGTTGAAAATTGGTTAACTTCATCTCATTCCAAAAGCTGGCTTAGATGCTAGAAAAACCTGCTGAGTTCATTCCTTGCGAAGCTTCTGCCAAGAAGCAGAAATGTCATTGCAGTAGATTGTAAACCACAGGGCATGCCAAGAGGAGGAGGAGGGGGGAAGAAGATAGGACCTGCTCTTAAATCCTTAACCATACAATCAGAGATGGGCCAGGCAACACCATCAGGTTGTACCTTAATGCCTGGTCCTCACATTCTCCCTGAACATCCCAGCTTGCAGAGGTTCTGTACTGGTCCAGGAGGCTACATCTTTGGAAGTGTGTCAGGAGAAGTTAGTGATGCAATTGCTACAAAGTGAGGTCTTAGGTATTATGTGGGTTTCAAAAGAGGTCCAAAGATGACAGGTTGGCTGCTCTCCTCAACTTGGTGTTCAGCAACACAGACACAGCTTTGGTATTTCAAATTACCAATCATGAATATGAAGACAGCTGATGTGAGTGCACAGGGGCTTGGTGTGGCTAAAAAGCACACGAGAAAGTGCCTAGCAGACAACCACTGATGTTACTCTCTTCCCCTTTGTCTTCTGGAACCCTCTTTTCTGTCTGATAGAACAGAAATCTCTTCTGATTAGCAACCATAGGCAGAGCTGCTGCTTTGGGACACACACTAACCTAACACCAATGAGACTATAAGAAACTGAGAACCAACAGCTAGAAAGCAGCTGTGAGCAGCAGCTCAGGGAGCAGAGCAGAGCCTCTGGGGTGAGTCCTGCTTAACAAATGGGGAAACTGTTTCACACCACAGGTGTAATCACTGTAATTACTGTAATCAGATATTTCAGCCATGAGGGGCTGGGCAAGGGTCAACACGTCAGTGATACCCATTCCTTCACATTCTTGCTTTCTTTTTCCCCACCTGCATGTAGGGCTACCTTGTACTTACGGGAAGAAACTCCCTTATATATTTCATAGCCACAACAGTAACAGCAATTTTCCCCATTTTCAGGACACTTAATTGTCTCAGTCAGCAGCATTTCCTGAATGGGGCTGGTCGCATAGCGGGGAGTGAGGAGCTGACCATGTGGAAAGCTGCTGTTGTTGCAGAAAAGCCTACAGGAACAATTTCTATAATGCTAGGACACACCACGGATGCTCTGCTAGAACTCTATGGTTAGGAAGGACATTGTCCTTGAAAAGAAAAAAAAAAGTGCAGAAATATTTTTTAAATTATAAGATCAAAACAAACCATGTTTAAAAATGTTATTGACCCATGGAGTTTTCCATTGGGCACACAGCAGAAAAGTAGGTCACCTTAGTACTGCTCTTCTAACCGAGCAGTGCACCAGGCCAGTGCTCTTCTTCACTGTCTCCTCCCTCAGTATTTAAGCCTCACACAGTTCACTCGTGTTCCCTGCACTGTAACATCATCACCTGCCTGCAGCTCCAGGTGCGTGCAGAGCACTTCAGCCAAATCCTCACTGCTCTGCCTAATAGCGCAGGCCTGCGCTTGCTGTGTCATGCTCAAGGTTTAAGCTAGACATTGTATGCTGGAAATGACCTGGGGAAAAATGGTGCACAAATTCTGGACAAACCTGAAAACCCAGTATATATCTCTTTAAAATTTTCTTGAAAGACTGCTCGGATCAGCTATGAGAAAGCACTATATTAATTTAAAGGGACTTCACCAAAACACTGGGGTCCCCATGTAATTTTATCCATCTTATTTATTTATATTAGAATATCTGATATAACTGAAACACTGACAAGAGATCTATGCTTGTTTGCTCTTCATCCTACTATTTAAATGTTCACCCTGAGAAATAATTCTAATAAAATGAGTGGTTTGTGGGACTGTGCATTTTTATTATGTTGCAAAGAGGTGACAAATCAACTAACTGCATATAGTTAAACGCTGTGTCACTGTAGAACACAAATGGTGGCAATGGGAAAGTCATATTAAACAAACCAGATCTTTCTGTTCAGTGGTTGCATTTTGTGTATGGTTTGCAGCACAAAATCACCCACTTCCATACATGTACGTGTCCAGCAAAGACATTCTAAACTCAGATGGACCTCTAAGGCACTAGGCAGAAAAAGTCTGGTTTTCAGCACCCATGTATCCACTGAATTATGCACGGGCTAATTGACTTGAGATTCTTCCAAAAGACATACGGAGAATATCAATTTGGGGACTGCACAAGGTGCTCCTCTGAAACAGAGAAGATGCACATTTGCTATTCCGAAGGCTGGCGTTCCCTGGGGCTCGGGAATGGCACGGATCTGAGCAGCTGGCTCTGTTTATCTGGCAAGAGCACATTAAAGGCAGCCCCCTGCTCCCTGAGTGACAAACGCGACGGAGAGCAGCGCGCTTTACATATCAGAGATGTCAGAGCCTGAAGTAGTGCAAGCAAGCATCAGATGTTCCTCTATATCACAGCAAAACAATTTAGAGTCCCTCGCAGGGCAGATTGCTGGGACTTTTGGAGAGCAATGGCTTGAAAGCACCCGTGTGTGTGTATGCATATGCATGTGCATATGTAGAGACCACAGCTGAGTCACAGATACGATTAGGAATTAATAACAACCCAGAGGCACAGCACAACAAACCTGCTGCTCGCCTCGAGCTGATACTGTCTTCCCACACTCCGTAACCTCCTCTATCAGTATCCCAAACACAGAGCCTCAGCTTCCAGGTGAAAACGCCATCACAGGCAGCATCCCGGCCCAGACCTGTGCAGGTGTGTGCCTCTGGAAAGAACAGCTCCGGCTAGAAATGGAAACCCTTGTCAGACTGGCACTGCCAGATGCATCTAGCATTACTCTAAAATTAGAGGCAAAATTAGCAGCAGAGAACAGAGTATTATAGAAGTGAAAAGCAGACTCAGGAGCTTTGCTCTGATCTGTTCTTTATTCATGATCCGTTGACGGATATAAAAGGGGAACATGTCTCTAACTCTGTACAAATCACCTCTATTCATCAGCGTTAGAGCAGGCAAATCTCATATGCTCATTTTGGCCTCCTAACCCTGCTTTGTGGCAGTCTGCACAGAAAAATGGATAGTTCATCTATACCTGTACTTCAAGGGACCAGTTTTCTACCATTCAGCTGGAGTTCTTCCCAGGAAAAAGGAGTTCCAAGAAGCAGGTTCCTTGTTTAAAGAGCTATCATGATTTCATTTTATCCCATATTCACACATAGCCATTCCTCTGGCCAATACCTTATGAGATGCGGTGTCTGAAGGCTTCCTCCCTTTGCTTGAATCCTTGGCTATTTTAACAGTCATGCCTTTCTCCCTTGTGTTGGAGATATCACAGTTTCCCTAGCAGCTTCTCAGTGGGATAGGTCACAATTTCCAGAGCAGTTTCACACTGATGATGTAACTGATATTTCCTAATGCAGCAGGACTGCATTCACATGAATAAAGATTATTTGGTCATGAGGATCAGATAAATTCCTTTCTCTTCTCAGAACTCAATATTCCTCTTATACTAAAAGAAGGGTCCCAGGCCAAGGTTCTTCGGCAACGAGCAAAAGGACTAAAGCTTTATCCGATTCCCTGGTTACATGAGGAAATAAAACTGTCAGGAGCCCTGGCACAGAGCGCTGGGAAGCCACAGCTTCCTGCTGCATGTTAGGTCTACTCCACTCAGAACGAAGGAGCAGGATCCCCAGCGAGGAGCTGCTGTCCGTTCCCTCTGGAACCCTCCCAGAGCTCCTGCTGTGCTCTGCCCTATGTGTCTTTCTTAGCTGTGTGCCACAAGAGAAGAAATCTCCATGGAAGCGGCCCTTGCAGATAGGAATTTCAGGTTTTAATCTGAAAAAAAAATAAAAGAGGACAAAAAACATGCTAGAGACTTTAAATATGACGTTTCATTTAGACAAGTGTAATGGCTGTTGTAATATATATGCAGTGTTACCCACGCGACCAGAAGCAGAAATCATTCTCCCATTAGAAAGACCTTGGCAGTGAGGAGCAGCATCAGACAGCAGCAGCAATCTAGCTCAAAATTCAGCACTGCCTGCTAATAGTCAGCCAGGAAAACTGAATAGCTGAAGATGAAACAAATTGGTTGGATAAAATTCAAGTAGCAGCCTTTAATCATGCCACTGTAAACCACGGAGAGCGCGTTCCTTATCATCTCAGCTGGTGATCTGCTTATGCTCAGCTTATGCACTGGCCATCTAAAGGAGAGAAAGCTTTCTGATCAGTACTACACAGATCTTAGGCAAAATTCTCTGTTTTGAGCTTAAAAACAAAGCTAGCTGGTCATAGAAAAGTTGAACATTGGGTTAAAATGCAGCCAATATCTCATCAGAGGGGAGAACTGACAAGTGGAGGAATGAGGCTTCCTACCGCTCACCTACCACCTCGGTCACGGATCTCTGCCAGGGCACCAGACCTGGCTCCTGTGCACGCAAAGGGTTATGGATCTCTCCCAGGGAGCCAGACCTGGCTCCTGCACATGCAGAGAGAGGGTCATGGATCTCTGCTGAGGTGCCAGACCTAGCTCCGGCACGGCACAGAGGGTCATGGATCTCTCCCAGGATGCCGGACCTAGCTACTGTACAGCACAGAGGGTCACGCATCTCTCTCAGGATGCCAGACCTAGCTCCTGCATGGCACAGAGGGTCATGTATATCTCCTAGGATGCCAGACCTAGCTACTGTACAGCACAGAGGGTCATGCATCTCTCTCAGGATGCCAGACCTAGCTCCTGCACGGCACAGAGGGTCATGGATCTCTCCCAGGATGCCAGACCTAGCTACTGCACAGCACAGAGGGTCACGCATCTCTCCCAGGATGCCAGACCTAGCTCCTGCATGGCACAGAGGGTCATGGATCTCTCCCAGGATGCCAGACTTAGCTCCAGCACAGCACAGAAGGCAGCGTCGCACTGTCACTGCAGCAGGAAGGAGCCAGCAGCGAGGCTGGCCCTGGGGAGAGCCCAGCCTCAGCACGCACGGCCTCAGTCCCACCGCTCCGGCCGCTTCCCGGGCAGCTGGGTGCTCTGGGCAGAGCTGCAGCAGGGCCCGTGCCCCAGGCTGTGCTGCGCGGCGCCCCATGGCTGCACTGAAGGTGCCACGAGGAGCCTTGCTCAGCGCTGCCCGCGCTCTCTGCAGTTCACTGCAGTGTCAGAGATAACCCCTAGCTCATGCAGGAAGTCCAGCAGGAAGCCAGACGCGGCCTTCAGCTGAAGTCGGGTGTCTCACAACTCAGTTTAGAACTTCACTCACAAAAAATATTTCTCAAAGATACTAAAAGCAGCTCATGCCACAGGCAGTATATTCATTTTCCTGTCATTTACCTGACGGGAGGAAGCTAAATAACTTTTCTCACAGAAGAAGCCTGACAGTACCAGTCAATAGCTAGAAGGCCTTAAAGGTGCTAATTCCTTTGTGCAAAACTTGAATTTAAAGTCCATCAATTCATCAATTCCATGTGATTGCTGTTCTTCAGTTATCTAGATATTTTCCTCTCTCTGTGCTATCTTTTATAGCTTGACGGCAGAGGCTTTGGTTATGGGAAGCATTTAGAGTGTTTGACAAACTTTTAAAATGGGCAACCTGATAAGGGGTTGGAGGACAAACTTATTTTCTTCAGCAACCTCTGTAATTGCTTCATTAAAAAACTCAAAAAAATGTCAAGATGTCCACAAGGAACACAATCTCTCAGCTGTGTGTTTTAGGGAGAAGAGCTAGTAGGTCAGCCTGGTATATTGAATTTGGTCTGATTGCCCTCAAATAATTCATTAGTTTAAAATATTCATCAGTACTACAGCAGAGTGGAGGTAAATACCAAATAGGTAAGAATGAACTCATTTTTTTAACTGAATTTTATTAATTAGAAGTGGATTAAAAGAATTACTTCCTAATGCACAGAAACTAAAAGCACTCTGAAGATGGTGCTTTCAAGTGGTCTCTAAGGGCAGCAGGATATAACCATCCTGTGGCAATACACACCCATGTTCACTTTAGTCCCAAGAGACCTAAGAGGTTTCTTAGACTAAATCTAACCCAAAATGAACCTTAGTAAAAAACATATCTCAAAGGGTTTGCAATATATCTATGAAATCATCAAACTGGTGAAAAGGGTCCTGGTGGTGGGGGATCCCAATAGCCCATTCCCAATACCTTGTAGCAGATACGTAACTATATTCCAACAGTGGAGATTCATGTAGCTCATTTTACAGTGATGGAAATGGCACACTCTCCACATGCACATCATTCCAGAGCTTCACTCTCCCTACTTCCAGTTTGTGCCAATGTCTAGGCTTGGCTTGCCTCTCTGCAAATCAAGTCTAAGTATTTTCATCTTGCTCAGAATGGGGAAGATTGGGCCCTTCCTCTTAGCAGCAGCCATTCAACATGTAAAGATTATTGCCATATCTTCTTTGAGCGAAACAGCCTCAAACTCTTCAGCTCTTAAACAGCAATGAGCATGACCACTAATTAAAATTTCAGGATCTCGGAAAAGGATATGGGGACTCCTTCACTGTATATTACATAACGTTTCATTTAGTGTTCCAGTGTTTTTTTCAATATTGTATAGAAGAGAATATAATGAAAAGGATTCCTCCTTCTTGAAAAACTTGAGCAAAGAATCTCTTTGCATGAAGATTTTACAGTATCTCCTTCATTTTCATGTGGAAGGTATTAACAAAATGAAAATTGCCCAGTCAGAGCTGCAAGCCAGCCTTCACATTCTTCCAAGAGAATTTCTTAATAGGGGAATTTTATTTCAAAGACCATAAATTTGGTAAGATTTTCTTGTTGTCTTAATTAGACCCATGGGAATGCACAGGACTCCCACATTCCTTTCTATTTGGAGATAGAATGTTTTCAGTCTTAATAGAGCTGACTGGTTAGGAATTACAAGGCTTTACGAACAAGCATAAATACCTGGATATTGCATTTCAGAAATATGTTTTTGGCCTTTCTTATTAAGAAAGGCTTTTATTCTTTCCTTAAGACATTTCAATGTTCGTAATCAGTGCCTGGTATGTGGTACATTTTCTTCTTTTGCTTCTGCCTCCTCTATTCTGTATATAAGTAAGTGAGGGGAAAATGCACACTCATAGTGATATACTTATAAATCCCTCCTGATAGGTGACTTAATTCTGTTATGCATAAACAAATAGGTCTCATAGTTGGAGTATTATTAACCTTGTTGATGACACCATCTGCTCAGAGGCAGCAGGATCTGAGATCATCAGTTTGTGATGGTTTATTTTAATGAATATTCAGCAGCCCAACTATATGAACAGAGCTACATTATATATATAACGTGCACAACAGCAGAGTTTGCTTACAGTTTTTTTACAGGTAGTTTACACTTAAAACTACTGAGCAAGTGGAAAATCCCATGAACTAGGAGCTGCATGTTTCCTCTTGTTATGTATCTCCAGGAGACAAATTGATACTGGAGAATGTATGTTAGGTGTAAATGTAGGTAATGTGAATGGGCTGACGTGGGGCTGACTAGGGGAGCAGAAATGATGACCCTTTGGAAACAAGAAATAATACCCGCCCACAATTCTGGAAAATAAATAAAGAGGAAAAAATTTTAAAAAAGAAATTCAGTTATTAAACTAGACAAAACAGCCAAGTCACAATGCCTTGATAAGGCATTGCATATTTATATCATCTCTATGCAATGTTCTGATGCTGTAACTACAGAGTATCACAAAACAAATCTCAAGCAACTATTAAACAGAGATGAGACTCATTGTGTCTGTCTCATGATGCTGGAGCAGGAGGGGGATTCCCTTGGACATACCTTTTGATATCTATCCATGGCATCCCTATTTTCCCACTTCTCTAGTCATATCATTCCCAGAATGGCATTTATTTGTGATTTTCTCAGAAACTTGCAGATTGCCTACATCATTATCAAAAAGCTTGTGATATCCAGACAGTGAGTTCAGTAAGATACAGATTCTCAGCAGTGTAATATTAATCAGTTTAGAGATGGATGAAGTCATAGTGAGCCTTTCAGTACATCACAAAATATTGCTTCCAGGAAATTAAAATTCCAATAGCTGGTGTAGATCTAGATACTTTTTGCTTCACCAGGTGATATGAATGAAAAAATAAAGAAGCCTCTTGAAAGCAATTATGTTAGCCCATTACTGACAGAAGATGAAGGAAGTATAATGAAATGTGCCACAAATGACCATTCTAGCAATCAACAAATGTTAGCAGTTTGAAAAAGAGAAAGAAATTGATCTATGTTTCAAATCACAAAGACAAGAAGGCAGAATGTGGCAGTGCATGAGGAAAAAGAAATATATTCATTTCAGCCACGGTTTTCCAAGGACAAAGTTGTACCTGAAGCCAAATCATCTCTTCCCACTGTCTTTTTAAGTGATAACAAGCACAAGAGATACTGCTAGCCCTAGCCTAGATAATTTCATCTGGGCACAAGAGCAGGAGCTCTACTTGCTTTACTTAAATGTGGTCATGGAGTTAAGAAGGAAGTTCTTTAATTGCTCATCTTCTAGAAGACAAGAGGTAAACAGGATTAACAGATGAGAGAAAACGTAACAAACTTCTCCCATTTTATCCCTGCTCAACAACTTCCAACAAAATATTTTCATTTGAATGCCCAAGAACTATTGCCTCTCTCATTCGTAAAAAAAAAGTCTTAATAGGGACTGCTGCTGGAGGGACTGGAGCTTTTTTTAATACCATGTCTAGGTAAAACTACTTATTTTTATCGTTACATTTCCAGAGATGACTACATATAACTTTAGGAGAAAGGAGAATCTTCCCTCCCCGAACGAAGCCCGGGGCACACAGATAGGAGATTACAGCCTCAGTCACTCAGGTATAGCAGAGCTTTATGCAGCTATAAAGCAGGATGCCATCGTGGCAAGTGTTCTTATAACCTTGATGAGAGGAAGTGTTGGCAGCCTGCTGAGAAAATACTAGTGGTAAAATGCTAGTCTCTAGTTTGCTGTTTGGAAGTTATTGGTATGAACTGGGTGACTCCAAATTTAAGAGGAACTATGGACAGGGAGATCTGGAAACTTCAGCATCTTTGATTTATGTGAAACAGCAAAATTGTGTATAATTTAAGTAAAATTTGGAAGTGAGGTGGATAGAAGAAAATATGCATGATGAATAAGAAAAGAAGCTATGCTAACCTGCTAACCTAGCCTGCTTTTGGGGGCTACACAGAAATTCTCTTACTTTGCAAAATTAATCCTGCCACAGCTCTCTCTAGGAAGATGTTAATGTGCCAGTGTGAATGGAAATGCACAAGGAGAAAACTATTTAAGATTAATACTATACAAAATCATCATCTATTTTTTCTGCCATTCCAGACTGGGGTAAGACAAAAACTAAGCATTGACTTTAGCAAAGTTTCTTTCTGAAGAGTACATTTGTGGTGACAGCAACTGTGACTATGGACAGACAGCTGAACTGACCCTTTATGTAGATTTGCTGATGGTGCCTTGATGCCTGGCTGTGGTGCTGCTGTTCTGAGGTGCTCAAACCACCACCAAGCTTCCAAGGAGTCTCCTAAAAGCCTCAGTCAGGAATCTACTGCCACACCTGCCCGAAGCACAATGAATGGAAGAGATCTCAGCACTAGGTGGCAACATTCCTTTGCAAAACACCTCCGAGGCATTTGTACATGTATGTAAATATTATTTCCAAGTATTATACTGCTTCTTACCTCCTGTCAATATGCAATGTCTTTGAGTTTGTGCATATCATTTCAATTTGACTTGCACTAAAATAACCTTTCCTTTCATACTCCTCCATTTTTTCCCTCATTGTCTTCTTTGAATCAAGGTTAGGTGATACTCTGATCCAGAACTGACAAAACAGAAGAGATTTGCCATTTAACTGAAAGTCCAGTACGAATTATTCACTCTTCAGTGTGTGGAAAACATGAAAAATTACATGATGAATCTTGACAAACTCAAGTGAAATATAAATCAGAACATAGTTTATTTTTATGGGCTACCAGCTTGCCTCTATTGGTCTCAATCAGAAGATGCACCTAACTGCATATCTAGGGAGTGTCATCCCAGAGAAAACTCTGGGGAAGTGGAGATGACTCTGAGGAGTGTTATCCCAGAGCAAAGAATGGATAAAGTGCCCGTACCATTCTGTCTGGTCATGGATTTAGCCATGTCCTCTGGAGAGGCCTGTTCCATATTTTTGCAGCATGCACATTTGCACCCTGTGTGTTCAGCCAGCGCGCATGTGTCAGAACAAACATGAGCAACACAGGCTCGTCCTGTCACATCCAAATTAAACTGGTCACCCCAAAACACCTATGTTTTTATTGCCCTGATATTTTCCAGTAGGATTTGAAGTGAGAGAAACTGGATGTAAGACCTGAAGCAAAACTATAGATTCTATTTGTAACAACTACATTGACAAGTTGATGAGAATTTTGCTGCTAAAAGATATGCTAGAAATGTCATGGGGTGCTTTAAAGTGGTTTAGTATCAATATAAACAGTGGAGTTATTATCAATATAGTGTAATTACATAAAAAAGCACCTTCCATTGTAACAGTTCTGATATATTTTCATGCAGAAAATGCTTGTGGCAACATTTGAATCAACCACAACCCTCTTGAGAACACAACGGAACAAAATAAATTAGAAATGTGCCATTAAAGCATATTTATGTACCAGCATAAAATGCTTCAGTATTTAAAATGAACAAACACGAAAAGAACAATGAAAATTCTACGAGTTTGGAACTCAGCTACTAAAAGGACAACATCTACACAGGCATACAAAACTCATCACTATCAGAATCCAATATTATTAAAAAATTGTTGACTAACACTTGACCATAACGTGGGTTTTTATGAAGGACTTTAGAAAGATTCCTTATAAAGAACTTTTCCTATTCCAGTGGAGTGATATATTTTTTTAAGTATTGAGAAAAGATATCTTTCTTCCCTCCCATATACTTGCATTTCAAACCTTGCAACACTGTGCTAGGGCACAATCAGAAATCTTTCCTGCTGAGCAGAACAATTGCTTTAATCATAGTTATTGTAGCCTACCTCAAAGTTAAATATAATTATTAAAATGTAAAGAAAGCAGCAACCCAAACCCCCAGGTATTCTAAAGTGCACAAGGACAATAGCGTGCTGCTTGATTACACAAAGGGAGATTGTTGTTTGGACTTTGTCAGCACCTGGATGAAACACTTCTGGCTTAAACCCAAGGCAGACAGCTGTGATGATGGCCAGCTGGAAGGAAATGTTCTCTTCCTCCACTATGAGATGTATCTTATCTCCCATTGCCAGAACAACATGGAGTTTCACAATTCCATGCAACTCATCAGTAAGTCTAGATAGTATCTATAGTCTCTTTAGATCTTTGTCTATCAAGTTACTACCAGCCTCACCTCTTTCCTTTAATGGCAGTCCAGTTATGTGAGGCAGACAACAACACATCCGAATTATCTGGCATGAAATCTGGGGGGAAAAAAACGAAAGGATGAAGATTTTCAGATTTAAGCTTCATTAGTGGGCTAGGGCCAATATGAGCATGGTCACTGTATGGAACAGTAACAACTAAAACCCTTGGTTTGGATGTTATTGTCACTAATTGTCTAGAGACACTGCCAGCAGCAGCTGGAATGTCTCCATATCAGCCTTGCTCCTCGAGCCATGTATTTTACCACAACAAAGGAGAACCACATGGAAAAGGAGAGCCACATGGAACTGGAGAGACGGAGCTCACTTCTGAGAGAAGAGGGCTTCACCATGCAGCAAGACTCCAGATGAAGCTTTCATCTGGAATTTATTCTTTTGCATGAATGCTAGGATCCATCTTTTTGATAAAGCTTCCTCACCAGGGCAGACTGAGGAACTTCTACATTTCCTTTATTCTGAAGTTATGAAACTGGCACTCAGCTGCTCAAAGCCAGTGCAGCTACATCAAAGATAAAGAGCTGTTCCAGCTCATACTGAATGAGGATCTGGAACAACAGATGTATGTGTCCCAAACACAGCCAAGAAAGGCAGAAAAGCAGAAAGTGCAAAGAACATCAATAGAATTAACAGCTGTGCAAACCTTCAGAGGGATACATTTGGAGTAAGTCCATCCACTTCCATGTAGTAACTCTGCATTTGCATCAATCATGGAGAAGAAGTTGATCACTGTGTGAAGAAGTACTTTATCTCAGATTGACATCAAGAACACAGCTTTGGGCCCACATAGAAAGGGCAATTTCCCAGGACTGCAGATTGGCCTAGGAGCAACCACAGTCCCGCTAATTACAAGCCTGGAAACCAACTGTTGTATCTTGCCATTGAAAGAAGGATTAGAGAATATGGGGCAGAAGATGATGGCTTCTTCCAGCAACAGCAAGAACAGCACACACAGTTCTCCAGGGCCCCTATTCATATTACTTTCTTTGCAGGTTGCTGATGATCCATTTTCTCCATACTGCTGATAAGCCCTAAGCCAGCTCCAGAGGTCAGGTGAACATAGCTCTAATTCAGTTTTAAAAGAGGTGCTAAGGATATTGTATGCCAGGGGTGCAATCATTAACAGAAAGTGTACATCTGATTGGGACAGAATTCCTATTGAGATGGGGGATAATGTGTCCCTGGGACAGGGGCATGGTGACATGACATGTCTTTGTTCTCCTCCTGCCATAAGGAACTGAAGAAGTCTACACTAAGCATTAGCCAAATAGATGCAGCTCATACCTCTCTCTTTAGATACTGAGTGATCTGGAGTTTTTGTGTATTTTTTTGGTCTGGTAGTTATTTTTTTCAGCTGAATGGACCATATCCTCACTTCACGCACACTGGACAAGCAATAAGCAAGTGGGTGCACAGAAAGCCACTCTCACATTGGACTTTATTTAGGGGCAGATACCTCCCCAGTCTGGGGATAGGGAGGGATGAAATGAAAAAGGCACAGAAATGGCCACTGACATGAGCACTGCAAAAGCCACAGAGCCGTAACCTCAACACCAGAGCCTGGAGCAAGTATCCTGCTAGGTGGAGGGCAGAGGAGGAGAGAGACAGGATGAGAAGGCTGAAGTCCACCTTTTATCCTCCCTTATTCCCCATTGGAGTCTTCTAGAATGGCTCTCAGGGTATCCTCAATTGACTCCAATGCCAATGAAGAAGCTGAATCTCAAGTTCCAAGTCCAATCCCACACTGTGTTTGAACACCAAGCAGATTTCACTCTACCTATACAAGGTGGAGGGCAAGCATCGCAGCTTGCAGAAGGTTTGTTACATCGCAATTTAGGCTAAAGGGGGGAAAGGGCCAAGTGTCCTTTAGGACAAATGAGCTTTTAAAAACAGCAATAGCATTTAATCCATGCACCTACCTGGAAGCACTGAGGGACTGTTAATAAAACCTCACATTCTCTAAACCATGTGAAAGATCCAACACATTTGCTCAACACTGATTTTTAAGACGTCACAACACAAGACACAATACAAAGCTGTACTTTGCTTAATAATATTATGTTTAACATGATCCCATAAACTACATAGCAGGTTTATTGCTAAGATAAAGACATCTGATCTACATCTGAGATATTTTCCTTTTACTTTCAGAGCAGTCAGGGCGGTTCTTTCACTGCCTTTATGAATACCTGCTCCTCTCCCACCTTCACCTGTTGTTTCAACAGTGGCTGCAGGCGCATTACAGAATCTGTTACCTTGACTTTGAGAGCAGTCACAGTTTTAACACCTCTGCCCACCCGCAACAAGGGAGCTCTGCAGGTGTGAGTTAGCTGCCAAGAAAGCACCAGCTCCTGCTCTCTAGAGCTTCCCTCCGAGGCACATGGCAGCAGCAGGCAGGTTTATTCTCCCTCTATGACCTTCAGCAGTTACACCAGTACAATGTGCTTTAAAAAAATGCCAGACATTTACATCACTCCTGCCTCAGGATTAGCAACACTAGGATCAGATGAAAGGAAGTTCTTACACTCCTGTTTTTGCCATTTCTAAAATAACAGTAATTTCAACTTCCTTGTTACAGAAGTCTCATGTAACGTGGGAGGCAATAGGTGCTTGGAAAAGGACAATGTTACAGTATTCTGTTCATGTTGCTCAGATCTATTGTTCTTGCTAGGCTTACGTACCTGAAGATCTCCTACCTGAAAAGCCTGTATGGAGTCCTTGTGGTACTAAAAACACATCTGTTTTTTCTCAGTGATATCAGCAGGTTTACTAAAAAACACTGGTACGAAAGGCAAGGTTTCTAAGGAGGGGTGTCTGATGCCATGTCCTCTAGGAAGAGCAGAACACACGCTCTCCTCAGAGATCTGCAAAGTGTGACAGCCAGTACAGTCTGCAAACTTCACAGAGAGTGTGCACAGCTTTAATCAGCTAACCCAAATCTTCCCCAGGTTTTTTATATATATATATTTATATATATTTTTTTTAAAAAAAATCTTTCTCAAACAAGGTAGGCAGCTCCCCATGTTCCTCCATTTCTAAATGAGTGGGTTAGAGGCACACAAGCAGAAACGACAGATGAATCCACTTGTTCCAAGAAAGTCTGACCTCTGAATGTTTCATAGAGGGATCCTTTTAGCTTCGCTGGATGTGAAAGATGTCGCATTGCTACTTCAGGAAAGAGAACAGATCCCCCTAGGAAAGCCCATGCCTAAGAACTGCAAGGGCAATGTTTCTTGTTTGTGCCTTTAACTAGCTTGAGATTATATAGTCTTTTGGGGAAGTGAAATGATTTTTTTTCAGAAATTTCTTTAGCACTACTGCATACAGAGAACTTTTAATCACTTAAGAAATTACTGTTGTCTCTGTAAAACTGTATCTGAGATTTTTTTCATTAAATATACACAGGAGAAATGACAGAAATACCTTGATTTATCTGTTATCATCATGACACTGCTGCAAAAGAAATGCAAAAATCAAAAATATACCTAAATGTATGAAATTTTAGGGCATAATTATTGACAAAACTGCTTTGTCACTAGAGATATACTCACTCTAGAGCTGGGTTGAAAAGTTCATAACATATATTTATTTTTCAGTGAGTTAAGGCTTATCCCTGTTTCCATGCAACAAAAGCTGGTGCTGCCTATCCCTTCTGAAGACCAGAGCTAAACCTAGGAAAAGCATCAGAGATCCTTTACAGAACAACCATCATGAGGGCTCCTTCTCACTTTTAAAAAAATACTCAAAGAAAACTGTGTGAGCATTCTGAATGCGGTGATACATTTACATACAGCCACATAGAGCAAATCTGCAGTGCTTCCACTTCCAAAAAGGC
>JAUBOD010000756.1:1327436-1340063 GCA_032353885.1 Nothura maculosa | reverse complement strand
CCCATGATGGTTCTTCCAATTTCCAGTCTAAATGTGCTCATGACTAATTTATGTTCATTTATATTAATACCAATATTGGCTTCTACTCTTTTAAAATAAGTTAAACTCCCATACTTGGTTAATCAAGTGCACAACACCTTTCACTTCTCTAGAATTCATTCAACAAGTACGCAGGAACTCTGGGGTGAAACATTCGGTCCTTTGTGAATGATAAATGCCCTAGCACCACTGTGGATATGTTATTTGCTTAATAATCCCCTTTACAAGAAGTTGCATCTACCTGCAAGAAGAGGAGGCTGTGGCTGGTTGTTCCTTAAAATGTGAATTTTAAACACTGGTAATGATCTCACTCTGCATTCAAGATAGTCTGAATTTGAACATCCTTTTGTTCTGAATTTGAACATCTTTTCTCTCCTTTTCCTCCAGGGAGTAAAAGTATTAGTGAGATTATGTTCACACAGTGTTCATGTTTCACAGTGAAAGCTGGAAAATACTAAAGCTGAAATTCCAGCAGTGCAAACACCACCACTGTACTCCTCCTGCCTGCATTTTCCTCCTGCCTGCTTTCTTTCTTCACTTTGAAAGGGAAATATTTTAAGGTCTTTACCAAAATAATATGGAGATTAACTCATCTTCTGGTTGTAGGACTAGATATATAGAACACATCATGAGCTCCTTACACGCTTCTGTTATCTCCACAGCTCGGCATACAGAAACAGTACGAGCTGGGCCAGTACATACGGAGAAGATACCTGAATTTCCTGAGTATTGCATACAAACATTTTGAGGCAAGTATGGAATCTGGAGGGGAAGCTGGTTTTCATGGATCTTAATGGGACTTTTTCAATGCATGAGAGTCTGAACCTGGTATGCTCTGAGTTCACCCCTACCTACTGAACTCAATGTGGCTTCAAAGTATCCCCGAAGCTGCTGCTCCACTTTTACTCAGGCTGATGGTTTCATTGAAGAGCAAGCACAGGGGCTGTGTATGATGCTGTATATCAAGTTCAGCTCCCTCACTGCCATAGGGCAGGGTATCTATCTTATATGTCTCTTACATGTCCATTTCCAGAGTGGATGCAGCCTTGCTGTCATTTAGGGTCAAGCTGTTCAGCCCATCCGTTTTGCGCCAAAGAAAGTGGAGGTGAAAGGGAGTTAGTCTGATGTTTGTCAGTAGAAAATCCAAGGGAACTGCAACCGTGTTGCAACTCCCTTGCACACCAAGTTTATATTCCTAGAAAAACTTCCCTAGGAATATTCCCTTTCTGTTGCAGGGTCCCTCTTTACCATCTCACCTCTTTACTCCATTTTAATGCCAACTCTCTCAACATAGTAGCAGTTCATTTTTCTCCCACCAGGAGAAAGAAACTAAGAGGAAGGATATTATGCCACTTACAACCATAAATAATTTACTTTCTTTTCTTGCTTCAGATTTATGTTCAAAGCACTGACTGTGATCAAACACTGATGAGTGCTCAGGCATGTCTTGCTGGGCTGTACCCTGTGACACAGAGCCAGATCTGGAACCCCAAAATCCTTTGGCAGCCAATTCCCGTTCACACAGTGCCACTGTCACAGGATAATGTAAGTACAAAATAGGGGCATTTGCTTTTTTCTTAATCATGAGATGAAGGAGCAGGTGATGAAAAGTGCATCAAGTAACAAGCATTATGTAAAAGAAACCCACTAATAAGCTAAGTAGAAATAATGGCATAAAAGTTCTTATCTGGGAGTGGTGATAGCACGAAGGAGGATAAGGAGATACCCGTCTTCCTGTGCATGCAGGGTCTGGTACAGTCAGGAGCTGCTTCAGATGGTGTCACAGATGGTGGTACCCAAGCAAACAGTGAGGAAGAGCTGGCTGGTAGCAATGCCACTAGCAAATTCAGCAAGCAGTTGCTGTACCTTCTTTACATCCAGAGCAGATGTGGAAAAGTATCTTTTCAACCAAAGCACATGCTCAACAAATATTGGTAAAGCCATGCCTGTTTGTGAATATGGTTAGAATTCACGAACAGCTTCATGTCTTCTCAAATAGATGGATCACCTTCCTAAAGAAAGAGGAGCTGCTGAGAAGCTTTTGTAGCTAACTATCTTTTCTGGACTCTCAGGTTCTTTTTAAAGCTATTCTTTTAACTGCAAGGCTATACAGATAGAGCTTTATTAGTGGGAAGAGAACAAAAAGCACTAAGAAAATATCTGTTTCAAATTCTGTTTAAACTTACGTTCAAAATTTAACACAAATAATAGGTTCAAGCAGGAACAAACTCAGTTTATGTCACAGAACGGAATTTACTTATTTTTAAATCATTTCACCCATATAAACGGTAACCTATGGAAAATCTTACCTGAAATAAAGTTTTCAAATTCCTCAAAGGGAAGACAAAACTGGGATACAGAAACTTAATAGGTTTCTACGAGGCAGTTGAGCTAACTGGAGCCATGATTAAGTCCACTTACTATAGCTGAGTATGCACAAAATCTCCTATTGAAGGCCAGCTGTTGCATGGTAATTTGTTGCAAAAAGTTGACAGCATGTTTAAAGAAAGACTGAATAAAAGTAGTGAAATCATCCCTGAAGAAGCCAAGTATAAAGCAGTACATGAGGGCTTGTACTAGTCTTCTGTCCAGGGATGAATTTTGTCGTGTGTGAATGAACAAATCCTTTGAACTACTGCAGCTCTTACCCTTCTGAGCACTTAAAAAGTCTTTTCTAGCTCGTCATAAATATGATTTGTATGGTCCTGAAATGAATATCTTTGAACAGGATATCCCCATGTTATTTTTCAGCTTGTCCTAGCGAGTGCAGCCAGTCACAACTACAAACCTGTGAGCATGCAGTACATTGCAGAACAAGACGGACGTTGCCTAACTAATGTTTTGCAATTTTCATTTCAGTTGCTATACTTACCTTTCTCACATTGCCCAAAATACAACGAGCTTCTGAGAGAAACCTATGCAACACGGGATTTCCAAAGGCAGCTCAAGCACTACAGAGTAAAGTATTTTCAATTACGTAAATCTTATATTTGATGTACTACTCCTGCTAACATCATGCGATATATAGGTCCCCAAAATGGCAGTCATTATTGTCCTTCTAAAACTCTAATCTTCAGAGTGGGTGTAGGCAACATACCAAAAAAGAAAGCCAATTACAATATCAAAGAGCCAGCTGGACTGGGCTATCCCTATCCATTGAAAATTGTAGTCATAGAAAAGATAAATTATTGACTATGTTGTAAAAAGCTATGAATCCATCTATCTTCTAGAAGAGCAGATACAAACCAAAAACTCAGAGCAAATGAGTGTCCAACCTTTCTCTTTACTCTTATGTTAGCAACTCCTTCTCTGACACATCTCTACATTACTCTCTGCTGGTTCAGATTCCTCTTCTCCCACAAAACCCTCATGGCCCAGTTGCGTAGATTTTTTCTCATCATCTCTAAGCATTCTTCAAGTACTTGTCATGTTTCATAACCCAAGACTTCACTCGGGTGCTCACGTTTCCTCCTCCCTCCATAGTATCTCTCCGCATCAAACCCTTTGCCGTGACTATGTAAGCACTTGTGTACTGCAATTTTCTTTTTTTTTTTCCACAGGTTTATTCAAATACCACTGTGAAATTCACCTGTCTTTCTACCACCTGTAACAACCTACCAATCTCTGCTCTCTGTTACTGGTTGTACATCTGGGCACTATGCTAATCACAACTCTTGGTTTTACCCAATTGTCACAATTCTTGGTTTCACCCTATTTATGCAGTTCCTCTCTTCTGCTTACTATCAACATCAGAGTGATAATGCTTATCACTGTCCTTTTCATCACTTTTCACTGTCCTCTTAAGCACTTTTTGGCTTTCTGCCAGACTTCCTCATATAGCTGGATCCCCTCTACTCCATTTTGAATATTCCCACCACACAATTCCCCTATACTTTGAATCTGAATTCAGCTCACCATCCTTCTTTACCTAGAATAGGCCAAAATTTTTTTAGCAGGACAAGACAAACCCTCTTCTCTATAAAAGGAAAAGCTAGTGGAATACATTAGGTGTAAAATCACATCTTTAAGTTTTCTTGATGGAAGCATCGTGTCCAATATCGGAATTTCCTCATGCAGAGTTAAGTGATGTTAGGAATCTAGTACTAAGTCCATGATATTCTGTAGGAATGAATCCACAAGTGGTGAAGCTGTAAACTTGGAAACTCAGGAACAGGACAGATGCAGGAAGAAGGTTAACTAGGTTGTTCTGGGAAGGCACAGGCCAATGAGAAATATGTGCAAAATGGTTGGAGGCATGAGCAGCAGTGAGGGCATGTCCCTTCCTAGCTGAAGAGGCAGGATGGCAGCTAGGGCCAGAATCCAGGATAAAAGCAAGTTTTCACAAGCTCTTTAAGAAGTTTTGGGCAAGCATTCATTCGGTGTCTGTCAGATTGTGATGAGATTAGGGCATGAGAGAGAAGGGAGAGGATTCACTTGTACAGGAACTCACCGGGGGAACTGACCGGGGGAATTGCAAAAATTATCTTCCCTTTTCCTAAAAAATGCAGGGTGAAGGAGTGCCACAGGCCCTGTGTCCCACTACAACTTCTTTTTGTCTTCCAGCCATTTCTCAAGTTTTTAGCCACTCATGCTGGATATCCATTGAAGAAGCTGAACACTGAAAGAATTCAGAAGCTCTCCGACACTTTGCAATATGAGGTAAATAGCATAAATTCCTCAGGCTAACAGAAATATGTACAGTTTCTCTAAATCAGTTCTATCTCTTATTTACATGGTTGGCAAGACACTGAAAGCAGGTAAGTCTGTGATTCCTTTCTTTGGGTATTGAACCACAGACAATTTTCATCTTCCTCTCCACAAATCCTCATTCATCATCAAACTTGCAACTGAAAATCTCTCACACACTGTGACTTTGTAAGCCTGCTGTGGGCTGTCCATCTCTACAAGAAGCTCAGACCACAGCCTACTAAATCCATTGTCCTGCCAGTGACTGCATATTGACATTTAGCCAAAAGTAAGCTGGGCAAACTTGCCTTGTTAGTCTTCCAAACCCCATCACAGAGGTATAGAGAAATAACATACGTTGTTGGCAAAGAAACTTAAAATCCTTCCACAAAAACTTTATGCTCAAGTTGCATAAGCAAGAGAAGTCATTATTTGCATTTGGACATAGGAGACAGGATTGTTGGGAAGTAAGAGGCCTTTGGAAGGACATAAAAATTTGCACAAGATTGGGAGGCTATTCTAAGAACACAAACAGGGCATATCACAGAGAAACATGGATTTTACAACAAGGAGGTACTTTGATACTTATCTTTCATGCTCTCTGTCCTACAGGGAAGAATTAGATTATCAGAAGCCTTACTGAAGTCTTTAACTCTGACTTGAATATGTAAATATCCTGGGTCCTCAATTTAGCAAGAGGCTCCACTTGAGCTCTAAGGCTGTATTTACCTCCACTGAAGCGAGCCAAAATTGCAGGGGCTCATGTGAAAGATGCTTTTTATATTGTTTCAGGCAGCACTTCCTACAAGCACGTGACAATAAGCTTACTTGTAAACTCATTGTTGACAAAATATTGACAATAAATCCCTTAAAAAAAACAGAGGCAATTTTCAGGGGGGTTTCACAAGCTATGTGTAGTACTTGGGTATGATACTAAAAGCTTACCTTCTGTCCTGCAGTTTCTGCAAAGGCCCAACTTTGGTCACTCCTGTCCTGTCCTGTCCTGTTAGTCGGGAGCTTAAGTTAAATGAAATATCACCATGTCAGGACACCTCACTGCCTGGTCACCTTTCCAGAGGTGACCACAGCGAGGTCACCTTTCCATACCATCCAAATGCAGAACTGTTCAAAACTACAAGATTTTTCTGCAAGTGTTACTGAGAGAAAGGTTCCTCTCACTATAGAAGTGCACAAAATTGTAAGCTGCCCTCAGGTGGCTATCTAAATGCCTGAGGACAAAACTAGTTAGTTGGGTTGTTTCCTCTAGTACTAGACTGGATGAGCCTTGGTCATTCCTATTACTTAGTGGAGACTCTGGAGGTATAAGTTAGGACACCTGCCTTTAAAAAAAATAAAAAAGCAAAAAGCTATCACCACTCTTACCCTAACAAGCATACAAGAAGCACCTTCCTATGTATTTTTTTCAGACATGAAGCTACAAAGGGTTCATCTCCCTGCATTAGTTATTATTGGCTAAGTGTCATCTGACTTGCAGATAGCTTGGAGAATTTTGTTAAGAGAAAAAGCAATACATTGTGACCTGAGCTGGTTTAACCTGACATGTTCTATTGTTTCCCTTATTTAAACAAACCCTGGCAGGGAGTAGCTGGCCTTTTCTTTAGTCCTCATTGTTATGATATGCTCTCACTTGAGCTCAGTCCAATGGCTGAGCTCAACCATTCCAACAGGTTACTCTGAACTAGAGGGAAGATAAGGATTTTGTTTCAACAGGGATACAGCGCAGTGCAAACAAGCAGCGGCCGACAGGTCTTTCTTTCCTTTGCACAGTTGTGACCCTTAACATACCCTGAGCTGCTTCCCTAAGGGAAAATGAATCCGTTCTCCTTCTGTTTAAAGACTGAGTCAGAAGCTCACCAAGCTGACGTAAATAGATACAAATTCCATCTAACCCCTATGCATTTACTCCAGTATATTCAAATTGCAGTGATACATCTTCCTGCTTGATCCATGGATCTTCCTCATTTCTCAATGCTGCTGACTCTTAAAATCTTGATGTTTACATGGGAATTCTGTAAGTAAAGATTTCAAGATATAGTCCAGTAGATGTATGAAGTAGAAAGAGTCAGAAGACATTTGCAACTGACAACTGAATCAGCAGTTGCCACAGCCATCTTTTTGTGTAAGAGCTTTTAGTATTGTATTTCCTCTGCTGTTGAACATTGCTGTTCAAATTTGTTTTAAGCAATGTAAGAATTACACATAAAACATGTAATGAAACATACTGTCATTATTTTATCATAAAATGAAGAAAAACTTTTATTTGAGTGGAAATAAAATCAGAATTTGCTCTGACAAACAATATGTGCCAGAATAAACAACAGCCAGCAGAAGGAAACAGTAAGAAAATCACCGTATTTTCTTTCTTCACTGTAGGATATTCACAATTACACTTTACCTGTGTGGGCCACTCACGGTGTCAGGACCAAGCTGATAAAGCTCTCAGAATTTTTATTACAGGCGGAATTTGGGTTTCACAAACAAATACAAAAATCACGGTTACAGGGAGGTAAGCTGAATTCTTACACTATTTAATATCAAGGACACAATGGGAAAACAGGAAATCAAGGGTGCACAATGAACCTTGCCATTGATTCCATAGTAGAATTATGAAAGACGTCATAACATGGATATTGATGATCAGCGCTGAAAGATTTTGATTAATGGGAAGAAAGATGGGGATGACTCATGAGCAACCTAGTTTAACATTACAAAGAAGGTATCATTTGATTACATTGTGCAAGAAATCCAGAAGTAAATCTGAAGTTAATGTAAGCTGCCATGTTTAACTTACAAAATATTTACAGTAATAAACTGTAGCATACAATGTTCTTGCTTAAGAGCTTCATATTCCATTGATGAAGTACTAAAATGAGACTATTAAAGCTCTTTCTAAGATTTATTCTGCTCAGCAGATAGTTGTTGAAATTCAGGGATCAAAAAAAGTAGTTTATAACTTTTTAATCACTTATTCACCCCTCCCTCAGGCAATGCCTTTTTGTCTAATCTTGATTTCTATGGCTGTGTTCAATCAGGTTCTTTAACCTACAAGGACAAATTGCAAATAAGCCCTGATTAATTAATTTTAATTTTTTTGGAGTTCCCAGACATACAAAACTAAGTGCAAATTTCAAACCTCCATCTAATTGCTAGTAATTACTGCTAAAAAAATCTGCCAGTAATTGAAGACAGCAAGTGTGCTTGATCCCACTAGCAGTGCAGTCCTTATTTTAGGATTCTTCTTTGTGGCAGATTCCAACTTTCTGTTATTACTGACACTGATCATACAGTTTGTTTTACCATTTTTCAACATTCGGCTTTAATAAAGTACAGACAACCAAATGATTTATGAAGGCACCTAGTTCAAAGAATTTTTTTCCTTCTGTGTCTCTGGAGACCAATGGAGTTACAGCAGGCAGAGGGTGATACTCATTACTCTCGCACAGCCCTGGGGGCACAAAGCAGCTGTACAGACACTGCTTAACACTCTTGAGACTACTAGGGAATCCCAAGATATCTTTTAGGGAAGCAAAATCAGGCCCGCTCTTCATATAAAAGGCAGTATTGGTCTTCCTAGGGCACTATGCACAAATTAGCTATAAAATTAATTGAGTAAATCTGGCGTGTTTAAAGATTACTCCATTTTAAGATGGTAACAAATGATATAAGAATTAATCACCACAAGTATCTCTCTCAATCATTGTCACTGCTTTCTAATTTTCTTTCAGGTATTCTTCTAAAAAATATCCTAAAACATATCATAGATGCTAGAAATTCTGCAAACCAGCAAAAGATGCTGATGTATTCTGCGGTGAGTCCTTTCTCTTGTTTTTATGTTACCTTTTCACAATTATTAGATATAGTGAAAGACACGGAACTTCATTTCCTGCATGAAATACAGCCACAAGTGTTTGGTCTTGGTTAACCTTTAAGTATTAGTGGATTATTTTCATTTCTTTAATGAACAGATACTACTTTGAAACATGTGGTATTCCATTTTTCACCTGAGGTTGTGGCTTATTTCATTACAGTTCTGTTTTGACTGAGTAGAGATTTCAAACACCAAGCCTCAGGTTTTATTGAACTGGATGATTTAGAAACAACCCTCCTGCTTCCTGTGTTCTTGTCAGATGATAAAGAAAAAGCTCCCATGTCTAAATTGCAGTTAGATTATCAAAAGTAGTATCAGAATATTAAGAGCTTTCTGATGTGACTTTGGAGGCTGTTTACTTAACATGCAAAACTGCAGGCTCTTATTAAAAAAAGTTTTCATAGCTCCTACTGATACTGAAAAGAACTGCACATGCCTATGGCTTCTTAAGTTCTTCCACACACATACGCTTTATACATGCACCATTTCAGTTTGCACATCCAAAAAGGACAGTATTTGGTCAATATTTCAGGCAGCACAGGGCAAGAATTAATGCCAAGCTAAGTGTACAAATAAAGTGCTGGTTAATGTTAAATGTTAAATAGTAACTGTATGAAGTCATTTTCAGTATGCTTTAATGGAAAGCTTTCTTGTATTTACAGCACGCAGCCACTATTGCGGCTTTGCAGGTGGCACTCAATGTCTTCAACGGGAAACTGCCTCCTTACAGTGCCTGTCATTTTTTTGAACTTTACCAGGAAAAAAATGGGCAAGTATCTGCAAAAGCCTGTATTGAAAAGCATAAAAAGCCATGTTCTTTTTCTAAAAGGCAATTTCCTGATGCCCCCGACTAATTAAACTGGATACACACAGTTCACAGATGCACAAAAAAAAAGATTATAGATCAATTTTAATTATTATATTGGAGTCAATTTAGTATCTACCGAAAGCAGCAGCATCACAGCACCACAGCCTGAAACCCCTTATATATTGCTTCAGCACAGTTAGGAGAGCTTTTTCTCCACTGTTTATCTGTTTCACTTTATGACTGGCATCCAAGATGATGAACTGTGTGCATCTGGTATTGACCTATTGGTTAAAATAGATGTACATTTTCAGTGTACTCATGATATTATTAACAGCAGGACAAATAAGCCTCATCCCTAAGTACAATGGCTGCAACACAGAAATGTGTTCTGGGTGGTTTTGTATGCCTAACTGTATTTTCTAATACCTTTGTGTATTTTGAATCAGGCAATACACCATAGAAATGTACTATCGGAATAATTCTTTGAGAGATCCTCACCCACTCACCCTGCCCGGCTGCAAATTTCGCTGTCCACTGGACAGATTTACCGAGCTGGTCTCACCAGTCCTAGTACAGCACTGGACAAGAGAATGTAGGAGTAAAATATGAAAAGAGGTAAGTTAGATGCTTTGAGCACAAGTACTCAAAAGTAAAGTCAGGATTTCACCTTCTCCTGCCAAGGGATCATTTGAAGGAACAATCCTTTTCAGAAGGGTGCGATCAGAAAAATATTAGATCTCCTCCTTCGGAGAGGAAACCATGTTGCTAACCAAGTAAACAGACAAAAATCTCTACCTTATAATCAAACTTTGCTATTAAGGAAGGCCCAGTTGTTTAATCTGCAGGTTCGGGGCAAGGTCTCCACATTGCTTCAATTGTCGAGTTTTGCTGTAGTCAAAGGCAGATGGAAGTCAAGTCTCCTACACTGAGTCCAGCACCACTTCATGACTGCTACTAGTAATACTGAGAGCACAAAAATCATATCAGTCATGGACATTGCTTATGGCCTTAGAAGTGGGAGAAGTGTGGAATTAGGGAGGTTTTGCTTGTACAGTAGGAGTGCAGTATAAATGAAGCCATGTGCTAAGCATTGTTCTATGTGTCTCACCTTTAGGTGTTCTCTTGAGACCTTCAGGGTGATCAACTTTATGAAGCAATTCCTCCCATACCGAGATGTGACTGCAGCCTGTTTTCTCATTAACTTCCATCAGCATGACCAGCAGCGTCCCGATCTCTATCAGAAGAAAACATTTCTCAGTACAGCAGATTAAAATTACACCGAGTGCTGACTTACCCTTTGCGAATGCTGTCCTTATTTTATGAAGTGGTGAAACCCAAGTGCAACAAGAAACCAGAGTAATTTTTCAAGTTCTGTTCCTTTCAGCAGGATTTGGGCAGGACTAGTTCAAAAACATAATTTTGGTTATATTTTCTTCAAGAGTTGTAGCCTGCTTTTGCAATAGAAATGGAAAATATCTAAGAGAATGTTGCCCACTTCTTAAGAATGAGATAAGAACTTCCAGAATTGGTGAAGGAGGCAGTTTTATATTAACAGGAGTCATTCCATTGTCCTCCTACTATATTTTATCCGAGAAATAATGAAACATTTTACACAAACAGATCCCAGAAACTACAAAAATGACAGAAATTGTTTAAATTGCTTTTTAATATTATATTTCAATGGCAGCATCACATGAAAACAAAACTCCCTTCTTTCACTTACAGTGCATAGGCAGTTGAGCCATATATTAACACAATTGTATGCTATATCTGAACAGTCATGAATGCTGTATTTTAAGTGACAGGTACTTCATAATATGTTCACCGTTTTACCTATCATATGTAGAAACAATCTGAACAAGATAGAGAATGAGCAACAACAGGAGTTTGATGCTGCCTGGGTAATGTGACACGTTTGGCCAGACTATGATTTTGTTATTTCCTCCTCCTCCTTTTCGGTTTGGGTTATTTACTGAGCTGAGTGATTCAATAAATAAAAAACTAAATAAATGAGGTTTCAGAATAAAAAAAAAATGTTATTTTTTGCTAACTTTTTAACAGATATGTGTCAAATCATTGAATGATTTTTATTTGTTCCACAGGATTGATATAAGCAGTAGTTTCTTCTTTTTATTCAGTGCTTGAGGCACTTATCCAGGATGTGGTGGACATAAGTTCAAATCCAAACATATATATATATATTTTAATATATACATAATATATACACACACACACACACATATGTATATTTTCCCTTTCTGGAGGCTGAAAAAATGAAAAAAATGACTGCAAATTAATCCAAAGCGGTTTGTGTGCTGAGTTACAGAAGTGGTCCGTGGCAGTACCTGAGCTCTTTCCCTCTGTGAGCAGCTGGTCCCCGAGTGCAGGCAACAGCTCCATCTCCAGCTGCTTTGACTGCCGCGGCTCCCATCCTTTCACAGGGTGTAGGTCGCCCTCCATCACGGGCACTTAGCTAGAACAAATGTTATGCAGATTAGGGAAGGGCTTTTTGCACCTAGTCCACTTGCAAGCCAAATCAGCTATGCTGGAGCAAGCCTTCCAAATAGAGGCTCTAAAAATGGGCTAATGTCTTTAAGTTAATCCCACATAAAGCTTTAAAAATAACAACATACCCACTGAACCAAATTAGCATAAGATTATTTAAATTGTTTAAGGTCATTTATATCGATATTCATTTTTTTTATTTTGAGGCAACTTTTCCTTAAAGAGCTACGGATAATATTGTTGTGGCGTGGTACATTTGTAGCTACTAAAAGCACGGAAGAAATGGAAGTCTGCTCATATCCCAAATTAGAATGAACATGCAAGACCAAGAGGGTAGGAGCCTTTCAAATACAACACATGCAGGCAACACAATTACAGGTCACTTACAGGCTACTTACAGCATCCTGTTATAACTGGCATGACACATGAATAGAGGCATTCTCCCATTACAGAACGCATTGGGATTTATGTTAAGTACTATATTACCTGTTCTTCAATAATTTTTGCCATTAAAAAGATCTCTGTGCCAAAGGGGAAGCATGAAGCCACAGAAACTTAAACTATTTATCATATGCTTGGTGTTGAGTTGGAATTTCAATTTTTAAAGATGTTCATTTTTTTTCTATAAAACGCATTTGCCATTTCATGTATGTCATTTCAAACATGACTGCAAGTGTACCTCTTGAAGGATGCTGTCCAC
>JAUBOD010000756.1:1280234-1299445 GCA_032353885.1 Nothura maculosa | reverse complement strand
CTTGTTGACCCAGGCTGAATGCAAACGTGAGGCCTGAAGGAAGAATTACTGCTCCAACAAACTGCAAAGACACTGTCCCTCCGTCTTTGCAAGGAGAGCTGCAGATTTTCATGCAGCAAACAGGCCAGCTGTACAACCAAGGTCTAAATAACTTAATAATACTGAGCCACAGCTCAATCACGTTTAAAGGCTTGCATTACACTGAAAATTCTCATCTAACTGGGAAAGCTCATAGCCGTAGCAGGTGCCAGATGCCATGACAGTGATTCCAAAAGTAAATTTCTTAAAAAATAAGCAAAGTTTGGGCAGTAGTATTTTTGTTTTCTCTTGCAAATGCTTACCATTTCTGCTCCTGGAAGGACTGCTCTATTTTCTATTAGAGAAGTTAAGCTGTCTACTCAGCTAGGAGCTGCCTAGTTCTTTGCTAGTAGGATCATGTCCATTAGGACTATAAAAATAATACCGTATATTACAGAATAATAACGTTTCCAGCAGATTTCCCAGATGGGCCTGTAGGAAATTCTCAAGCACAGTTCAAACTTAGAGCCAAACAGTGACCTGAAGACAGTGGCCTTTCAGATGGAAAGCAAATTTTAAGTGGGGAGGCAGAAAGTTCATGAATATTACAAATGTTAAGTAAACAGTACACTAACAGAGCTAATATAGAAATTTTTAAAACCGTGGAAAAAATATGGAATTGATATGGTAAAATTAAGTGCTTACTTCAATATTACAAAAAGATCATGATTTTAGAACAGAAATAACTGTACATTCAAAGGGCTTTTTGTTTTGTTTTTTTGCCCAAAATCCTCATTTTTCATGTGTCTTCTTTTTTACATGTCTCTGAGTAGCCCTTGCAGGGCACATGGTATTCTCTGTAGGAACACGAATACAGGCAGCTAATGGATCAATAGATTGAACAAGCCTGGAATGTGCATTATCCTCTGCTTTGGTTCTATTCTCTATTTTTGGTTCTATTTTCCATAAAAAGAGAGAGTGATAGAATAAAATAGCTGTTTTTCTTTTTCCCAGGAGTGTGCTTTTGCTAGAAGAGAAATCATTTTTAAAGCTTTTCTAGGATATTTGGAAATTACAGACATGA
This sequence comes from Nothura maculosa, assembly GCA_032353885.1. Classification (NCBI taxonomy): domain Eukaryota; kingdom Metazoa; phylum Chordata; class Aves; order Tinamiformes; family Tinamidae; genus Nothura; species Nothura maculosa. The sequence continues at coordinate 1,298,343 of JAUBOD010000756.1, read as the reverse complement.
ATCTACAGAAAAAGAAACATTAATGCCATTCAAATATTGCAGGGACACTATGAAATAGATCCATTCATGCTCCTGAAGCACTCTGATAGTGTATGGAAGAATGTCACAGAAATGCCAATACAGAAATAAATAAATCTGGGACCTGAGGAATAGAGATTGTAGAGCCCATAGTAAATAAACTGTAGGCCAGCAAACTGAGCAAGACAGAGCACAGTACTTGATACATATTCATTCAATCAGTCCTTTCATCTTGTGCAGTGAATAAGGCAAACATCTCATGGAAAAGCAAATGATCGTAAACACGCAACTATCTGCAAGACAGTTCTATTTTTCTGGTAGTTTCTATCTTTTGACAAGTCTTGTCAATATTGCATAGCTCCTTATATGAGTAGGCGTATAAATCCCTAGGTTTATAAAAACCCACAAAATTATGATGTTGGATTTTGTGACACATCACATTTAGATCTGCATAATGAATCACTTAGGTGAGAGCTAACAGATACGAGCTGCAGAATCTTGCAGAAACCACCTGCAAGAACCTTATTGTGCAGCTTCACTGTACCAGTCTCCCTGAGAAAAAGTCCCTTACCATTACATAAGCATTTCTTCTGATCAGAGCCTAATTAAAAAAAAAATTTGTCTAAGTCATAACCTCACAACACTCCTCATCTTCCTAGGTCTCAGATCTAGTGTGTTCAGGTTAATCTGTCACTTCACCTCAGCTGTTTGATGATCTTTACCCATCCTACAGATTTCTACATGCAATGCTTGATCCTCTGACTGCTTTTCCTGTATATATGTTCTAATCCCCAGTCCCAATCTTCCTTTCCTGGGCTCCACTTGCTCCTAGACCCCTTGCCTCTTTTTCATTCTCCTTCTTTGTGTCATTCTACCATATCATTAGGAGAATCTACCTTTTAGAAGATTAAAAAAGTAGAAAAAATAAAAGATAATCTATGGGTTATGTTCAGAATAGTCACCAAAAAGCAAGGAAACCAGAAGGTAAGATGGTCATATTTACCACATCTATTTGGATGTCAAAATGAGAGCATCAGCCAATCAGAAGAGAGGCTTATCACAGCCAAAACAAATTGTATGAATATGAATAATATTCAGCATAATTCAATATACTGAGGATATTTCTTATTAATCATTCAGTAAAATTTAATAAAATAGTATCGTGATCCTAGTTCGCTTAGGCTAAAATTATTATCTAGCTATTAGCAAACATGGAAGCTATCATTTAATAAGTCTGTCTAGAAAGATAGAATTGTTAAAAAGGAACATCCAAAAGTTACCTTGTAATTAATCTCACAGAAACGATAAAATATCAGTTATCTGCATTTATTTTTAGACATAAAATATGCCCAGATACATTAAAAATTATGTAAGTTTTGAACTGCTGGCACATTGACAGCATAGCCTCTGTGCATTTCGGCTTAGCAGAGAGTACAACAAAAATGGATAAAGCACCGTGGATTTGATCCTGGGGAGTTCTCTGAGCAACCCCTGTTGTGGCACCTGCTATATGTTAGGAGTAAAAAGTATAAAACTTAGGGGAGGTTTTTCAAGGGGATTTTACTTTCCTGGTTTCCAGTGAGATTTGGCTATTTACCTCGGCGCTGTGTCTTTGAAAAAACTTCCTGTGATCCTCTATGATTCCAATCACACTGCAGCGCTTCAGAGTACTGTTGTTACTGTTAGCTGCTGATATAAAAAAGATACAGTTACTAAGCATTGCCCTCCCCCTGATTAATTACCCTACCAAAGCTAAGAGGACGCTGGTGTAGATCATCCCATCCTAAGAGTGGAGAGCGTCCAGCCAGTGTATGCAGAATTGCAGTGCCCTGTCTCAGGGCGGGTAATCATGCACCAGACAGGGAACTGGATATGAGTAGGGAGGCGGAGCAGCTCTTCCCAGCTCTGCTATGAACTTATGTCCTTGTAAGACAAGGAAGGGTAGAGGGGGCTTCTCTTCCTTCTCCAGAAAGCTGACATTCTGCTCCATCTTTATAGACAGTACTGGGACAGGGAGTTGTGTTGTCCTTTGCTCACTGTGTACAGGCTGGGTCCTTTGTTATTTCTATAAAACATGCTATAGACGTTTCAGAATGGGAAGAAACCTGCTATTATAGGTTGTATTTATAATCATCATCTTTGTTGCTACTGCAGAGAATCCCAGAACTGGCTCTGGACTATAGTGCACTTGGATTCAGCCATCCAGAACCACAGTCTTTCAGATCGGATGCTATAACCAAAATAGTCCAGCGGAGTGTTAATTATTTAGTAGTGGACTGGAACTCTTCATTCCTTCCGGATTTCAATAACTGGATCATAAGGACAGACCTTGCTCACTAGACTGCAGCCGGCCTTAAGTCTTGCAAATGACAACATTTAAGCTGACAAGGTCAGACGGACACATGCAGTAATTCTTCAGATGAAAGTTCTAGAAGCTACAAAGATGGGTGCTCTTTTTCAAGATGGGCTGAAGCACCCAAACATGTTATCTTACAAGAAGACATCCAAGAAGACACTGCTTTGTTATTCTTCCTTTAATAATTAGAATGTTCATTATTATACAGCTCCTGACTCTGTTAAAGTGATTGGGAGAACAGAGAGCTGCAACACTGTCTCTCTCATAGCTAGTAATAACATTGTCAATGGAGTGATGATTTTGCTTACTTTCTATTTGATTTTTAAAAGCAAATCGTAAATTTTACAGATGCTTTACAGATAATCATTTATGAAATCCTTATTTAATTCCTGAAAGATATTTTACCATTTTGCACAACGTAGCATCTATATTTTTTTCCTCTCAATTGCTACTCATACCTGTCTCATTTCCTTTTTCCCTGAATCATCATTTCTTCTCTGTCAGTTCCTCTTTCTCTCATAGTATTTCATTCTAATCTGTGGCCTCCTTTCCTGTTATCATATCTCTGCATTTTTTCCTTAGGACCAAAGACAGCATCACTGCACACACCAAAGCTCATCCAAAAGTACAGGTGGTCTTTAAAAGAAAAGCAGACAGATAATCATGAAGTTTACTATTGAAATATTAATTTGAACTGAATAGATATGCCGAAACATCATCTATGTGTTTAGGTTAAAATTTACCTAAAAATACTAATTCCTAGTTTTGTACACGAAATTGCATTATGCAAATGTCCTTTTTTGATATCCAGCGAAACACCTATCAAGGTGACTATGCAGCTACTATGCTTTTACCTACCTAACACCACAAAGTACTAAGATAAAAGATAACCCTCCCATCCCCAAAACAAACAAACTGTCTAAGACAATAAACAGGAGATTTTCCCTCAACCACTCCAAAAGTTTCCAGGCCCTCAGCTAAAGAAATTCCTCTAAACCTCACCACTTTTCTTTGAAGGCAGTTTCCAACAATTCCTAATAAAACATTCTTTCTTTTCCCAAACTTTTGGGACTAAAAGTAATTTATCAGCTCCCCCAATGTAATGCTGCTTTGCCATTAGCACTGTTCTGCCTCGATGCCTCACACTCAGATGACTGCGATCATGAAAAAGACCTTGTAATCTTTTAAATATTTTCTGCAAAATATAAGACATGAAAATATATGGCACCAAAAGGATATTAAAAAGCAATACACAGCCCATAACTTTAATCTGTTGTTTATGATACTTGTTCTAATATATCTAAAACTTACTGTACAGCTTTTAATACATAACAGTTGCATGTTCCTCGGCTGTTCACTTTTTAGGAACACTCCTTCACAGAAAGGCAGGGTAGGACCAAGTGTCTCAGATCGAGGCATGTTTCAAAATATTTACCCCAATCTTCCGGCATTTTAGGAGATTGCCTCCAATTGTCATAACACTGCTGTAGCTTACAGCATGTTAGGAAATCTTGTGTATCTTGTACAGAATATGGGAAACAGATGAAAGGAAGAGCATGAAACACTGCAATAACTTCCAGGGAAGGAAGCCACAAGTTGGGCACATTTTTTGTACCAGCGAGGTACCACTCATGAGTGCTTCTGCCACAAGCAGGCCTCAAAATTGCAACACGGGCGCAGAAGGCATCAAAAACTGGCAACACACCCATTTCTTTTTTCCATCTGAGGGCAAACCTGGGAGCTACCTCGGAGGGAGCTAACACACCTGGCGAAAGTTCTCCAAGATGGTGAGAGGGGCTGAAGGCTGCGGGGCTGTGGCCTGCAAACAGGCCTGACTAAAATGGCAGCCAGCTGCCAGCACCACCGCAGCCTCGACACTCCATCCCCTCGGGCCACCACCCTTCCGACTAAGGAAATACTCGCTCACAAGAGCTGTGTAACCACGAGCCTCCGGGAGCTGGGCACCGAGGAGCTTCCCAATTCACCCATGAGTCGTCGTTAAAACACCAGAGGGAGCAAAAATACTGGGAGAGCCATTTAGGACACGCGCCTCCTTCATCCTCCCCCATCCCTAATGGCTTCCTTCCCCCCCAACCCCTAACGGCTTCCCCCCCATGCCCACCGGCTCCCTCATGCCCAACGGCTCCTCCCCGCCTTAACGGCTACCCCCGCATCCCCAACGGCTCCTCTCTCTCCCCGCCCCGCGCTGAGGTGACGGGGCAAGGAGGGAGGGAGGGAAGGAGACTTTGCCCCCGCTCCGGCCGGGGAGGGGGCAGGAGCGGCCGGAGGGCGGTCGGTCGGGCGGCCGGCCGGAGGAGGCAGCGTGACGGGCGGGCTCAGGACGCGGGGAGGCAGCGCCTACATCAGCTGACCGCGTCCCGTGACGGCCCCGGGCCTGACGGTGCCTGCGTCGGCAGGGCGGGCTCGCTGCCGGAGCTAAGATGGCGGCCTCCAGAGGCAGCCTCTGAGGGGGCTGGAGAGGCGCCGCGGCTGCCGCCTGCGCGGGGGGCTCAGCGCTCCGCTCTGCGGCCCTTGTCGCCGCCGCCGGCGGGACGCGCGTTGCTGGCGCTCGTGGCGGGGCCGGCCCGGGCAGCGCGGGCTCCTCGGCCAGGTAAGCGCTGGCGGCGGCCGCGCTCCCGCAGCCCCGGGCGGAGCCGAGGGGCAGCGGGGTGGGGGGGCGGGGCGCACGCTGGCCGTTGGCGGCGGCCGTTGGGGCGGGGGGGGATGGGGAGAGCGCGGCCGGGGGTGTCGCCGGCGCCCCCGCGGGCGAAGCCCTCGCTCCCCGGGGGACAAGGTGCGATGGCGGAGGGGAAGGCAGCGCCCCCGGCCCGGCCCCAGCCGCCGCTCTCCGGGAGCCGCCGCTTCGCCCGGCCTCGGCTCGCAGGCGGGCGCGTTTCTGTAGCTGCCGGGCAGCATCCGGCTCCTTCCCCGCAGGAGTTCCCGCGTGTCCATTAAGAAAGGATACTTTATTTATTTATTTATTTATTCTTCTGGCCTTGGATCAAAACAGAGCTGTCATGGGGTGCTTTGGGGAGGGAATTCATGAAGAATGGGAGCTCGTAGGTGAAGGTTTGTGCTTAGAGAGGGGCCAACTTTATCAGTGATAACAGCCTAAAGAGAAGGTGAAGAACTAAATGCATCTTTGAGAAGATCCCCACTGAATCTTTCATTTTTTCTCTTTCCTTCCCCCCAAGGGGTCTTTAACTTTTCCCCAGCTTCTTGCCTTCTGGAAGTCATAAGCAGGAGCGCTGAGTGGCTTTGAGGCCGCAGTGCCGCCCTGACAGCTTTGGAGGTAGAGCCTCCTGCCCCATAGCGTGGGGCTTGTGTGGCTGCACCTGCCACAGGGACAAGATCTGGGGTGGGAAGATGTCACGTTAGGGACCCTCCTTCCCCCCTGCCAAGTAACTTGCTGCCTTTGAGCTGACAGAGGGGTGTGGGCATGCTAATGTGGGGAGATATGTTTATAGTTATTATATTACACCTATTAATGCACTTTCATCTTCTGCTCTGTTGCTGATTTTAAAGCTAATGTATTTGGGAATGTTTTTCCTTGTTCTTTTGTGCACTTTCATGCAAATCGAATTTATAGTAGTGAGTCTGAGAAGGAGTTGAGTGGATAGCTACTTTGCTTCCTGGTGCTTACTACTGATTAAATAAAACTGCATTTTGGAAAACACGGCTAGCTTTAGAACTCGAGCTGTTTGATATCTGAACTTCTGCCTGTTGCTAATGACAAGATTGTCTCCCCAGCAATAGGCTGCAAGGGAGGAAACCTGTCACAGGGCTGCTCTGGTTTCATCTTTGAATTGGGTTAGGAAGCTACTGCACAAACAGACTCAGTGTTACACTCAGCCTGTGCTTGGCACACATCCTTAAGCATACAGATAGGCATCTTGGTCTGGCTGCTGCCTGCCGTAGGCAGCCAAATGCCACAGCACTTGCACCAAAACACTACCGGCTTCTCTCTACCCTCCTGCTGGCTTCTCCCATCTTTAATAAATTTCCAAATGTTTGGAGAGTCAAAACTAATTCCTCTGTAGCATCGGCTTTCCAGGAGATCTGCTTGGCCTTTTAGGCTTTTGGAAATCACTCACTTAGAATCCTAAGTTATCTTGTGTGTAGAACTGGTCTTCTGATGACATGTGGTATTCATCATATTTTCCAAATACTTACTTGTCCTGAGGGATTGAATCACTGGATGTTTCCGGATTTCTTCTTTTAAGTGGTCCTCAAGGGATAATGCTTCTAATGGCCAGACTAGTATGTTGCAGTGGACTGAGCAAGTGATTTTAGTTTATGTTTGAAGCTGGTAAATGAAGCCTTCTGACTTAAACAAAATAACTCTCTAGCTAACACTGAATTGTATGACTCCTTCAACTGTTTTATCCTTCCGTTTGCCTCCAAAAATCTATTTTGTCCAAAAAGAAAAAATGCAATTATTTTTCACAATACTTAAAATCGAGCAATGCAGTTTGTATATATAAATGTAGACACACAGAGCAAGATGGCTATATTGTTCCTGAAAGAAAGCTTGTTCTTCCCCTCAGCAAATAACCCTCTTTGCCAGATGAGCTAGTGAGTCATTTTGGTTCATTGATCCAGAAGAGAAGTAATGCACATGAAAAGGAATCTGAATATAGATGAGTTGGTGATCCTCAGTGTTGGCCCTAGCAAGGGAATGACAGGAAGAACTGAAGAGCAGAAGTGAATATCTCCATCACTTCTGGTAGTAGCAAGATCTGAATTCCCAGCGTGTCCCCTTGATCTGCAGCCCGAAGCCCTGAGTGCAGCGGTGCTGCCGTCACTGAGACGCCGGCACCGTTTTAAAGAGCTGGGTAGGCTTCAGCTCTCCCCTCTGAAAGGGCTGTGAGTGCCTGCATAAGAGATGAAGAAATTTGTTGCCAAAGCTAATTAGGCTGTAGTGCTTTGAGAGTAGAGTACTGTCTGGGGAGGAAGAGAAACTTTAATGGGACTTAAAAAGCTATCTGTAAAGGTGCAACATTCTGTCAACTAACAGGTACAGCTGTGAAAGATCAAACTTAGCCAGTTCCAACATGTCAGGAGAAAAAAAAAAAAGAGCCTTCAGTTTAAGTAATAACTAAGGCTTTTAAATGCTATAGCTGATGATTGGAAATCAATTTCTAGATCTTTGTGCTAGAAAATGTGTGTAGGAAAAACAAAAAACACTTTGTATTAAGTGCCCCGTTCTTGCTGCTTTCTAGTTCTTCCCTACTTCACTGTGTATGTGTAGCTGCTTTCTCTTGGGACGAAAAACCACATCTCAGCTTGAAATACAATCTTGCTAAAAAGTTACTGCCCCACAAACACAAAAATGAGTCAAGTGTGAGTGGCATAGGATAATGTTGCTTGGGGGTTCTGAAATGCTGCCTTAACCTAAAAAAAAAAATTTATGGAAAATGTCTACTAGCATAGGAGGATGTCTGATAATATCCAGGAAAACATGTCATTTCAATTCTGCACACAGCTTGTGTGGAGGTAATTCACATACTTAAACTCTACCAGTTCAGTACGCTTAAATGTTAAGGACTGTTGTTTTGGGTGCAGGCAGGTGCAGCTTCAGCTCTTCCTCCAAAGTTGCTCCAGTGCTACTTGCAGTACTAGGGGAAAAAAATGTAGAAAGATACTCCTGAACTTCTGCTTTGTTGTAGTTAAATTATCCAGAGGATCAAGGACAGATTTAGGTAGGCACTCAAAGATACGTTATGGACAATATTTTGTCTGTAGAAATTATGGAATATTTTGCCTATGTTTTGCCTAATAAGTACAAGAAGCATGTAAGCATATATATAAGCATGAGTGTCATCTTATTTTGTAAACTGAATGTGAATATCATAAAGCAAGCTACTATAATCGCTGACAGTATGGCTGAACTGAATCTTAAAATCTAACATGTGCTCTAGCAAGTTAAATCCTAGTGTGTGCTCTAATAAATCAGTGGATATGCTATTTCAGATACCCAAGAAATATATGTGACTAGATATTACAGCATGAGCTCTGCCACATGCTGGTTTACAAGAATGAGTAAAGGAAGATAACTTGGTTTCCTTTTTCTGAAATGTCTTTGTTTAATGGCATGAACTAAACTCTTTCATCTTGCTCTGCCATGAGGCAATGAAAATGAGTGCTGAACTTCCACATAGCTGCTTGGAACACTAGGCTATTGTTGGCTACATTTCTTGTTAAATTGCAGGAAAATGTGTGCAAGAGTTGTTGCTCACTTTCAGCATGTTCTGTCTCCTGGATAATATTTTTGGTGAGCGAGAGAGTTGCAGTCAGTGATTGCGCATGCAGCAGCACAATGATTTGTAAAGCCTCAAACCTTAAAGGCTTTGATAGTTTTAGTGTGAATAAATCCAAACATACTGAAGCAGGTTGTGTCCCTTCCACTGTATGCACTGTGTTTCATGCAGCTATATCCTGAATCTGGCGATATGCTGGGAAAAATGATTGGGGTCTGTGGGTATGTGTTCATAGCAATGTTTCTCAGAGCTGTATTATTGAGACTGGATGCTAGACACTGCTTCTGCAAGCATAAGGGCACCTTGCTTTAAATATTCTATACAGCAGGTGGTATTCGGGTCTGGGAGACTTAACAGAGCTGGTCAGATCCAAGATTTAGTGGAACAAGTCTTGTTATAAGCTTATTATTCCACTTATGTGAGTCATAAGAGTGTCCAAACTGTTTTTAAAAAAAAAAAAAAAGATATGGAGAGAGCAACTTGCAGCTTCTTCTGAAAGACAGCATTAAATCACAAAAATGAATGAAAGTTCACAGAACGCTCTGTAATTTGCAATGTTTTGATACTTGCACATGGATTAGTTTAGTAATAAAACCCCATTTTTAAGTGGAGGGCAAGCAGAGAACCTAAACAATGTTGTTGAACATCTTGTTTGCTATGAAACTCTGCTCCCAAGGTTGCATAGGGGGGAATTTCTTATTGCAGAAGTCAATGGGGTGTTAACTCTGGAGTCAAATTTAAGTTACTAAAATGTATAAATATCTCTTTCCAGAGACATTACACAAAAGTCTTCACTAGGAAGTGATGATTCTGCTCACTCTCCACCTTGAGAACAGGAGTTCTTCATTTTGGTCAGGTTATGCATTCTTCAGGTTCATGATTAGATAACTGCCACAGCGTTTGCTTGGGAAGTAAATAGACTTAAGTTCTGGGGGTGGAAGTTAACAATGAGATAACATTTGCCAGAATAACTGGAAGAGAATGAACACTAAGATAATGGGGGCTGTAGCTTCACTGTTCTTAGTGGGATACTGAGAGTGGGGTTGGGTTACTCCAGTGTTGCTTTACCAAGCTGCAAGTGGGATTCTTCAGACTGTTTTCTTAAGCCTAGTGTTTTTATTACACAGATACATTAATAGCATGAACTTGAGAGTAGTAGCAGAGTAATTGAGAGCAGAGAAGCTTGTTTTGACATAACCAAGAAATAAAACAAGTGCTGTAGCAAAAAAAAACTCAGTGGTAATTTCTAGCCTTGCAACTGAATCTGGATATCTCCGCTTAAATGCCTTTTATAGGTAATAAAAGCCAAGTGCAGCAAAATGGAAGTTTAATGCTGAAGTAGTCGGCGTTGAGCAATTGCAGTTGCAGAAGACAATGTTAGGGTTCAGAAGGATTCCTCAGAATTTAGCAGCTCCTGGAGCAAAGATCAAGTCAAGCAGTTTTGGGCAAGTTTAAGTACATTCCTGTGTGTATTTAGGGAATAGCTATTCTTGTTTGAACTAAGTGTGTCAGGATGTCAGTGGGGGAATTGCATTAGCTTCTGCAGTACAGAAAGGGTACTTGGCTTTTTAAAAATGGTAAACCATAACATTGGGCTGATGAATTGGGTTCTCAATTCTGTTTCAGATGGAAAAGTGAGCTGTTCTCTCTGGTCAGCTTTCTCATTGCTGTTTATTCAGAACAGCAGTAGGAACCTGGCATAGCTGGGGTTATGAGCACAGCCCCTCTATTGGAATCATTTTGATGTTAAGAAAAATCAAAGATGAAAAGAATGTAGTAATGACTACAATATGGCAATTAAAAAGTTACCATAACATAATACTGGGAGAGTAATTGGTGGAACAATAAATGAGAAACTGATAATTTGTCTTTTCTCAGGCAGTTAATCCATACATTCTGTCTGCTAAATGGGAATATTCCTGGTATATTCAGTCACTGCTCTAGTTGTCTAGTTCTAGGCAAAGATAAAAACCAAGCCTTTCTCTTGAAGGGTCATGATGGATGATTGAGTAGGGTTTGGTCTTAAATAAAAATGAGTGCTAACAGGGTGTCTCTCTTGCTTTCAGGTCTTGGCACAAAATGAATATAATTAGGGAAAACAGAGATCTTGCTTGTTTCTACACGACAAAACATTCATGGAGGGGAAAGTAAGTACTTTTAAGTTTTTCTTAAACATTTAGTGTGAAATTTCTCCTCCGTTCCTGAGTTTAACTGCATACTTCCTATATTTCAAGCTAAAACTGACCTAAAAGCTTTTGCTGCTCAGTCTATGAACTGATTGTGTCCTTCCTAGCATCAGTTTGGAGATAAAACACTGTCTTATCCTCTGTGCATATGTTACTACACTTTGGTATAACTCTGGAATAAATCCCTTGGATTATGCAGTATGGGATTTTGTTGATCTTGCAACATGAAGCGTTCAAGTGGATAGGCTTCCTCCTGGAAAAGGCTATTTGGAAGTCTTGTGCACTTGAATAGATGAGGGTCACTAGTCCAGGCATATACTTAACATGTATTATAGATTATATATTAAACTGTTTCTAGCAATACAAGTCAGGCAAACGTTTATACAAGTCTTCAGCAGTACTTCTGCCTGCAAAAGGCAGGGAATTTCTAAATAAGAGTATCTAGTAAACTCTTGAAACACATAGCAGATATCAGTTACAAGTCAGCTGTTGTGTACTTCTTGCAGCTTGATATCTAATCGGAAGTATTTGCTTCACTTAGAATTTTCTACCAATTTGGTATCCTTGTCCTGTGTGCTTCCTCTATCTGTGATAGTACTGTGGGACTTTTTCTTGCTACCTAAACATCAGCAGAACAAAGAAAACATGTTGTCTGCACCTTAAGAGTGCAAGTAACTGCTGTAGTCTAGAACCTGTATGGAAAGGTGGTGCCTGGCTCTGACTTTTGATTGGAAAGTTGAACCTAGTGTTGTCACTGTCTACTGATGCTTGCTGGAATCCATGCATATGGCATGGATGCAGGAGGGCATGATTGTGTAAGGTGTAGCAGCTATCAATCTTTCTCTACCTCTGCTTTCAGGAACTGTGAACTTGCTTCAGCCTGTAACCAGGGAGCTCCTAAGTTTTAAAGATCGACACTAACTTGGGCCTTGGGCTAAGCAGCTGTTGCCTCCAAGGGTAAAACACCATTTCAGGAGTCAACAATGGCCTTGGGAAAGTGTCGACTTGGAAAAACTTAGTTTGTTCTGTTAGAATTCTAACTGAGGACTCCATTATCCAAGTATAGTGGAGTTATGATCCACACATCTAGATTTGTGTGGGCAGATGTGAAAACTGTGTCATTTAGTAAGGCGATTCTGTTTTGGGGGAGAACATTAGAATAGTTTCTCCCTCTTAACTCCTCCTGCCAGTAGAACGTGTCTTGTCCTTCCCTGTGGCGCCTCTGCCGCAGACCTGCAAATATGGTGGGCCTAAACTATAGGGTTAAAATGGAGCCATTTGCTGCAGTAAAATACACAGCACTCCAATTAGTTCTCTTGTCCAGTATTCCCCTTTCAAGAGCTTGTTCCTGCATGATGTAGGCTAGTAGACAGATTAAGATTATTTTAAGCTTTGGTAGCGTTCTAGAAACAAGACTAAGTGTTAAGATGAGGCTTTCTTTAAAAATTTGATGGTGGTTTATTCCTACTTAACTCAGGAAGTAATTGCCTTTTCTTGCTATGCATTAAAAAGCTTATGACTTTTACAAGGTTTGTATTTGAGTGCTAAAGTTCACCCTGTGCATAGAACAGTAGTGTTGCTTGTCTGTAGCTTAAATCTCACCTCCAGACAGTTCTCATAACATGAATCTTTTCAGTCATTCCTCTGAACATAATTTCTGAGGAAATTTTGCTGCTATATATAAGTTTTCAGTATCATCTATAGATAATATGCAAAAATCCCAGTATCCAAATGTGGAGTGTTAAATGGGCCTGAATCACTGCTTTGGCTCATCATGTGAATCACCACTTGGTGGGATGCAGGCTGGATGCAAGGCAGTTAAGCTACCCCAGAGTAGTACAAGTGAGGCACAGCATAGATCTGTAGCTTTGTAAAATTAATTAACACTGTTGTATTCCCTTAAGTGGCAGTATGGAGAGAGGAAAAAATCTAGCAGTTTTAATCAAGATGAGCCTGAATCAGAGTGTCCGACTTCTGCAGTGCTTAGAAGGAACTAGTGAGTAGGTAGTAGCTCCCTTAATGGGAAGAGAGGGCATTTGCTCTAAATTTATTCTTAAAACAGCCTAGCAATATGTCTCCGGCTACTCCATAGTACACATGGTATAATCCATGGTGAAATCGTAGAAGCCTGCAGATACGTCTGCTTTTTGTGTTTAACGGTGAAGATCTGGTCAGGAGTTGTCAGTCTCCTCATTTCTCACAACAAAATGACTCTCCTGAGTTTGTCTAGGGAGAGGATAAAGGGAATGAACTCAGCAAATCCGCTTTTTTTAATCTTATGTTCCTCACTGGGTCCTGTTAAGAATGTTGGAATGCTGGATAATAAGTTGTTCCTCTATATTGAGATACTAGTGCTGTATATGTAAGGTAGAAGACATGGTGCTGCTGTCACTACACAGTCCTTTTAAACCATAAAATACTGAAGTTCTTCAGTAAGCTAAGTCAATAAGTCTTAAGCAGTACTTTGGGCTTATTGCAGTGAATTCTTTAGAGCAGCATAGACTTTTTTGCAAAGCAGGTAAAGGGCAAGATGCCTACTTAAATTGTGCGGAAAGAGGAGAAGGAACAATCAGTCCAAGAAGTCTTTTTGTGCTTTCAAAGAACTGTGACAGCCTGAAAATAGCAGAACTGTTGACAAACCAAAGTAACCATTTGGGAAATGATTACAGATTTTTTTTTTCCTAACAATTGCTAAACTCTAATATCCTGTCAGCCGTTGTAGCTCAACACGGTTTTGTCTTGAGTTCTGAAACTAACACACTCTTGCCTCTTCCAGGTATAAGAGGGTCTTTTCAGTTGGAACCCACGCTGTCACTACATACAATCCCAACACACTAGAAGTTACAAATCAGGTAACTGTCTTCTCTGAACAGAGTTCAAAACTATTCTGAGTTTATTTTGACTTCTGTTCGCTAACCAAAGAACGTGGTGACATTCTGGTTTTGGAGGGTACCGAGATCTCTATAAAAACCAAGGATAGCAACTGCTGCAAAATGACAAAACTACGTAGTGTTTCTTCTTTTTTCTTCCTTCCCCCCTCCCCTTACTGCTACAGATATCCAATGGATTTTTGTGCTTTCACACAGCTTGTCTGTGTTGGCCAGTAAATAGTTTGCTGTTGTTCATCCTGGCTTGCACAAACTGAATTTCTAGCTGGGAGTCAGGGGGCTCGCTTAGCAAAGTGCCAAGCAGGCGGCTTGTTCTGAAGCTTCCTTGTGTGATAGTTAGCTGTTGTCTTGTTAATCAAATTAGTTTTAGGTATTCTGGTGTTTTGAGTGAAAAACATGCAGCTTGAAATTTAAAGCGTCTAATGGTTTATCCTGATTAATTTATCTAGTGGCCTTATGGAGATATCTGTAGTATTTCTCCTGTTGGAAAAGGACAAGGAACAGAATTTAGCCTCACTTTTCGGAAAGGGAGTGGAAAGAAGTCTGAAACTCTTAAATTTTCCACAGAGCACAGAACAGAACTTCTTACAGAAGCATTGGTAAGACTCTTCTTGGTGTCTCTGGGTGAGCAATGGATACTTAGAAGTCATTACAACTTGAGAATTCAATATGCTTTCCTTGTATAAAAGAAAGTAAGAAATCAAGTTGGGTTGAGCAGTTATGCTAATGTGATTGATCTAGTGTGAGCTGCAGTAACTTGTGTGCAATTCAGCATTTATAGCTTTACTTGATATTTAGGAATGTATTGTTTTACACAAATAGTAATAAGGTTTAGTCCAAGTCATTTAAAACAGTGTCGGCTTTAACTTAGACTTTTTGGGTAGATTGGCTATAACTTGTATCTTAATTCCTGGCTAACTCTTTTTAAAAACAGAGATTCAGGACAGACTTCTCGGAAGGAAAAATCACAGGACGGGTAAGTATTTGGCTTGTCTGAATCATGTGCTGTTTAATAAACTCATCTCAAGATTTGAATTTCCACAGTGAAGTTTTTATGAGCTGTGCCCATGCTATATGCACTACCTAAAATAGATCTCATCTCATAAGCTTGGGTCTGAAGAGAAAACTCTTCTCTGAGGAATTTAAGAGGTCATTCACAAGGAGTAGAAACCTTTCTAACTGGATATTTGAGTCCTCTTCACTTGGCCTGAGCTTCCCTCCAGTGCCTGTAAAGACCAAATGTTATCTTTGAAATAAAAGGCTTTGTTATGTGCTTTGTTACTTAGAGGAAAGAAGTATTAGTCACTACTTAATTGTTAGTATTTTCAGCACTTTACTTTGACTGAAGCTTTCTGCATAACATAACTCCTGATACAAAAACAGTTTCCTAGTGGAGTTTCTTGTGTCCAATCAGGACAAAACGGTTATTTTCTGTATCTTATTACTTTAATTTGGTAATAAGAAAGGCAATATACAGAGCTGTGACTTGTGCTTGTGGGTTTGTGTCTTATGGACTTCAGCTACGATACCAAAAGCCTCCTGCCCTGCCCATCACATATGCTAGGGCATGCAGTGGCTTCAAGCATTGTGCAGAGTAAGTCTGCAGTCATGAGCACAGGAACACTTGCTGGGATGGGGGCACTTGTTTGTCTGTCTTCAGTCTAGCCCAATCCGTTAAATTTTCTGACTTCAGTGAGCCTGTGTTACTCATAATGAACGTGACTGCAAGAGGAGGGGAAAAAATAATCCTGCACTGTGTTTTTTATTAGCTGAAAAAACAGTGCCTTGTGCAATAAGTGATTTCCTGATTAATCAGATGTGCATATGCTATGACCCTAGACCTGCTTCTGCAGCAGGAGAAAGTTACTTCCTCCAAGTTGGCTGTCTTGAAATTAATACTCTTTCAAAAGAAGATATTGTTTAAACTTTGACTGCTATGACTTTCTTCTCAGTGCATAGCTATTTTACCTTGATTCATAATCTTCTTAGAGCACTTACCTTATCACTTGGATAATTATTTGAACTTTATACTCATGTTTCTTATTAGAGTTTAAAAATTGCTCTGTAATGGAGAGGTGTGTGTGTGTGTGTGTGTGTGTGTGTGTGTGTGTGTGGACAAGTCTGAAAGCTGCTCTCTTTGCAGAGGTACAACTGCTATAAACATCACTGGAGTGATACAAGGAAAGCTGTGGTTCTGGAAGTGACCCCTGGAGGTATTGACCAAATTGATCCTGCAACAAATAAAGTCCTGTGCTCCTACGACTACAGAAATATTGAAGGCTTTGTTGATATTGGTGGCTATCAGGGAGGTTTCTGTATCCTCTATGGAGGATTTAGTAGATTGGTGAGTACTGAAAAACACAATCTTGGCGTGGCTGTTGTGCTGTATATGTATAGCTTTGTGTTCAGTAGTGAAGCTTAAATGTGACTTGAAAATACTAGTACTTGTATCTGTGGAACCCAGCGGTTGGTCCTAGCTCATGGTTTTAAACACTTATTACCACAGCAACAGGAAATTAGTTAAAGCAAAAGCTGCTCATTTTCCTCGAGCATGATTACTTTAACTGTTTCAGAATCACAGCAGAGAACATAGTTATCTGTATTTGGGTACCCAGTGTGACTGCAGGCTGCACACAGAATGGGGTGGGTTTGCTGGTAATTATCTAAGTTAGCGAAGTGGCCGGCAACATTATGAAGTGACTGAGCTGACTTCTTAGGTGTGTCATCTGAGATACAGCAGCCTGATTTGAGGAAGTACTTGCTGCAGCATAATGGTAGAATAAAAAAAAAACTAAATGGATTTCATTGTAAACAATTGAAATCAATTCCTACAGATCTAAGATTAGTAGCTTAAATATAACTACTGACTGCTGGTGTTTTACTAGTGAATGAATTCTAGAATGAATTTCTACAGTACTGTGACATGCTTTTCTCTGAATAACAAATAGCACATGACAGATGTTACAGAGCGTCCCTAATGTTGCCCAGCAAGGCTGGTTGGCAGCCCTGTGGGTAACTGCTGGGCCTGTCAGTGTGACCCCCTCTTGCCAGGCTCTCGGTGTCACCAAGGGTGCTCAGACATGCAGTCCTTTGCATTAAAGCAGGCTAACAAGCCACAGAGTGTCCTGCACAAAGAGCTGCTGCACACTTTTGAAGCAGCAGTATCTAATCAGGCAAATATCTAGTGGCGGAGGGAAGTGTGTTGCTTGTGAACGTTACTGTTCATCAGTGGGAAGGTGATGATTGGAGGACTTAGACATGTGATACCTCACAGCCCGTTTTCTTGATGCAGCATATTTTTTCACCTGTTGCTTTTTGTCAATCTGCAGCACCTGTTTGCATCTGAGCAAAGAGAAGAAATTATCAAGAGTGCAATAGAACATGCTGGCAACTTCATAGGCATCTCTCTGCGGATAAGGAAGGAGTCTCTAGAATTTGAACAGTACTTGAACCTTCGCTTTGGGAAATACAGCAATGATGAATCCATAACGTCTTTAGCAGAGTTTGTTGTTCAAAAAATAACTCCTAGACACTTGGTAAGAGCATAAATCAATATGTGGTTGCTCCGAAGTGCAAGCGTTCCCTCTTCTAACATGTCCTTTCTTTAAGGAACCTGTGAAAAGAGTACTAGCTCTTACAGAAACTTGTTTAGTTGAGAGGGATCCAGCTACCTATAACATCGCAACTTTGAAACCTCTTGGAGAGGTAAGAGATGACTTGAATCTCAGATGGTCTCAAGTAGTATTCTAAAAGATGAAGGAAAAAAAAAAATTGTTTTACATAGAATGATCTTAATCTGCAGAGTGGAAATAGTGCCTCTTCATAAACACAATCTCTTATGGATTCTTCTAGGTATTTGCAATAGTATGTGACTGTGAAAATCCACAGCTTTTTACCATTGAATTTATCAAAGGACAAATCCGGAAGTATTCTTCAACCGAACGGTAACTGGGGCTCATGTGGGTTCAACTCAAGTGGGAGCTGTTATTCCAATCTCAATATCTCAACACTCAGTTCTGACTAGTGACAGTGTTAACTCAAAGCCTTGCTATTCTAGTGGTTTGCCTCTTACAGGTCTTGAAAGTAGAGAGAGGGATTTAGATCTTGGAACAAACCATCTCCTCTTTACATGTTTAGAAAGTTTCTAATTGCCACATAAGGGTGTTAGGTGCAGCTTGTCTTTCTCAGGCAAGGTGGCTCTGTATTTGCTGTTCTTGGTTAGGCACTGTATTTGAGAAGAAAGAATAATTAGCAGGGAAATGTGAAGGCTGTTAATCCTGTGAGCTGTCTGTACAGCTTAGACTTCTTTGATTCTATTTAGAACAAGCAGCAGAAGAGTCTGAGTGCACATGTGGTTGTAATGCAGTCTAATCCTGCTAAGTGAGGTTCTGTAGAAGGCAC
>JAUBOD010000756.1:1177952-1188452 GCA_032353885.1 Nothura maculosa | reverse complement strand
ATTGTCTTACATCAAAATAACATAGATTCACATGTGACAAAAGTGTCACATTTATGCCCTGCCATTACTTATTAGAAGGTTCTGTTCTACTTCTTCGCTTCTTAGGAAAGCCTTTTTGCATTTATTAGTCATAAGCTAGCTCTCTTAATTTACACTAATTGGAGACTTACAGACCTCTGATCTCAAAAGTGCTTTGCATTTGCCTGTGTCAAGGAATAACCACCACAATTCCATGTTACTGTATCCAGCAAGCTGTTGCAGTTCTGTAGAAGGGATTATACCACTACCCACCTTGAGGATGCTCACACTGGCAGACAGGATCTCTTACACATTATTTTCTCATATGAGCACTACAATTTTCATTACAGCTTTCATATGAGAAATTTTTAAAAAGACTGTTGTTGGCAAGAAGCCCTCTTTCAAAGGTTTTTTTTGGGGAGACATTTTTCAATATGGATTTAATTTGTAAACACTTGTGGCCCACATATATAAAACTGGATTATTTGGCGAGAGCGTCTCGGGGTGTCAACGTCCCCACAGCTGCTGACACTCTTCTTCCTAAGGGCATAAAAGCATGGCAGCTCTAGCCCAGCTCCTCTATGAACACAAACCTGAATATTCTGTTGTACCCAACTCTTTCCAGAAACACTCCAATGCTGTAAGTCTTAGCTGCTAACATTTACTTCTCTAGGAAAGTTATGTTTTATAGACAGAAAGAGTGTGTCTCGTTAATCTAAGATCTTCAATCATATGGCAGTTGTGAATTATGTTATTTATTTTTTACTTTCATACAGATATTTTGGAATTATCACTGCATGATCCTGAATATAATCTTTTCTATTCTCTTTTTTTTCTCTTCAGTGAAAGCAAAAATACAATAGAAACAATGCAAATGAATGGAAGTAGTCTTCAGGACTCTTCTGTAAGATATCACACAGAAGAGCCATGATATCAGCCCAGAAAGAGCCAGAGACAGAAAATAATACATAACAGAATAAATCAGGCATAGAGATAGATAATGAAATGAGAGACACAGAAGGCATTCATCCCAACCACCTTCAATTCCTAAAATTCCAGCAATATGCATGGCACAGCTGTTCTTGGAAACTACAATATTTGCATATTAATATGAAGGCATCTTTCATGCTCTTTTTTAATAGAG
This sequence comes from Nothura maculosa, assembly GCA_032353885.1. NCBI lineage: Eukaryota > Metazoa > Chordata > Aves > Tinamiformes > Tinamidae > Nothura > Nothura maculosa. The sequence continues at coordinate 1,187,290 of JAUBOD010000756.1, read as the reverse complement.
TCTATAGTTAGAAGATGAAAGGAAATGTTATGAAGCTGATGCATTATTTTAACTATCTGCACTAGTAAATCTGAAGTTTGAAGGAGTATCAAGGAGCATCAATGAAGGAGTATTCCTATCCTAGATTAGGAAACGTACTGAGCAATGGATCCCATACATTTTAATAAGCTATGCACTATACATAGTTGCCAGTTTCCCTTTTCTTTACAAACCTAGAAAACACTTACCTTGGCAATGTTAAATGTAGGAGCAAAAGGACTAAAGAACTTTTTTCAATTTCCCATTTCCTTGCAGCCTTAAAATGACTTTCATTTTCTGCTGGAAAATGAACAACTTGAAAGAAGTATCCCATTGTTTCACAGATTCTTTGAAGTTTTGGTGAGTAGTCCTGAAAGCAAATTTCAATAATTGTGCTTTATTACTATATCTGCATAACAGATTACTAGATAAATCCCAGCTCTCTTCCTCTGCGCAGTTTCTCCCTTGAAATCACTGACAATATTACCTCTAACTTCATTGAAATCATAACATAGTTATTAAAACTTCTATGGAATACTGGACCAATTTTGAACAAGTGTCACAGTGAAAATGAATCTCAGCATATCAAATTTAAGTTTGTGAGGTACTCACCCTAATGAAGATATCCAATTCTGTCTGAGTCTCATCAGTACTAATAATAAAGCACCTTACTGTGTTACTCCACAGAGAGTGGGAAAACAGGGGAGTAACCTGTAACAAACTAGCAACAGCAGCATCCCAGTCATCTACAAATGAAAAAACAGAAGCAGAGATCTTTGAATCTGATTGCACTATAAAACAGATAATAAGTCACCTATTAACATTATGAACAGACCACCAAATAGGAGTAATATTTTTACTCAACTATTTTTGATTTAATTTTAAAATTTTAAATTTAAAGGATTCTTAATTTTATAAAACCATACAATATGACAATGTGGCAAAATGTTATAGTGTTAAATGTATTCATATTATTGCTACAATTGTATTTCATTTAAAATAGGATGGATGAAATGTATCCACACAACCAAGTTTATAGTTGTGAAAACATGCAGGAATAATAAAGATCACCCCTAATCCAACATTTTTTTTCCAGCTCTAAATGCAATTCAGCTAAGCTCTGCTAATAAATAACACTGCTTCACAGTGAGGCACTTCAATTTGCTAAAATCCCTGCTACACATAAGTCACCAGATACACAGGCACAACTTGGCACGTGCACCACCACTTACCCCTGTTTATATTTGCAAAAGGTCCCTCAACATCTATAGAGCTATGAGCAAACTCAGGTCCTCTGAAAGACTGCTGAAGCTGCATCATGCTCCCCATGGACGGCTCGCTGCCCAAAGCTCCTCCATTCCAGTACTCAGATTGTGCCCCGGAAGCTAAGGATCAAAAAAACAAAGCAAAGTAAATCCCTCATTGTCAGTAAACAAGGTAAAACACCAGCCTTGAACACCCTAGTTGAAACCTGCCCTCAAATGCTACTGATCAGAATGTTTTCTACCTGAGCAGAGTCACTGACACCTCTATGGGCTCTAGCTCTAACCTGGCACTTGCTCAAAGGCACCGAGAAGCCATGCTGCTAAAAAACGAAATAACCAGAATTTGTTATTAATTACATGGATTGCTCTCATCTCGTGGGTTCACATGCTGACTTGGATCAACTAAAGGAGAGTAGTTCACAGCATTGCTGCAGTCATTTGTGCATGTCACAAAAATCTTTGTGCAACTTTTGTTCAGCAAAGTTCTGCAATTAAAACAGCATGAAGTGGCTGTAGGGCAGGACTGAGATACATTTTCTGCACTGTGTGAAAGAGCTTGCCCATATGCTTGGATTGCAGCTCTACCAACCAATATGTGACTTTTAGGGCACTACATAAAACTTGCATGCAGAAAATAAGGAAAATGAAAAGGATTTTGAAAAAAAAGTAGTAAGTAAAAAATCAATACTGAAATTAATATAAAAAAGATAGAAAAATATACATAGAAAACAAGCTGAACTGCAAACTCAAAACTGTTCATGGAACAACTTTCAATAAAGTTTCAAGTCACTGTGTTTAGACAATGCTCTATTCTTTTCATTGATCCATAAATATGACCAGAAATTTAGGATCTCCACAATACAAATTAAAGTTGTAAAGTCAGCTACTTTTATCCCTTAAGAAAAATGGAAAAAAATAATTCTTTTACATACAACCCAATAAATATTTTATCAACAGAATAAAAGTGTTTTTCTGAGGCTTTCTCAATCATAGACTTCAGCCACAAATGCGAAAGATGGAATTCTCACCTGTAACATCTGTACAATTATCATCAGAATCAGACTCTTCAGGATCAAACACTTGGATTCCTTGGGCTTGTAGTCTCTGAAGTTTAGCTTCTAGCTCTCGTTTGGCTCTCAGTAAGTCCTGAATCTCGTTTTCTTTAGTTTCTCTAAAAATCTATAAGTAAGAAAAAAAATAAAGTACAAATCATAACGCTTTAGAAATTCGATAACAGTTCCTCGAGTGATATTATCTACTTCCACTTACAAATATAAGTTTTTAGCATTCATTTAGCATAGAAAGGCTTGAAAATATAAACAAAAAGACATTAAGAGCATGAAAATTAGTGCGAAACCATAGCTAAAAATTATCTTTTTTTAACATTTCTCTTGTACCCCTTAATATATCATTCTGAAAGCTCAGAGTCTGCCTTAGGAGTATGAGGAAATACCAAGTAAATAATACAGAGCAAAAACTGGGCCTATTGTCATATTTTGGCAGCCAAGGAAAAACAGAAGCATCCACGTGGCCCCTTCAAGTGATCCTAAAGGCAGCCTTAACACTGTTCCTTAGCTGGGTCTCTTCTTTTGGCAGCCAGGAGAGATGTACTACACACACTTTTCTTTCCTGTTAGCTAACAGTGTTAAACATTACTATGGTAAATACACAATTTACCCAGAAGTAATTAAAGCCTGTGCTTATATATATACATTTGTTCAACAGGTAGCAGCCAGGCAGCCTGTGTTCACTTGTCACTTTGAGCTGTGAAAGCTGTAAGGATCAGTGTAAGAATGACACAGGAATTTACTGCCAGATTCACCATTGCATAACCTCTTGAGAGGAAAAAAAAGTTATTTTTTCATTAACCTAAATTTTGCCTTTGTTTTGTGGAGATGGTTGGTAGGATTGTCTTGAAGAAAAAATTAGCCTGAGCAATGAGAGCACAACTTTCTTGAGAAGGAGATGGCCTCAGGAAGAGCTCACTGTGCAAATGGGACCATGCAGCACCATCACCTTTCCTTTGGTCACTTCCACAGATGGATAAGATAAAAGATAAGATAAGGTGGGTACCTTGAACTGCCTTTTGACCTTGTCTCGGTCATGCTCAAAGGTAGCCGCTCTCTCCATGGCCTGGTACTTGGCCTCCAAGGCGCTCTCCTTCTCCCTGAGGATCTTCTGGTAGGTTTTCTGAAGCGCCTGCAGGGATCAAACGTGCGGTTACTCCAAGAGGGAGGCAGGGAGCGATGGAGGGAAGCTGAGAGGCGACATTCCCACTGCTGTGGTCCCAACTCGCCATCCCCACAACTGCACCAACCACATGGCATGAGGGTGGTTTGTCCTTGGAGGAACCTGCTACACCTGCCACTAGTTTTTGGAGGGAAGTGGGACAAGGAGCGGGACGAGGAGGGGGACGAAGATGGGTACGAGGAGGGGGACAAGGAGGGGGACGAGGTGCGGGTGCCCTCCCACCTGGAGCTCCGCGCGCAGCCGCTTGTTCTCGCGGTCCAGCTTGGCCTCCTTCTTCACCATGGAGGCCACCTCGTTGCTCTTGCTCACGCGGAAGATCTCGTACTCCTTGCGGAGCCGCTCGTACTCGGCGGCGCCCTCCAGCTCCTGCACGGACGCCGTGGACTTGAAGCTGGCGCCGAGGAGGCCGCCGGCGCGCGCCGCGCCCACGCGCCGCAGCGAGCCGCGCAGCAGCCGCGCCTTGGGCTTCACCTCCACGGGGATCTCGCAGGCCTCGCCGCCGCCGCCGCCGTACGCGTCCTCGATCACCTCGGCCGCGCCGCCGCCCGCCGGGCTCACGAGCGACGACGCCGTGCCCCTGGCGGCGGGGCGGCCGCGGGGCCCGGCGCCGCCAGGGCGGGACGCGGCGCAACGGGACGGGGCGGAACGGGACGCGCCGGAACGGGACGGGGCGGCAGGAAGCGGGAGGAAGCGGCGCGGCCGTCCCGCTGCCTCCGCCCCGGCCCCGCGGGGGCAGGGCCCGGCCTGAGGGAAGAGGGCATGGACCAGCCTGGCGCCGGCGGCCGCATGGGGGGGAGGCGGGAAGGGGGAAGAGGGGAGGGAGAGGAAGTTCTTCCTGAAAAACTCCGGGCTTTCAGTTTGTCCTTAATAAATACATATACTTACTTATTTTACTTTACCTTACCTTACTTTACCTTACGTTATCAAAGATGATCTGAAAAGTTGTCCTCGCCAGGGATGTGGCAAGTGGATGTGTTGGGGGACTCATGAAAGTTGGGAGCTAACCCCTTTTCCCGGTGAAGACGCCGAGGCAGGAGGTGGTGGGCTCCCAAACGCGTTTCCATGAGGGATGTTTTCACCCACTGCAGCCAGGAGAAGCTGCCGCATCCCAGCCCTGTGGCCTTGGATGGGACTCCAGGTTGGGCCTCCACCAATAACTAGGTCTTCACCAGACAGGGACCCTCTACAGGATCCTCCCTCAGCACCCAAAAATAGTGGGTTTTGAGAGCAGTTATGACACCAAAGAAGAAAAAGTGAGAACGGCTGGTACTTGTCTCACTGAGAAGTCTGTGCCGAGTGATGCCTCACACCAGGCCCTGCAGTGACCTGGTCTTGCTCTGCTTCCACAGCTCTTCAAACCTTCAGATTCACTGTGTAAGGATTTCCTCTTTCTGGAATGAGGCAGCCAGAGATTTCCCTCCACCGTAATTCATCTTTAGAAACTGCAGATTTTTAACAACTGTTTTCTAAAGGAAATGAATTCACTCTCACAGAAGTTGGAGTCCAGTATCCTGCAGGCCCAGGTATGCACCATTCCTCTCCCTGCCTCATCTGCTTCCTTCATCCCAGGAATTTGGGAAGAACAGATCCCCAAGACTGACAAAGATCATTTCCAAATCTCAGAAGCTATTTTACTGTCAATATGAAAATTCAAAATATAGTTACTCTAAAGTAAATTTTGCCCAGCATATGTTCCTGATGTGTTGGCCATGATCAATCCTAAGAGGTGAAAAGAAAATCTTTGAGAGGTATCTTTCCAGGGATATTCTAGATCTCAACATCTTTTGGAGTGAAAAGTTACATATTCTTGTATACAATGAGTAGTCTCTTGTCTATATATCATTTATAATTTTTCAGTTAAACCTTATTTAAGTGACCAAGGTGGATAGGGAATAGGAGATAACTGTGGAAAGATGAGGGGCGCTACTTTGTCTTCCCTTATACTGACCTGAGTGTGGCTGGTGCAGCCCTAGCAGATGCAGCAAATGAGCTTAGAAATCTGTAACAAACCGAGTCCAGGGCTTCTGGAACTGCTTGCTGGCATCAGGCATGAGTAGTTCTACTTTCCTGCTATCTAAGCTCTGGGAATAATTAAAAATGTCCTTGTGCTTGTGCTTGAACTGAATTCTTTTCATGATCTGAGCTAATGAAAGTCAAAATCTCTAGATTTTAAGCCTAGATTGAAATGTGCAGCATCATAAAAACTCCTGGTTTCTTTCTGTTTCTTTCTACTTGATGGTAAAGTCAGTAAGACAGTGTCTTCTAATATGTTGGAAGATCTGTAGATGCTGTTTTTCTAACATCGACTCTGGATACTTTACAGGAGTTTTAAGGGAGGAGAGTCTGTATTAACAGAAGCCTTTCTGAACAGAAAAATTACTCTGCTTCCCTGTTGTTTCATGGATTGTTTTTCCTAATGTGTAGAGATTCAAATAGCTTACTTCAACATCTAATTTGTAAACTTACAAAGATTGGTTTAAATTACCCATTAGTACCATTCAGACATACACCCAACTGTTCATACCTGTGTACAGCTATTCAAAATCGTGTCTCAGAAAATCTGAGGATGATCAATCTTAGCTTTCAAAAATAAATTGATCCTGAAGATTTATGAACAGAGAAATTATCAGATCAAGTTCTTCAAAACTGGCACTATCATCTTACATCATTTTTTAACCTTCAACAGGAGCAGGCCAAGCTCTAGTCATTCGAGGGTGGATTATGTCATGAAATTCCTCCTCAGTCAGGGCAGATGTTTGGAAAAGGGTTGGTCCCTCTGAAATCTTCACTTTTCTTCCTTCCCTTTTGTGGTATATGTGGAATCCACACTTCTGATCCACCAGAGAACAACTACCAGAATTCAACTCCCACTGAGGATTTGTTTTGATAGGTGACTTAGAAGACCATAGATCTCAGTACTTGGTCCGACAGTGTTTGTACGACACAGACAATTTGGTGTGAACGTCGTTAAAACTTCATCCTCTTAAATATAAATCTATATGGTTAAACTTTAAAAATATCTACATGATACCTGTAAGGGCATTGCCATAGCTTTTGTCTTTTATACATCCTTGTATTATTGTGTGCATTTGGGGATTTTTTATAATATTGACTTTATTTCATTTTAGGAATGTTGAATGCTGAATATAATTAAGCAAAGTCCATGGATCTGTGGATCTATCCCTCAGAGATAACTACAGCTGCAAGAATTGTACTTCTGAAAGAAGGTTGGTTTCAGGATCTTTTGAGTTTGCTCTGTGCAGCATCTTTTATAAATTTTAAAATGAAAGTAATGTGTAATTCTGATGGAAACAAGAGTGCTTTATTTTTTACATATATTAGTACATTCAACTCCTTCTAGTGAAAGTATTTAACAAAATAATATATTCAGTGTGTTATTACCCCTGTATTCATATAAAATTTAACATACAAGGTCAAGAAGCAGTAAGGTGAGAGGAATATGATTTGAGATTACAGGTTGCCACCAATTGACTACCCATTAAAAATATGAATTTTATTATGCTTAGAATAAATGTTAGTAATGATATGAAAACAGAAGATGCTTTAAGTGAAAAGCAGCTAAAGAAATTTTTATACAACATCTTTTATTTAATTCAGACTTTGGAGTAACTTTTAAGATTATATACTACAGGCAGAAACAAAGTATATTGGAAGCCCTTCATAAATCCTTATTAAATTGTTTGTGCCTGCACTGAATCAAGTTAACCATTTTTTATGATGTCATTTGTTATTTAAAAATACCTGTATCCACCACAACACAATTAGGAGAGCTCTGCTGAGGACATGCGGTAAGAGGATGTAGCATGGTATTTTTTAAAAGATTAGTTTTGTCAAAGAGTATATATTTTGCCTCTCTTTTTAGTGATGATAAAAACCATGCTCTGAAAGGTTACTTGTTATGGGGCTGTTCTTCACCAGCTGATTGGCTTTTTCCACTACTCTATCTAGTCCTGCCTAGGGCCAAAATTGCAGTATTGCATGGCAGCTGAGGAAATGCCTGCTGGCAGATGGGGAGGTAGGTCCTCCTTCCCCTCTTTTACATGCCCCAGCGTGGTTGGGGTTATATCCATTGTATGAGAGACTTGCACCTTTGCACAGTCTTTCAGTGATGCAACATGAAATTGTGTACATGGGGTTCTGGTAATTTGAATTTGCTGTACATGGGAATACCTCAGAAACTGATCACAGTTCATCATTAGATCAGCAAGTTAGAAGTTTACATTTATAAGCAGGACTTTACCATAATCTTCACCTTTGTAAAATAGGAGTGCAATTGAAGTCTGAAGAAATGTGCGGGAAATCTTGTCTGAAGTCTTACGATAACGCGTGTTTACAGGCATATTGGATAAGAATGTCTAATGAGCCTGATTTTTGTTCCTGAACTAAAAATAAAACAATATACAGGTGGTTAATTGTAAATTATCTAACAAATTCTATCTTGGAGCATGGCTGCAAATTCAAACAGCTATAGAACTTAATACATTTCACTCAGTAATTTTATTATAGTCTATCAAGCTGAGATCAGCAGCTTCTTTCAAGAATTCATTTCTTGAGAGGCTTGAAAATTACCTGCAGAGCTGATGAAAATCGTGATGAAGGAGAGGACATTGGCTTTTAAAAGCTCCCATAATTTTGAACGTCGTGGCCCTTCACCACTAGAGGACAGCAAGACGTCAGGAAAATGGGGATGTTTGACTGGGTAGGAAAAAAGAAGTAAATTGCTTATAGAATTAAGAAAGTAACATGGTTTTAGTTATGATTGTGCTTCTTAAAAAATAAGACAGTTGGAATTGAAGTACAAAAGAGAATGGTACACAGATACCAAAGTTTATCTAAAATTAGAGTATCAGTCAAAAATAACATTATTTGAAAAAGCATGATTCCTGCTAGTTCTGATAGCCAAATACTGCTTCCATTCAATTAATTGGTAGTTTTGCCTTGATTTCAGTGAAAAGAGGGCTTTTTTTCCCTAATGTTAAATAACTCCCAGTGCACTGATTTTTACATGAAAGAATCAAATGCCCTTGTATAGGAAGGATACTTCAGTCTTTTGCAGAATGGAAAAATTATGAATGGAATGAAACCATTGGAAAGGCAAGTTCTGCCTCTGCACCTATCTAATAACTTTAATCATCTTATGTTTACCAGCTTGTAATGCAAGCACTCAAAATGTTTCTATACAAAATAAAGAAACTGCTTTTAGAATAATATGATTCATAATCAGAAGCAAACTTCTCACCTTCATAGACTCAGGATGTCAGACAAGATAAACTTCCACGATCTTCATGACAAATAACTCAGTGACACTTCTCCATTAAAATCTCAGAAGAAGCAACTATTTTTTGTCATAAATCTGAACTGGCTTTAACTGAAAATTCAACAATGAGTTATCATCCTAGCTAGAAAAGAGCTTTTGAGCATCCAGTTTATCATCACTGAACTAAGAAGGGCGTCTCGGATTTTGCAGTTTCATGGTCATTTCATCTCGGGCCAGCTGGCTGGTTGTTGTGTGTGGGCACTATGTTCCAGGACCAAACAGTCCTGATCATCAGAAATAGGTCTGAAAGGAAGGAAAATGTCCAAACAAACTGGAAAAAAGACAACTATTAATAACAAGCAGTTGCTGTCTGCTTACTATTTTTCCGCTGTCCGCTTCAGCCTAGAACCACAGAACTGTATAGGTAACAAATATGGAATCAACATAGAAGAAACATTATAAAGATTAAACCAAATACTTTTTTAAGGCAGCTTTAGAGTGCTCTGTACAAAATCTTCCTGCATTCT
>JAUBOD010000756.1:1139967-1153778 GCA_032353885.1 Nothura maculosa | reverse complement strand
TATTAGATTCCAGCTTTCAGAACTACAGCAGCTTCTCCTTTCGGTACTTTTTGAATGGAAGATTTGTCTGACTATGATATAGATGTCAGAGAGAGACTAGGAGACAGAAAGAGTTTCTACTTGGAAGTTATTTTTTATTCCAGATTGCTTGAAGATGCAGTTGTCAATCAGGGCTTCTTTATGACAGACAAAACACAACGAACTCATCCCAGATCCAGGGAAATTCCTTTCTAAATGCAACACATATCCAGGCAGTAATAAAATGATTATAATTGGTGGCATTAACAACAAGTGTAGGAAGGATGGTCAATTGATACAACCAATTGTTTGTTAACTCGGGAGCATTCTGCAGGAATCCAGGCATAAGTGGATTTGTACGAGCGTGCTCACTTCTCAGTGCTGTGTTTCACCAGATAATTCCAACAGATAATTCCTGTTTGGAAAATCCAGATAATGGTCATCTTCTCCAGTATTAATTCCTGAAGTCAGACACTCAAATTAACTTATGCCTCATCTTGTTCTTTGTGTTCTCACAAGCTTCAAAGTGCTGTTTTAGTTCCATGCAAATTTCTTAGTAATTCTTTTTCTCACCTCTCACATTTTAGTTAGCCTTACTGAGAACACTGAGTCAATGAAACAATCCTTTTGTTTCAAGCAGAAGGTTTTGGCCCATTTTTCTGTAATTGTTTTTTGACTCACTTAAAAAAATATACATATACATGGCTATATTTGAAATATTGTTTTGTACTTTTATGTGCATATTCTTGTAATGAGAGAAGTACAATCTATGTATTTCAAATAATAGCAGCTTTGTCTCAGATACATTATCGGTCTTTCAAGACTGTTTTGATTTTGGGCAAAAGCTGTTCTGTTGAACAGCATCACAATATACACAACAGGCTACGTGCTGCTTTGTGGTGCTGTCAGGTGGCATAAAACAGAGAAGGGAAAACCCACAGCTTATGTTCCATGGCACCACGGGCATGTTCTGTGGCTGGAAGTAGATCTGTGTAGCTGAATAAATAGTCAAGCTTTGGAAACATCCAAAGTATTTTTGGTTGGAACCACATCTAACAGGGATGTGTACCTTACGTGAATTAAAGTAGCAGCTGGAAAAGCCTGTTTTCATTCTGTTCTCATCTTGAAAAACCCTATCAGAACTATTATTAAAATAGCATTTGTAGAGGATTGTTTTGGGAGAAGGAAGAAAACACAAGTGATCCATGTTACCTACTAAAGATGGTTATTTTCTTGCTAAGTTCTGTAAGTCACTTTCAGAGCCATATTGATGTTGACTCTCTGCATTCCTCAAGGCTCTTGTGCCATAATGGGTCTGTCTTTTGTGCAATCCATGTTGTGCAGAATTGATCACCTAGTTCAAATTCATACTTTTGAATTTCCATCTATTCCTCTGGACATTGGCTTTTCCTACAGCCAATGTCTCTATTGTTAGAGAAGTCATGTGTCCAGCCTAGCTTTACCTCATTGTTAGGCGGCATTTTATACTTGCAGCAAGACCTTGGTAGAGCTGTTAGAAATACAACCATATGCTCAGACAAGCAGTGCTTAAACTCTGACAAGGAGTCTGCCAGTGGGGATAGCGCCTTTCCATCAGACACCAGTCTGTTCCAAAATTTAGTATGTGCAAAATATACATAACAGGAGCTTTAAAAATCGTTTAGGGGGATTCATGTTTGTCTAAAGAAATTAATTTGGATACAGTTGGGGATGACGCTATTGCATAAAGCCGTCGTCTTTCCCTTCAGGCTAAATGAGGGAGCAGCTAATTCCTTTTTTCCCAGCCATGGCAAAATTAGTGGAAGCCACTAGCCAGACCGCAGGCCCATGTCAGGACGATGCCAGCAAGGCCAAGGGGCTTTTGGGGAAAATACAGCACATGAGGAATGGGAGCATCGGCTGGAGAAAAGGAGGGAGCAGAAGGAAATGTGGCAGAATCAAAAGCAAAGAAGCCAAGACACGATGACTTTTGAGAACTAATGGGAGAGGCCACCTGAACGTGGACTGCAGTCACGGTGGGATTCCTTCTTTGGCTCAGAGAAACAGAGTCTATGCTCCTCTTGAAAATACATAGGGTTACATTAAAGACATCTTGATTCTGTGATTATCATTTTTCTTTTCCAAGCGACTAATCAGAAATGTACCAAATCTGATTAACTTGTTGATCCAAAAAGAGAATTACATTAACCTGAGTCAGACCCTGAGCAGCTGGTGAACAGTCTTCAAAGACAGTCTTCTATTAGTAAGCCAGCTAATGTAGTTATAAACAGTAGTAACCCACAGGAAAAATATCCAAGAATGTTTATATATGCCTGTTGGCTTGATTTCAGGTTTAGTTGCTTAGACTGTAGATCCAAAATGAGCTCCACTGTGGAGTACAGATGATAAATCTGCAATTAGTGATTCATGTATTAATTCCAGTTAGGAGGCAAGCGATTTTGTGTTTGAAAGTTGTAATTCTGTGTCACCTTCTGCATTCTCTATGCTATTCTGCACCTAATGAAGCATCACTGAGGGATGGGGAAAACAACTCAATCTCAATTTGCTAGCCTCATTTTTCATCCATCAGAAGTTGTGTTATACCTTTCTCATGTAGATTGAAGAAGCACGACCATATAAATGGATGGTTCAAATTTCATGTTCTTGAACATGAGTACAATCCCACTAAAATGGGTACAATTCCATCAAAAACATTGCTGGTAAATATTGGTAAGTTGTTAAAATTTGACATTCTGTTTGGAAATGTGACCTTATGTTTGGGATCACAGAAATGATCATTTTTATTGCATTTTTTTTCCATATGTTTATCTCCTCAGGCCTACAATTGTAGTTGGATCAGAGTATAATAATTGCCTGGGGTCTTCTTTATGCTTTTTCCTATGCTAGTCAATGCTTAGAACTCAAAAACCTGGAAAAATACTAATACATACCTTATGGAAGACAGGGAGAACCCATGATTGATGATGTGTTTGAAATATCATTGGTTTCTCACAGAAACAACAGAAGAGAATTATTGAAAGATATTCCAGGTAAACTTTTCAAGTCAGCTTCCATGTTATCAGATCCCTGAGGTATCTGATCAGTTCTGGGTCAGTCCTGACAGTGGATGGAAGCGTCTCTGACCTTACACTGATCCAATCTAAATCTGTAAGTGTCAATGTACTAAAAATTGAGGAGTGTATTCAGTGATGTAATGTTTTTTCCCCAGACTTTGTTCTTTAATTTCTTCATCTCTTAATGTTACCAATCCAGAAACTTGACATAAAAGAACTTGACAAAAAATGCCTAGACTCAAGCAGCTTGTAAGGGAGAAATAATTCAATAAAAGTTATCTTTGTGGCAGGTAGTTCTTTCTGGCACAGCTTCCTACTGATGCTGTTCCTGCCCTTACAGTCATATAGGAACAGTTTAAGAGCTCCATAAGTTTAGGGTTTTCTTTGTGAATAGTTTTTTTCTGTTCATATAAGACTGAGAAATAAGTCATTTTGTGAACCTGCAAACAAAGGAAATGGAAAAAGGTTCTGGAAACTCTGGAAAAAAAGAAGAATGACAAAGATCTATTAAAAAGTAGAATAGAAGAGACCAGATCCTCCAGCTGTGAACTAGCAAAATTCCGTTGATCCAAGAGTGTAGTTACAGTAGATGAGAATCAGGCCATGTGTTTTTTTTACTGTAGTTGTAATGATTGTTTGCTTTTTATTAATTTATTTTTAATCCAATTTGGATAAAATTGGCATGAGTCTGGCATTTGCTGCTTACTTTTCCCTTATAAAACAGATCAACTACCCATATGTCTACATAAAAGACAAATATTGTACAAACTGTGAGCCTGTATCCAGACAGGAAAATTAACTTGTCTGTTCAGCATATGCAGAGATGTCTGGAATGGAGACAGACACAGAAGAAGAGGAACAGTGACTCAGTAATTCCCGTCTCCCTATTGCTGGGATTCAGACAGCTCAGGAAACAATCAACACAAATAAATTCCAGAAGGGATTTACAATCAAGACATTCGAGTTTTTCCATTTGACACAAACCAACATGAAACACTGTTACTACCAACAGGAATCTCCAGAAATGACCACCAACTGGTAAATAAAGCCCTAGTGAAGATGTCAAGATGAGATTAACCAGCCATGTCATCTTCTCTTTTAAACATTATTTTTAAGTAAAGGTTACAATCCTAAAACACTAAACAAGAATTTCCTTTGCCTTCTTACATAATTATGAAAATATTTTCTGTAGGGTATCCTTGGTTTATTTTTGGTTAAGCTAACCTTCCCTGGCTTTTATTCCTCATGTAGCTCTGTGGTATCTTGAGGCTCCTTCAGAGCAACTAAGAAAACCCACATGGTAGAAGTTTCCTCCTGACTCCAGAGAAGCATGTGCTTTGTACAGAGCATGCTGAAATACATACATGCATACAAATAGATTTTGTTCTCTGTAACGTGGTGTCTTGCCTTGGAAAAAGTGCCGCTTGCGTGAGAAGTAGGTGGCAGGACAGCATGTGCTGACCCATGAAGTACAGAAATTGCAGTTGCCTCGTTACTTGCAACGACCTGTTTCACCCATGTCTGAGATTTTAAGCCTTTACTGAACTCTTTGCTTCAATATTAAGCTTATAGCAATATTTAACATGATATATATATAAAGATGAAGTATTTTAAGCATCACCAAGTGCCTGTTACTTGTTTTCACATTGTAGCACATGCTCACTTGGCAATTTTCCTGTACATTTGACAATTTCATATATTTCCTTTGATCACTCTATAACTAAGTGTCCAAACCATGCATCACCCACAGATCAAAACTGGCAGATTTTGGACAACTAGGAGCAATGGGCTCCTCTTTCCACGTTGGCTTTGGCTGGAGGATTTATACAACTTGGCATCTGCCTCCGTGCTGGCGCTCCTGGGACTGCTGGGGCCTACATGTCATGGGCAGGTGAAATGCAGCTCTTCACTTGGGATCTGAAGGATGGACTCAATATTTTATGATGTCTTGGACCTGAAAGGTGGTCTAAAAGATGTATTTATCTTCCTACTTTTCATATTCTTTTTGGTGCAAAGTCTCTTCGTATTTTATTTCTTCTCCCACAAGGGCTGTGAAAGCCTTTTTGTCTTTTCTTTTTGAATTCTCCTATAAAAACTGGGAATCATTTTGGAGACCTTTTATTTTCCATCCATAACTTTTTTTCCTTGAGGTTCTTAGTATCAAGAAAAATACTATGGCAAAGCCTGTCACAAAGGCACAGTCACATTTTTCTTTATCTCATCTCTGCTATATCATTTTTGGGATGAGATCACAAAGCTGCATATACCGTTGAGAGGGAGGATGCACCACTGATTCAGAAATTAGCATTATAAATTCAATAATATTCCAAATTTCCTTCTTATTACATCTTAATGTCTTATGATTTTTATGTACTGGCTGCACATTGAACAAATGTCTTCATTCAGTTCTTCTTGATAACTCCTTGATATTTTTTCCCTGAGATCTTATAACTAATTCAGAAGTTATCAGTGCATATGAGGAGTTTAAATTGTTCTTTCCAATGTGCACTACCTTGCAATTTTCTACATTCAATTTAATCCGGTCATCATATCATCCAATTGCTTTGTTATAATAGGTCCTTGTGGAGCCCTTCAGAACTCTTAGCTTGAAGGTTCCTCCGTGTTTTATCCTGTTGCCTTTTCTGTCAACATAATAACAACACTTTAACAGGAGCTAGGAGATCCATATGTTACCCTAATGGGAAAGTTTTATTCAAGCTAATAGAAATAAAAACAGTAGGCCTTCACCTAAATTATTATTAAAAACACATTTCTTTTATGAAAAAATATATTTTTGCTGTGGGCTTTTGGATTATGCCTAATACAAACATTTATTTGGAATGAAATTTAGCTGATAATTCAAAAGAACAAGATACTATGGAAAGTGTATGCTTTTCTATGACATTGTATAAGTCTGTTCTGTACGAATAGTCACAATCAACATTAAAATGCATGAATCAGTTTGAATAACAAAAGGTACTTCCCGTAAGAAAATCATGAAAAAAATGTTCAAACGAAAGACTACTTGAAGATAACAGTATGAAGCTTTGGCTACAAAAGTTGACTTTTTAAATTATAACTTTCTTGCATTTGTTGTCAATGCATCTGTTCTCACCAACCTTTTCATTAAAGATCCAACAATTGTTCTGTTTTGAACCTCTGAATATTTTTTTTCAAGGACGTTTTCTTTCCAAACTTTTGCTATTTATTTTAAATTTCCTTTTTTTGTTGTCATTGTTCTCCCAATGTTCCAACCTGTTTGCTGAAATATTGATGTGGAGAAGCTGGCACATAGGCCTATTTGCCTTTGTATTGGTAAATCCAAGTACAGATTGTTTTAGGAGTATCTGGAAAACATTTTAACAACTCCATCAAATATAATTGTGATTCTATATCCAGGACAAATAATTATAATGCAAAAAACAAAGTTAACCCAAGTACAAGGTTATATGAAGGCCTATTTTTTACCAAGGATTCTAGTCAATTTACTTCCTTTCATGCAAGTCTATCTATAGTTTATTAAGTTATCATTCAATGAGCCAGAATTAACTTACTTTTATGTAGATTTGCAGCCAGAGGGAGCTGCAGGTGTCAGTTTGGCACCTATTGCCACTCTTTCCTTACTTATGCATCCAATATTCAGTGGATCAGTAATGAAAGATATTATCAATTTTATTAATATTTTCATTACTTAATTATATCTACACTCAAATCCCTGGACTTCTTTTCTGTCGAGTCATGAAGCTCCCAACACATCCATATTTATCGCCAACACTAGAAGATTAAACTCAGATGCTTGTGTGGAAAAAGTTGCATATGTAAAAAGGAACAGAAGAAGCTAGAAATGAAATCAAAATGGTGCTAATTGCTAATAAATGCAGGATGTGCAGCTGGGTGGATTTTTTTGTTGCAGTCCTGTGTGTAGGCAAGGATTCATGTTATTTACATATGTAGCAGTATCTGCAAGCTTGTTTGCCTCGATGTATCCTTTCTATTTTCAGTGCTCCAAAGTGTGGAGGTGGAAAATGAGAAATTCAGATTGATGTCCTGTCCTCTCTATCATCATTCTCATTAGACAGCAATAGCATGAGGCTAGGGGAGAATTCCACACTTGACAGGCTGTTGCTGTTCACGTACGCTATTCATTTGCTTCAAATATATGTGAGGAATGTGATATGGAAAGGCATTTTCTTAGCCCAAGCACTGATATCCTCCTACAAATGGTATCACGATGTAGACTGAGAACAACATAATTTTTCATAGTGTCAGAAATAGGAGGATTTTCCGGAGCACAAACACGCTCCATCTCAGAAATCCACGCAAGATGCCAGTCAGTTCCATTCAGGAAAATAACTGTCTGCTCGCCTGTTGTAAACAACCCACTCAGCCACATTTCACAACGGCGTGGTACATGCAAATATTTTTCCTTGCTATTTTAAATAAGGGCCCCGTGAGAACTCCATTCTGGCTTTCATGATTAAAAGCATTTCTACAGAGGGAGTTAGAGATTGAAATCTATTCATTATGGAAACTATTTTCATGTCGCTGGAGCTTTTATGAAGGATTCCAAGTTTCCACACCATTTATTAGGCAATAACATCACAAGACAGAAACCCCAGGAATGATTTAGATTAGAAAAAATCTAATAAGGACCTTCAAAATTGGGGTGAACATGTTGTGCTGTAGATGTGAAAGCGTTTCAAAGACATTTTATCCTGGCTTTAGGAAAAGGGAATCACCTCCTGCCCTCCCTCCTGTCTTATCAACTAGAACCAAAGTGGGATGTTTGCAATTAAACCCAAATGATTCTGAGTCATAGGATGACTCTGTGCTCTGCAATGGGACTCACTAAGGTGGTTGGAGCAGCAGTCGGCACAGGGGTTCCCTGAACTGGAAAAGGCAGTTTTGGCTGGGAGCTCCATAGCGTTTCAAGCCCATGGAGATGTGGTGGTGGCCTTGGCTGGCAAAATACAACTGTCATCTGTTTAACAGTAGCTTTGCTAGTAGATAGAGCAACAGTGTAAAAACTCCAAAGGGAAAAGGAGATAAAAATGTGGTTTATTTTGCACTTGACTGCCCTGTAGAAAGGTTAAATGTTGACCTGTGACCCACTGGCCAAGACACCCACCTCTTCTTCCAAGGGAAAGTGATGAATTTTGCTTTCTAATTTTTGCTTTTCCCCAAATCTGGGAAGACATCTCTCTTTTGTCTTTGCTTTTTGTTAGAAAAAAAAAAAGGCACTGGGTGTTTTCTCCTTGGGTTATCTGTGTATTTCAAAACATAACGTGATTTTAGAGCTCAGAGAAGAAAAGAACTGCAAGAAGTAAATCCTTTGTGCCTGGAAATGATACAGGGAAGGCCGGAGTGTTCATTGCCATGTGCTTGATCAGGATGCTGTGGGGACTGTCAAACATAATAATTGACTTTCTCTTTGTAGACAGTTGTTTACATGGAGGTAGTAGATGCCTGTTTACTCCTGAAACTCTTATTACATTGAGTAGGATGGGAACTTTACTGCATGGTTAATCAATCCAGCTTCCTTACTTGCCTTGGTAGCTCTTCATTACTCAAACAGATGTGTTTCTTTCTTGAGTTCATCTATTCTCTTTTGGTCTATCAATAGGAACTCCTGCATGACTAATCCAGGCAGAAACCTGATGTTAGCAACCAGAGATCTACTAAAACCAACAGGATCTTGGAACTGATCAGTGGTTGCCAACTTGGCAATCTGCTTCTTTGCAAGACATGACAGTGCAAGGCAGGCTGAAAGATAATAGGGAGTTCTGCTCTTTCCACATGCATCAGTGGCTGCCATTTAAATCACACTTCTCCCTTCAATATTTCTTCATACTATACAGCATCGTGCGTTTGCATTTTACCGTGCTTTCTGTTTGCAAAAGCCCCAGAATAGTAGCAGAATTGCTTAGATTTTGAAAAGTCAAGCAAATAATACTTTATAAAAAAATAGAGAGAATAATTGACTTGGAAATTTTTCCAATATAAATCAGAGAAGGAAACATCTTACTAGACCTGTCAGTTTACCTCTTTTCAGACAGAATGTTTCTC
This sequence comes from Nothura maculosa, assembly GCA_032353885.1. Classification (NCBI taxonomy): domain Eukaryota; kingdom Metazoa; phylum Chordata; class Aves; order Tinamiformes; family Tinamidae; genus Nothura; species Nothura maculosa. The sequence continues at coordinate 1,144,641 of JAUBOD010000756.1, read as the reverse complement.
TATTACATAACTGCCAGTATCCCAGCCATTCTGATTATAAATGGCTCTTGTCCTTTCCCTGGAGAGCCTTGCGTGCTGTGGGCGAGCACATGAAGTGAAGGTTTGTGCACCACAGGGTGCAGACAGAGCTGTGCTCCGGGACACAATCCCATGGAAACTGGGTGCTCCGTAATGCCAGGCTTGTGTTCAGCCACAGGGATTCCAGGTCTGCTTCCACCTACCAGTACAGGCATCGACTAATAATCTGCCTAAAAGTGCTTCCTTTCTGGGTGCCATCTGCTCCCATAACCCAGGGTGTCCCAGTCCTGAAAAGGTGCCTTTTCCTTCCATCTTCACATGGGTGCACTTGTCTCCATGCCCTCTGTACCTGCTTGCCAAACTGATGTGTTTCTTTGTGTCACTCTGTGCAGACTCACATGGGGTGCAGACACTTTTTAAAAGCTGTAGGAAAATCAGCTTTGTGGAAGCTTTTGAGCTGCATCTAGACAAGTTGAAGGTCATGGAAGTGAATGGAGTTGCTACTTATTCATGTCATGGAAGAAGGGAAAGGACAGGAGAACAAGAGAGAGGGTTGGAGGGGAGGAAAAGGTAGTAAAATCAAACAAACAAACCAAGAAAAGGAAGACTAAAGGACACTTTAACAGGAAGAATTTTTAAAATTAAATTTTTAAATGGCTATTGTGTGGGTCCAGCTACAAAGTATCCATGCAGAAATTAGGAGACAGTCATTAAATCCAGGAAATCTGTAAGACTTTGTAAATGCAAAATGAAAGATCAAGTTGAACTGTAAAATGCTTGGTGCTCTTTGCTGCCATGTCCTTAGAGCTCAGGATGGGACCTGGCTGCTCAGCGCTCATGAGTTCAGAATATTCCTCAGCAGTTGGTCTGAGACTATAGGAAACGTGGCCACAAATAAAGGGACATGAAAGACAGAGCTTAAAAAGAAGCTTTTTTATTGCAAAAAGCATTTATTCTAAAAGCTGTCAGGGACTGAGATGAGCTGGAGAGATGACAAAGTTTGGAACAATGTAAATGCTGCTGTTCACAATTAAGAACAAAAACTCTGCAGTTCTTTCTTCAAGGCAGACATAAAATGATTACGAATAGGTCATTCTTTTTTGTACCTGAAGTCAATAAGAACCCTTATGACTGGTGTTGTTCCCATTGGCACAGCAGTTGAGTGCTTAAGAAGGTAGAATATTTAATTTTTAAAATAGCATGTTATTGCACAATTACATTAATTGGCAATATCCAAATTACACTTTTAAAGACCAGTTTCCTAAATCCTTCTGGAACAGGAACAAACTGTTTATAAAATGCAGGCTTCATTAAGAAAAATGACTCTTCATGAAGATGTTTCCTAGACATCAGCACCTTCCCTGTGGCAGCTTAATTACAGAACGGCGTGCTTAGTTATAACTAATTCCTTATTTAAGAATGAAGACAAAATGAAACCCACAGCAAACTGAAGACAACCTGCAGCTGGTGCATTTTGTTCTCAAGCGATAAAAATTCACAGAATCACTAATAAACTTTATTAGAGTTTCTCATTCTTGCCGCTGCTAGGAAGAGGAAAGGACTGGGAATAACTAATTGGAAAGCAGTTACACTGATTGGAAAGTAGAAAAGGTGAGTTACTTGTTCTCCGTAGTACGTATCACAATTAAATATATGATGTTTCAGGGAAGAGAACTCTTTGCTAATCCTTTGGGTCTGTGGTAACCATGAGTGTTGCAGATCCCAAAACACTGGGATCCTATAATTAAAGCTTTAAGTCTCAGCTGCACACTGCCTACTGACAGGAATGAAGAATGGCAGAATGAAATTGGGTCCCAAATCCTAATAGAAAATAAATTCAGACCAAAGGTTTCTGCTGGACTAGTTGTGATTTGACATATGTGGGGTTTTTTTTATCCTTTTGTTACATAGTTCTGAAATCCAGGTGCATCCAAACTAATCATCTTAAACATTTTCTGTTGATGAAACTTAAGGATGTGCACCTGAATCGAGTTGAGCAGAGCCCATTTCTAGTGCTGAGCCTAATCACGTTGCCATTCTGAGACGATACCTTACTGCATGGAAGTGTACACTCTGGGCATTAATTGTTGATATCTTGTTCCTGTCACAACTTAGCTTACCTTAAAATGACAGAATCTTGAAATAATTCTGATTGGAAGGACTCCAAGAAACCTTCAGATCCAATGCCACCAAGTCCTCACAGCTCCCTCAAAGCAGGGCTAACTTGCCATCAGAAAAGATCTTGCACAGAAAGCAGCTTATACCCCAGTTTGCAGAAGGTATTTTGAGTGCAGCCCTCGAATAGACTAAGTTCTTAGTATCTTGTGACACTAGATCTACAACTGTTACAGAACATGCAGTTTATTTAAATTGAACCTGTTGACTGTATTCCAAGAAAATAGATTTTTTTCCTCATATTGAGAGTTTCATCCATTTGCAACAATTTCAAGTGCTTGATTTCAAGTAAGTGCTATAAAAAGAAACACATAACCCAGGAAACAGACACATCTTGGGAGTATACATGAAAGAGTTTTCTAATATTTTAGCCACATGTGGTACATTTAAAAGAATGGTGTGTCTGCAAAAAGCTGACCTACACACTAATAAAATAAAATAAAACACTAAACAAGAGCTGTTATCCAGCAGCAAAAATATTAGCTACTTCATTTTCTTCCTTTGACATATTTACTAAAATGACCCTAGGAACTGTTGTTATGTGAGACTGTAATTCTCAACAAGGTTGCTGTATTTTGTCAGTAGTCAAACAGTTTCTGTTGTTCATATTTTAACGTATGGGGGAAATGGATCTTCTGCAAAGAGGTACAAATCTTAGCCTTGCCTTGGTCATATGTGAAGGCATCTTACATCTTAGGCCGTGTGGCTTCTAGGGTTGGCACCTTTGTATGTGTTCCTCCCCAGCTGCTCAAATATAGTCGGAGAAGGAAGATACTGTGTCTTCCTTTTCTAAAAAGCTCTTGTAAACTGGATTTGGGACGTATGAGATATACTTTTAAGTGAATATTTTAAGCCAAAGGAAAGAGCTGCAAAGCATGGGTTAACTGACAAGGCCTCATGTTTCACTGTAATTTTTAGTGATTAACTCAGAGAAAAGTTCACAATTATGTTGGGAAACTCCCTGTTTTCTCTTACATTGATAGTATTTCTGTCTTTTATCTGTCAGTCTTATCTTGATGTCTGTCTGACATGGCAAAATGTAATTCATTTTAAATCTGATAGGCAAAAGTAATAGACATTTTACAGAATGATTATCAGAAGAACATCATTTGTAATATATAGCTAAGTAGACTTTTAGGTCTACAATTTAGGATATGGCTCTATATAACCTGAAATTAATATGGTTTTGATTAGAGTTTTTATTTCAGAACATAGATAATTTCTTCAAGAAAATCAGACATTATCAGTGAACCTTTCCCGCCATGGTGAACTTTATAAAGCTTGATTTTTGAGAATAGGGGATTTTGACTTTGCAGTTGCAAGCTCTTCACCCTGTGCCTTTTTTACTGCTTCCTGAGGAAGAAGTTTCCCCTTCTCACGGGCTAACCTTGAGCCTACTTAGATCTTTGGATTTAAAAAGTTTGTTCCTTCGTTTGCTTTGTGCTCCCACGGGATTTGCTTCCAGGCAGCTCTGTTCATTAAAGACTTTGTCGGTAACACAAGGAACAAACTGAATTCACTGGTGCCAGGCCAGAATAGCAAAGCCTGCTTGGGGAGAACAAGGTGCAGGGCTGTTGCCTTCTTGGGAATTGTGAGCTGCCACGAGGGGCTTCAGAGACAGCAGTGTTTGCTAGAGCTGGCTCTGTGTATCTGGCATATTGGATCTCTCTTCCATGACAGAGATTTAAAGAATTAGGACTATATAAAAAGAAGTCTTTTTTTGCCACTTGCAAATTATGACACTACTTTCAAGTTATATACAGTACATTGTGTTCATTATGTTACTTCAGATTGGTGGGGTTTTACTGCATGTAACAGAAACAGATTGTGATCCGATATTGCACCTACTGAACCAAGGGAAGTTTTGCCATAAACTTATATCAACAGCAAATTGGTTTCAAAAGAAATAATATGTAATATTTGGTAGTAGTACATATACTATTTTTCTGCTTTTCTCCTTGTAAAATTTAGAGTTGTTTTGAAGTCAATTCTATTTTATCTGGAGCTCAGAAACATTAAAATGTATCTTTTAATCAGGAGTGGCATCCTGAATACTGATACCACCATACAGTGGTATCCATATCCATATCCATAATGAGTTTAAGAATAACCCTGGCAAAGAGTAGATGGGATAGACAGGCTCCCAGGATCCAAAAAGCCAGGTCTGATATGTGCTGGTGCTGGGAGCCTTTGCTTAGAGGCAGGACTGCCAGAGGAGGGACGTGTTGTCTGGCCTGATTCACTCCTCACTCCTCATTGCACTGCCATGAGTCAAAGCCTCCAAACAGGTCACAGAAACTTTTTATACGCTGTCAGCTAAACCGAAGCCAGGACTTGCTTCAAATTGCAGAGATGATTGATACGGGCAGTTAAATCAGAGCATGCTCTGTGCAGCTGACGTTTCTGAAATATTTCTCTGCAGTCCCACATTTGTCCTGGTCTCAAGAACAAACTTACAACTCCCAAGCTATTCTGCACAGT
>JAUBOD010000756.1:1116617-1128252 GCA_032353885.1 Nothura maculosa | reverse complement strand
TTTCCTTACCTATCTCCTTTAACCAAAATGTGAAACCAGCGAGATTAAAGACACATTTTTAATCCATTGTATTAATGGCCTCAGATTGCTCAGAATAGTTTCAGCTCCATCCTCTATAATTTGAACTTGTTCTTAAGGGATATCTAGAATAAACTGTGTATCTTCAGGAAAATTAAGTGAAGTCTATGCAATGATATAGTAAAGAATAAGAAAGGACCAATACAAACTGGTCCTAAATTTGGAGCTTGACAGTGCTCAGAATTGACTGCTGACCGACCAGATCTTGTTACGGGTACAACACAAGTTCTGATACAGGGTACAATAATAGAGGTCATCGCATTTTTATGAGTATCTGCATGACCATGAGGTGAGAGGTGTGTAATTTGGTATCACCTTATCTGAAGGACATCTGTCCTGGTTTATGGCCCTTATTTTGGTCCTGTGATATATCTTTGAGCTTTAGGGTGATCAGATGCCATCAAATATGTATACTAGGGAAAACTGGCAGGTTCTCAGCACCATAGGAAAGAGCACCATTGGCATCTATTGAAAATAAAAGAAGAAATGAATTCCTATTTTACTTTGCTATTTTGCAGATAGAAAATTTGTTTTTCAATGTGTTTTTGTGTCAGTGTTATTTTCCAAGATCTAAGCGAGTTATTTTTCTTATTTTACTTACAGTACATATGATGCTTAATTTTTTAGCTATTTAAAATAGAGGACTCAGTTAAATCAAATGTTACCATCCTTACAATGTGAAAAGGGCTGAGCTGTAAAATATTGTTTCACATACTACTCTTTGCAAGTGAAAGGAATATAATGACAGTGCAATCAAGGATTCTGGATCAGCACATTCCTTAACTGGAAGGCAAAAATGGATATGGAGAAAAAAACAAATTTAATTTCAGAGTTAGGATCTGATATTTGGTTTCAAGTCAAATATCTTCTGTCTTTCTAAATGTTCAATTCAAAAAATGTAGGTATTGACCACTCTGGTATGAGATTCCCATAAACAAAGTAACATCTACTAGCTGCTTTCCATTTTTTCATGCTTTGCTTCCCATAATCATTTTCAGTAAATCTGCAATGCAAACTGAGAGTTGGTATTTAATGTAGGGATAAACTTGCCTATTACTGCAGAGATACTGAATTTAAAGCATGGGAAATTGGACAGTTCCACTTCAGTGCATTTTGCCATTGATGGTATCTCTCAGTTGATTCCTTAAACAAACGTGACTGCTGAAAGCTGGATCAGAACTTGAAGTCAGTACCATTTTTCATGCTTACTTAGGCCACCTTGAAATAGGTGTGAATATAAATAAGCAGGAATTTAAACAATACTTCATAATTAGGTCTGTTGGGAAAAGGAACGCTGTGTGGTAGCGACCAAAAGATAGTGCTGGGTTGTGTTATCCCTCAGCTGGTCCTAGAAAAACTCCTCCAAGGGATAACACATCTCTGTTAGTCTAATCCTCATGAAAAGGGCTGGGAATCACAGTGGCAATAAAGATTACAAAAGAACTGTGACATAAAGCAGTAGGCCAAGTGCTGAAAAACATACTCTGTTTTCACTCCACTCTAGATAAAGCCATGACTGATTTTAATGATCCCACTTGTTCTACGAATTAATTAGGACCTCAATGTTTGACCAGTGCTGAATAATCGCTCTAGTCATCTACAGCATGCAACCCAGTTACATCTTGGAAAGGGCAGTAATAATTACAGGTAATAAATAACCTGGTAGATGACACATGAGGACAGATACCTCTCATTGTGTTTTTATATGAAATCACTACCTTTTGATCTTTTTTACCTTTGATTTCTTATTGAGGAAAAGATAGTAATCTCACATTAATATACAGCCTTCCACCTCAAAGCACATCAAAAAGCCATACACACATAACAGCACATGTATATGCTGTCTGCGAGTTTGTCTCACATAAATATGGGGCCTTTTGAGGCTTAGAGGATGAGGTAAAAGAAATCCATTTTAAATTTGTTGGAGCATTTAAGTTCACAGGATATAATTGTCCAGATTGGGCTGTCTCTGAGGAAGGGATTCCTGTACTTTCTATGCTGTATAGTACTCCTGATCCTCAGCATTTCTGGTTTAACAATGAAGAGCAGTCATTGCCTTCACAATATGGTTCCACAGCCTGGATGCAGATCACTTCCTGTGGCCTCCATGACACAGAGACTAATCTTTTACACTTTAGAAAACTGAGGGGATGTTTGGTGATCTAGTCGAAAGGGGTACAGAGCCAGCCTGATCCTGCTGAGCTTATGAAAACAAGCACCATAGCAATGGGTATAAAAACTGAGGGGATGGGAGAGAAGGGAGGCGCCCACAAGGCCGCTGCCCCTTCCCACACGCTGTGAAGCAGCCATGGTCACAGCCGTGAGGGAAAGTTGTGCTGTTCCTCATCCTCAGTGAGCACTGAGCGCTGCCACGGGAGCGGAGGAGCGTCAGACCGGAATCAAGGGTGTGAAAAGAGCCTGTAGTGACAGCAGTAGAGAGGACAACCAGCTGTTGTGCTCCTCGTGGGGATACCCAGCTGCTGTGCTCCTCATGGGGACAACCAGCTGTTGTGTTCCTCGTGAGGACACCCAGCTGCTGTGCTCCTTGTGGGGTGGCTAGAAGCAACAGCAACATCCCTGCATCCAAGCCTTTCTTGGCCCTCTGGACTTCAGGGAAGGCATCGTGTGGTATCGCTACTCTCATGGGGCTAGAACGGCATGTAGTAAACAGCATTTGCTCTTGTCCCAGCAAGTGATTTGCGGATCTTTTTCATGTTGGCCATGTCCAACACATTCTTACGGGATGGGCTAAGCCCTGCCAATGTCAACCTTTGTTACTAACATGCCTTAATTCCCTCAGATGAGCTATTTCCTGTCAGCAGCGGCAGCAGTTGAGCCAAACTGGTTTCCCTGAGGCCTGGAGTTATGTGAAAAAATACGTATTTTTTTCCAGTTGATAATTTGGCAGAATCCTATGTTCCTAATAGAATAGCTGAGGGCTTTTGTTTTGTTTTGTTTTACATTAGCTTCATTAACATCTCCCTTTGTGCTATAATACCATCAACCTTGGGTCTATTTTGAAACCGTCGGTTAGTGGTCTAACAAATCACTATAGTATTCTGCTACTAAGTATCATTTTCCTTTGGTAAGACCTCTATCTTAATTCCTATTGTAAACATAATGACTGAGATTGCACAAGCACTTAAATGGCATAGACATGTTCTGTGTCTGATTTACAAATACGAAATCCCACACTCTTCAGCGGGTTGTCATCTTCCTTGGATAAGAATTTCTTGTTTTTACCAAGAAAAAAAGCAGAGGTTTAGGGACGTTGGTGCTCATGGTGAACCAGAGCTTGGTGAGGGACACAAAGTGGACAAAATTGTCTGCAGAGAACTTTTGTAGCACTTATTTTTATGCATTCCCAAATAGTCAACTTGTGTGATCTCCAGATGCTATAAGCTGCAATTAATTTTAGGTTTGCAGAGCTATGTGCCTCCCTCTTTTCTTTGTGTTATTCATGCTCAGGCACTGGGCTTGTCACTTGTCTCCTGAAGGAGGTTCAGAGACCTCTGTGTTTTCTCTCCAGTACCAAAAAGAACAGTTCTGAACAGAGTCATCAGATCACCGATGAGTAAGTTCCTATCCTTTTTCTCCTTAATTGCCTCTGAAAATCTGGGAAGTGCTTGTTTCTTTGCTTGATTTCTCCAATCTATCACTTTTCTTCAAAGAAAGAGAACCATTTAAAAATTATTGTGTTCTTAGATTTTGTCCTTACACATCTCTTTTTCTCCCAGCCCAGTTTCTTACCAATTCCAACACTTTCTGGGAAGAAACTTATTTCAAACTCTTTCTTCTTGGTTGCTGTTTGTTTTTTTCCCCAGCTGCTCCCTGTTACACCAAGCCAATAGACTCATAAAATAAACATCTCAACAACAGGCTAGGCTGAGCGAGTGCTCATAAATCAGCACAGAGCAGCTCAGAATCTGTCATAACCCCAATTTATGAAGCCTGGAGGTCGATAGATTTGGACCCTGATCACAGTCATTTCACAAAGGAATCTGCAGCCAGCTTTGTGTACCAGCACCCTCTTGATAACAGTCTCAGTAAGTATCCACATCTACGGCTTTTTTACCTCTGGATCACTTTTCTTAGCTCTTTTTTCCTCCCTCTCCTATTTCCTGGATAAAATCTTAAAATGCTTTGCCAGTAGAAGCTCCTTTGAAACCAATGTATGAGGCACAAGGCATGGAAGTGTGTATGTGTGTGTGTGTGTGTGTGTGTATGAGCAAGGCACAGGCAGAGCAAAGGTTTTGGAGGAAGGTACTTGAGCAGACAAGGTAGCTGGGACAAAGTTTTAGACTTTAGGACTTAATGGAGGTTTTTGGAGCCAGGAAAAGTCCTTTTTCTTTGTTTTCTCACTGTATCACTGGATCTAATAAAAGGCCCTCTCCTACAGACTTTGCTTTGTCAGAACTGTAATGTGCCTTTTTATGTAGCACAGTTTCCTTAAATCACAATGTACCAGCAAGGCAAATTTGTGTGCAATAATTAATCTGGCACTGCAATGCTGTCAGCACAGGGGAAATCTGGATGACATGAAAAAGTAGATGTGAGAGAAGGAAGCTCAGGAACATCCACATGATTCAGTGAAAACTAAATGTAGATTTAGGAATATACCTGTTCATCACCCCTGAGACAGCAATGAATGAACATGTGTCTGTAGGAATCCAGAGCAACAACAAAACTCAGCTTCCTTCTCAGGACTGATGGGAACAAGGGTAGAAGGAATCACGTAATGGATTGCTTGCTGCCTGTATTGGATTAACAAGGGAGTTGTGTGAATAAAGATGGAGAAAGCAAAGTTGGAGCAATACTTCTTATATCTGATGGGGCAAAAACTACATCTTTGACTTATGCTGAGCAATACTGATTTATAACCATACTCCTGCAAACTTCATGGAAATTTTCATGCAAAAGAGGTGTTCACTGCAGAATCCGGCCACCTCAGGGGACCCTGGCTCTCCATTCTACCTAGTCAGTAGAGCAACTCATGCAGTAAAGTACTTTCAGTGTGAATAAATATGTCAAAATCTTGACCTTTTATTTTAAGTGTATTATAGAGAAATTAGGTGTTCAGGCTACATCACCCTCTTTTTATTTGAAATGTTTTGTGCAGTTGGGCATTACAGTAGTTGGTCATTCCTGAGGAACAATTTTTACAGCAACGTAAACAAGATAGATGATGAGGGTAGAATTCACTGAGTTTTTACAGCTATTGTATGGAGGCTGATAAAATTAGTTAAAATAAGAGATGGAAATGAACTGCCTCTGGCTAGTGAAATAAGAGGCCACTCACCTTTATTTTGCTCCGTTAAGGAAATGCATAGACCCTGCATCATTTTATGACCACATATGACCACATACTTCCCTTGTTACACACTGTATGTTTGACCTAGGCAGAGCTTAATGCTGAAATTTTGAGCTTCTGGAATTTGCCATGTTTTCTTGCTGTTCTAGAACTTCTAAAATAAGCCCTGTTGTCAAAGCTTGTTAATCTGGCCAGGTTTTAAACAAACCTAGGTCTGTTTTTCAATTGTGTCTTCCTTCACATTAGCTAAAAGAGTGATGAGCAGAAAAATACAAGTGTACTCATTTATTTTTTAATGAATTTGGACAAGTTTTTAAGTAAGAAGAAATGGAATCCTTCTAGCAGAGGCTGTATCTTGATGGAAAGAAAATGCTTCCCAGGAGATTCTCTTGAATAAATCTAGTTACCAAAAGGAGAGGTGATAAGACCTGTGTCGTCTTTATTTACTTTTGTAATCACAATATCTAAAGAAAAAGGTAAGTACTGTTTGCTAGAGGATATTCTTTCTTAAATAGTTTCTTTCTTCATTAATATTGACCATATGCAAAGATTCACATCTTCTTTAATATTTCATTGCAAACATTTCCTGTTTGGAAAAAAATATTGTAAATAAAATTAAAATGCAAAGAAAACTTATTGTGCAAGAGGAAGCTGTCTGCTTCAAAGGCAGTACAAGACATATTGTCCTTCCAGACAGAGGTCTGTTCTTTACAAAACTCTGGAGAATTAACAACTTTCTGCACATTAGCACCACTCTTTGTCCCAAGACTGACTGGAACAACTGCATTTATTTTTTGTGTTTTTGTGGACCTTTCATGAGGCCCTTTTTCGTTTCTCACATTATAGACAACCAAACTGACTGTGTGTATCTGATATATGGTTATTTACCAAGTTTGTGTTTTTATTTTCTGTTTCCTGATTCAGCTCAATTTATTTGAAAAATGGAGAGAGTCAAAATAGGCTGTTTGGGTCCTGCAAGCACTAATGACTTTTAAATGAGATGGAAACTTTAAAGTGAGGTGCTCCCTCCATCTCCAGTTTATAGTCCTTTTGTTTCCAAGTCTTTCTCACCCTTAAGTCACAATGTTGACCAGCTACAATAATACCTCAAAGGTAACTGTGTCTAACATGCTTTGATCTAATGGAAGAGATTTTTCAGTTTTCATTTAATTTCCCCTTATATTCAGGGGCATTAGTTATTTATAACCAGGTAATTATTTTCAGTCGGTCTTTTTCCTGAACAGGATAGGAAGGAAGCAGCAGTTAAAGAGCAGGTAAAAGCACTTGTGAAGCCAGTGGAAAACAAATGCTGCTTGGAAAGCGAAATTCTGATTGAGATATTTTGGTTTAAGCAAAATGAAATCAAGTTTCTAAGATCAAATCTGGCCCTGAATTTTCCCAAGCTATGGAGTTTGAAGAGTTATACTTCAGCTCTCTATGCAGTGGTCAAGTGGCTGGAGTTCAGTTCTGAACCGAGGCCCAAATTTTCCTGGAGGATCCAGAGGAGATTTGATCTGGAATTGACCATGAGTCTAATTCTGCCTTACTAAGCTAGCAGACCAAAATACTTTTCAAGGGCCAGAAAATAAATGTATTTCTGTAAGTATATGAACTTGTATATGAACTTCATGAACTTGTACATCTATAAAGAGTGCTAAGGGTTGATAGAGCTAATAGCAGCAACAGAAGTGAAAAAAAACGTGGTATATCACTATTGTATAAAGCAATAGTTTTTCATTTTTAATTTCTTGTTTTTTATCGTGGTGGGTGGTTTTCACAAATCATACATTTGACCTAGCTTGTCTCTTTAGACTTAATTTTCTTTTGCCTGGGTGTATTCTATTCCCCATGTAGTCTTCCTTGCCTTGGCTAGAAAAGATAGGAAATAAAAATGCAAGGGGAACAAGAAAATTACTTCTAATTTGCATTAATTGTGTTGGAGTCAGAGTTTATTGTAATATGGGTAATGTTATAACAGGGATTCTTCCTGACAGCCAGACAGAAACGCCTTTGTTACTGGAGAAACATGTAGGGAGTAATGAAAATATATGGCTGCGTATATGAGTGGGTATGCTGCTGACAAAGAGAAATGTTTTCCTTCTCCCCTTATTTTAAGCAACTGGAGAACTACAGCTCTATATTCGGTAAAGCAGTTCTTGGAGAAGATGAATAAACAAGAGCTTAGCAAGCCCAGGTGAAGGCTGAATGGGGCTGAGATGAGGCAGGGACTACACTAAGGGGCATTATAAATCCAAAGACACTCAATAAATAAAAGCACTGGTTGGGAGAGCTTCTGACTGTAGGTTGACTTTAGTCTGCAGTGAGGCTGTGGAGACCCCATGGAGGCTGGAGGGATGGAGGAGAAGTTTCTTGTTGAAGAAGTAATGAAGGATGAACTCCAAAGAGATTCAGCTAGTCCGACATGGAGGTATTAAGCCATGGAAGCTGGCAGCTGTCTTGGCTGAAAACGGTTACATCAAAGCCAAAATGTGGTCAGTGCCTCTTAAAATAATTCATAATAAGATTTAAATTTTTGGATATAAACATGTGTTGTGTGAATGGTAAAATTCCATGCACAGATTATATTAGTGAGCCTTTTATGAATGTCTTTTGTTTTTTTGTTCATTCATTCTTTCCTTCAATCCCTCCAGCATTATCTGTGGTGGGAAAATCTACTCATGATTCTCTTGTAAGAAAAAACATATTGGGGAAAAAAAAAAAGAAACATCCATATTCATTTCCATTGATTACAGTTTTGCATTCATATTTGCCTTAAGTAATTTGATTTTCAAAAGGCAATTTATGAAAAATGAATGGTAGCCTCACTTAGTACCTCACACAGGTACAAAATTCAGGAGGCTGTTACTGTGTGAATTTGTTAGCAACTCACCTGCTGCATTACAGAGACATGAGTTAAGCTGAAGCTCGGCATATTTAAAAATGTGGACATAATTGTGGAGTCCTGAGGGAGCGAAGCTCAATAAGCACTCATACCTCTTCCCACTTTGTTATTACTAGCTTATTGCTTTCCTGTTCCACTATCTTAACTTGTATGACTTGACTGTTCAAATAGATGCTCATTGACTTGAAAATGAGCAGCCTTTAGTTGGCTCTACAACTTTTGCCTCGGAGGATAACTTTTAATAATGTAAACCTCATGAAACCACACACATTTGCATAGCTAGAGAAAAGAATGAGGCAGTGTTTCCACTTTGTCTTGAAGAGAACAAGGAGTATGCAGGGACGCTGCATTTTTGGGTTTCTGTCTCTATAGTTCTTCGCCAAATCCCTTTGCATTTCTGAAGTCCTTATTCAAGCAAAACCAGTAACTATTGACTAAGCCTTAGTCTCAGGGCATGACCATGGGTCTAAAATCATTAGGATCAGCTTGGCTGATATGCTGTGAATTGCTGGAGGAGAGTCAATAACTAGGTTGAATTCAGTTTCTGCATAGGAAACCTACATTTTTCATGTGTACAGGCCAACACTCAGGTCAAATTGGAGCAGTGTAAGAAACCCCTATTTCCTCACTTTTGCACTGAGGGGTTGCCTTACATGGTAAAAAAATAGCTGGGCTCAGGCATGCTGATGAAGGATGACACGATGACTATTTTGGATCTGAACTGCTAGTCACAACATGTATATAATATTGTATGTATGGACATACAGGAGCATTAATTCTTGTCTGCTACATGAATTCAGGGTGAACCCAAAGCCCTGCTGTGGAGAGTTCATTTCAAGAGAAAAGAGCCCTGGTTCCTCCAAAAAAATCCTTTTCCTCCAAGTTTAGTGTCCATCACTCTATCTCCTTGTATGCTTTTTGAAAGGCTAGCAGAAATACGGCTACAGATTTCACAGCCTGGACAAATCTGTCTTCCTTCTAAGGAGCTCATTGCCATCCCAATACATTGGATCCTGTTGCCTTCAGGGAGTGAAAAACTTCCAGCCACAGCCCTGAGAGCGTGACCCATTATAAGCAAAATACCCCAAATGTAGGACACCCCTTTTAGTGGATGTAAGAAGGCCAAACAGGTGATGATGCAGCCTCCCCAGGAAACCTCCTGCCTGGCCTTGCAAGGCTCAGCAATTGGGATGCACGGAGTGACTTGCAATTCCCCTAAAAGCCTTAAAGGAGGTGGATGGTGCGTTGTGCTGCTGCTCCTCCGTGCTGTGCTGCTGCTCCTCAGCGTGCAGGGCCACAGCTTGGGATGCGCTTCCCGGCACACACAAACCTGCCGTGCCGAGGCCGCCCGGGCTGCGCAGACGCCTGACTTCGTGCAGCGCCAATCACAGCGCTGCTCAGCCTGGCAATTAATGGCCAAGTTAATTAATAGGGCTAATTCATACTCATTAGGAGATAGATAGATAAATATCCAGTAGGAATGCAGCTGTTTTCTCCATCCTCCTCTATTAATGCTGCCAGACACCAGCGCCTTGCAGTTGTCACCAGCCTGGGTGGGTGTCCCTGACGTGATGCGGAGCTCGGAACTGCCCCGGGGCTCCCTGTGCCAGCCCTCACTCCTGGCCATTCCTGCCTCTCCATTCTCTGGAAAACACTCTGCAAACACCACCAGGACCTGCCACTAACAACTCCTGCCTTCTGTGGTATTAGCCCTCACAGGCAGCGTAATTTGCACAGTGCTTAAAAGGGTTGTGTTTGTTTGTTTTATTGACGTATAATAGAAATAGAGGAATAAAATCTGGCATTGACTGATCAGAAGCTCCTTGCACAAAGCACAGCACAAAATACAGCACGGTCTGGACTGCCTCTAGATTGAATTATTGTGCCACTGAACTGATGAGGCAGATCCCGGATTTGATGGAGGTTTGTCCTGCAGAGCTATGAGCTGGTCCCCCCAGAGCTTCCGAGGAGTCGAGGAAGAAAGTCAGGCACCTGCACCCAAAATTATCCGATGAGTTTAGGTAGCTGGCCCTAGAAAAGTGGCTGAAAATCTTGGGAAACAACGATGAAAGCTGCAAATGTTAAGGGAGGATGACAGGTGAGTGGAAAATCAAGGGGTTTTCCTCACCCGGAAAATGTAGAAAGAAAAGAAAAACTGATTTTGCTTTTTTTCTATTTAGCAAATAAAAACCTAACATTGTTACCTGTGGACTATCAAAAGAAATCAATATACTGCAATATAATTCACGTCATGGGTCAGATATTTCATTCCAATACATATTTACCCTTCTCCTATTTTTCAAAGGGAAAAAGAATATTTTCCAAGCTCTCACATTTATATTTAACAATAAATGAAAGGCAGTATGTTGAACATTCCTTATTGGTTGGAGTTACTGGTGGAAAAACCTCCAAGTCTCTACTGGTGGATGCAGGAGACTCCTACAGGAGGGACTGCAGCCAAATGCACTAAATGATCTCTGAACAGAGCGGATTTTACATGCCTGCATTAGCAGCCTTTGAGACAGAAGTATCTTCTTGGTTTGTAATGCAGTTTTTCAAATACCTTCATCCAGCTTTGAAAAAAAGATTTAGTACATTGTAAGGAGAGCGGTGCTATTTTCTTATATTTTCATAACAACAAAGAGACAGAGCTATTATGGCAAGGAGGTAATTTTCAAGTCCAATCCCTTGCTATTTCAGAGTATGATTGTAGTTGCAATTTTTTAACAATTAGGATTAAGAATAGTGCTATTTTTTGAAGAAAACTTTTTGTTTAATGCAGCCCTCCGATCTACTGGAGGTCTCTCTTGTTCACCATAATTTTAATTTCTGCTTCTGAACAAAATTACATTACAAACAGATTCACCCATTCCAAAGTTGCTGTGTGCAACTGTACATCTGGATAGAACAACTCCAAAAGAAAAGTAAATCAGAAGGAAAGAATAATAAGCCAAATTTTACTTTACCTGTGTTGACATGACAGATGGTGGGCAGAATTGCGGGTAGTCTGGTGGTTCTCGTGAGTGAAATCAATTAAGTTTAGAAAAGCTATTTATTGCTAGGGAGATTAAAAAGTAATTAGCAATTACAAAGAAATCTGCACGGGTCCTAATTATAATGAAGCAATGAGTTTAGTTACTGGACAGGAGGGAGGTTCTAAATATGAGGGAATTTTCTATCTTTTCTCTCTTGTTTATTGAGAAAATAAGCAGCCCTGTCTTCTTGCTGTCATGGTGATGATCTCTGCAAATTCCTCCTGGGTTTTTATCCTGCTGCTGACACAATAACAACAGCACTAATATTGCTTTATTAAAACTCAAATGCAGGATTAAGTACCTAGCTAA
>JAUBOD010000756.1:1029056-1043496 GCA_032353885.1 Nothura maculosa | reverse complement strand
AGCCTTTGCTGTAAGGCACTTGTTGAACACTATAGGACACTATAGTGCTAAAAAGATGAACACTGCATTTCTCTGGTAGGTGATTCAGTGAAGAAAATGGGAGATGGAGGTATTTCTGGCTGTCTTCTCCTCTTTCATATTCTGCTGCAGCGGGAACAGTATAGCTGAAAGTTGTCAGCAGTGCATCTTCTCCTTTCCAGAGCGATCCACAGAGAGAAGACCCCTAAATATGAATTAATAAAGTTGGGTGTGTTATCCAATCTTAACTACCATCCTTTTTGCCTGTCTCCTCTTTTCACTGTTTCTCCAGCTTCGTTATTTCAATCTTCTGGCTTCTGTTTGACAGACTCCCAAAGGTGGCACACTGGCTTTTCAGTTTGCCTCTATGCTCTTCTCCATTTATTCTGCAATTTAAAACACTGTTGTTTGGGTTTTTTTTTTTTTTACTCCCATCAGACATAAAGAATGACTGAACATTCAGGGAGCTATCATCTATTTTGGACTCGTTTTGTCTCCTATTCATCATTTTGTCTTCATTGTCCTCCTTAATTTAGCTGAGACATAGAGGGGATCACTTACTGTGAAAGACAATCCTGCTCACTGTCCACACAGATGCCTCACGTCTATTCATCGTCATGCGTAAGACAAACTCTGTGTGCAGTATTTTGCATTGCAGAGGGCAAAAGATTTGAGCCCTTTCCAGACAGGTTATATTTTCAATATATTATAGCTTATATTTTCAAGCACAAGTATCTTAAGCTGAGGCAAGATATTACCTTTTCGGTATACAGATTTCCTCCAGTTTTGAAATTTTGAAGATTAATCTTTCTAAATTGAAGTGGGTTCAAGTGCACAAGCTTGCACTAGCTTTATTCCTCTCCTTCAAAATATACCAGTGTATAAAACATACCACCAGGTAGGTGAACCAGTGTGAGTTACAATATAGAAAAAAACGTTAAAGCTATAATTAGATCTCTCTTTCTTACGCTTCACAGGAGAGTTAGTGGGTGTTCAAAGTTACTGAGATTGTGCCTGTTTATTTAGAGACCTAAAATGTATCTAGGAATTCAAATTTAAGAACCTATTTTTAAAAAAAAATTAATCCAAGATGCAGTGTTTTTGTAAAACATCATTCCCTCTGATGCCCAGAATGGCTCATCAAATATTGAAGCAAAAAATGTTTTAGAATAAATATTTTGTAGATTACTCCTGAGAAAACTCAGTGAAATGTTTTATACTCGAGGTATAAAATGGGTACAAAATTCATACTCAAATTAGATTTTGAATTATTATGTTTTAGAATACATTATTCACATTGGGGTTTTTTCTGGATAATTTTTGCTTTCTCTTCACTTTTTTTTTCTTTTCCTTGCACATCTTTTATTCTTGTTTATTTAAAATGAGTAGCAGTGCGCTGGTTTTATGTTAATATGCTCAGTGTGAGGATCTGTGTCCCTCTTTTCTATCTGTATGTGTATAATGGTGCTTGTCTGTTAGTGCCTAAAAGCATATGCTCCAGTTCTTAAGAAAACCTTGGCTGGAGTGGTGGAGGCCTCTCAGCTGCCACTCAGCGTGTAACCTCTGTTGCTTGTGATAAAGCAATGTACTTACCACCAAGAGCCTCCAGAAGAATTTCACAAGCTAAAGCCTACAAAGAACAGGTACTTTTGGGGAAGGAAATGTTGCACCCGGTGAGCCTGTATGGTAGAGAGATGTTACAGAAATGTCTGGACATAAATGGATACTCAGAAAGCAGGTTTCCCCTGGAGTTTTTTAAACTGACTGTGAAGCTTTGCTTCCCCTTCTTGGAAATACAGAAGGTTTTCCATGACTGAACTGTGCTTGGGAGCTGCTAGAACTGATACTAGTGTTGAAACGGTGGGAACTTCAGAAGGTGTTAGTAATAATATGTTTGTATTTGCTGTATAGTAGTATATTCTGCCCTTCATAGCCCACTCTGAGAAATACTATGGCAGTAAGTGACTTGGCAATCAGACGGACTGATGAAATTCAGTGCTGATTGATAGTCACAAAGTGCTATTTGGGAAGACACAGTCCCAACACCGCATACATGAGGATGGACTCAGAGCAGCTTTTGCCTTATCTGTGAGATAAAGCCTTGTTTTGCATGCATCTTCTCCCTTTGCAAGGAAATAAAATGTAGTAAGAATGAGAAAAAAAAAATCAACTTGCAATATTTTCTACTCAGGTTTAAGTTCACCACTAGGTCATGCCAAGGACTTTGAAGAAATTAAAAGAGACTGTTGTCTCAAGGCAGCATTTGGTTTATTCAACTTTACTGAGTTTTCCATGTATGATTTTATGGCATTATAGTCAAGAATATAAATTTTCTAAGTGAAGACCACTCAAAAATGGGTGAAAGTTTTCAAGTGGAAATCTTGGTCTTTTTCACTGTATACAGACAATTTCCTTTTTCTTAGCACAGCAAAATTACCATATTTCAAATAAAAGCATTTTGAAAGAGTTATGTCTGGACAAATAAATAAGCAAACAACAGCCTACAATTTATTATATCCACCGTTACAGAATCTATAAGCAGTTTACCTTTAAGCATTATGGGCAACTTTAGCATGGGGCTGGAAGAGAAATAGGAATAAATTGCAGTTGACTGGCAAAAATCAAGCATCACATTGCAGCTGGAAAGCACAGTTTAAAATATTCAAAGCATTTGACACATGGCATGGTTTTAGAATGGCAATTTCATATTCTCCTTTATTTTTCATTATACATGTAGCACTTTGCTGCAAATTGGTCAGTGCTTGTAAATCCTGTTTTGGCATAAGCTGACAAACAAGGCATGTGGGGATATGGGAATCTGCATCGTAACTAGCTTATGTGGTTCTGGTCCTTTGCTGCTTATATGTTTATTAATATCTTAATGGTGAAGGTGTGCTAAGCACACACATCTGGGATATGTCTGTTGGAAAAGTGCTGCCATAAACTATTTGGCATCTATTTGAAGGTCTTCTGCTTTGTTGTGTGTTAAACCTTGAGGAAAAAGGGAAGAACAAGAGTTCCCCAGCAAGTTCTAATGGCCTGACATTATCATGAGTCTAACTCTGATCCTTTTTAAAAAAGCCATTTAGGAGAGAACAACTACTTGGCAATCTGGAAATTTCTAGGAAATTCCATTTCCATAATGTCCATTTTTAAGTGGAAAAGGAAGCATGGGAGAATCCCAGAACATCATGTGTGTGTAAATTGCTTTGTTTGTTAATGTGACAAAGAAATGAGCATCTTCTGTTACGGAACGTGGGCAAGAAAAACAGCAGTCCTGGGAGGCTTCACCACAGAAGTCCAATGCAATTCTGTTTACACAAACTTTTCAGCATGTCTTCAGGTCAAAGGTGCTGTTTATTGGCTTGGCATGTTTGTCCAAGGCCTTCAAGACTGAGCTTTAAACACACTTTGAAATATTTATACAGGAGCATGTTCAAATGACTCGTAAATGTCCTTAGTAGTTCAGAAAATGACAAGATGAACTGAAAATCAGAGGATACCACATTCTTGTTAATGTTGACAGGTATTTTAGGAGCATGATCTGAGTGTCCTCTCTCTTTACATTGGTTGTAAAACTTTAGCAAATGCTTTTTTATAGACTGAAGAAATTAAATGTGGTTTTGTTTTTAGTGCTTGGGGAGATATTACTCATAAGGGTGTTTGGGAACTATATCTGCTTCATTTATGATTTATGCATTTATATTCCTCACAATGTGAATAAGCAGTATGAGTGTGAATGGGATTTATTCCTTCGCAATATTTTTAAGCCTGAGGTGAAAAATATCCATGATATACTTCTTATGCTCGTGTAATTTTAGAATTTCCTCCATTTTTGCCTCTTTTTACTTTGCAAATAAGTATAATAGTAAAACACAAATCCTGTAATAAATTGCATATTATTTTCTTCTTCTCTTAATTTTCTTGACAGAATCATGAATAAACTGGCAGACCAGCAGGACCACATGATACCATGAAGAGAAGCTTACAGGTCCTCTATTGCCAACTGTTTAGTAAGTAAATATTCTTTTTCTTTATACTTCTTGCAAGAAAGGAAATATTCCAGTTCTTAAGTAGGATAGTAATATTTATTCAAGCCCCAATTCAGGGATGTTCTTAACCATGTACCTTGCTTCAAGTGCATAGAGTGGAAGTCGGATTCTCTTATTCAATAAGGTACTTGAAGGTAGAGTAAAAAGCAAGTTCAAGGTGATTGTGCAGAGTCCTGTACAAGGGGAGAAGTGTTTGGCTGCACCAAGGGAAGAGGAACATGCTCGGAAGAATGAGATCCAGAAGCAGAAGAAGATGTTTGGAAGAAGCAAGGCAATGACATTTTTTGTAATCAGGTTTTTGTGTGGCTTTCAATAGACAAAAGGGATCCCTCCCTGTTGGCAGATCTGCTGGTGATCTGTCTACAAAAAGATGTTGGAGTGAAGAAAGGGAGCCCCAGATTCACACAGCCCTAAAGGCTGTCAGTTCCTGAGGTGAGAAGTTTCTTTTTGCTGAGTGTGGGCTGTTGGAGGAGCCCATCCAATTGGAAAGTTTAGCAAAAGGATCCAAGTGAAATTTAGGCTGTGTGGAAAGGGTCTAGCTCACTTACTTACTTACAGGAGTAAAGCAAGGTTTTAGATATGAAACAAGTACTATTGGAGCATTTTGTAGATTGACAATTACCAGTTTTAAAATCACCAGCAACAGCTTTTCTTCAAAAATTTCAAGATTAGAAAGAAAACAAGAAAACAAGAAAAGACAAAATACTGTCACTTCCTATAATGTATTTTAGAAAGGAGGTTATTATTTTTGAGTAGTTGGAAAAAAGTTTTTATATTTTGTTTGCAATTCAGCAGAATTTCTGACTTCCTGATATGCCTTATGGTATGTAGTTTTGTGTGGATTTATCTTATTCTAGCTAAGTAACAAACAGAAAATCATGCTTAGCCTGCCCAGAAACAGCAATGCTATTACTTTAATTGGTGTGTGTGCAAAATGAGTCTAACAAAGATTTTATAGACTTTTACCAAAGCCTAACTAATATGGTATAATGTGTTCACCAATTACCATCAGGGTATAAAAGGAGAGATCTCTATGTGCTTTTGTAGTTAGACTTTTTTGCTGTTCCTGTTTTCAATATCGGAGGTACTCAGGTGCATCTCCATAACTTGAGGGGAAACTCCAGAGAGATCCCCAAGATACGTATATGTTGTGCACATATTGTGTGGTAACTTCGCCCTAAAATGGTCTCAGTGAATTCTGTAGGGCTGCTTGTGTGGCCTGTGGCCAGGCACAGAACATGGAAGTTGGGGGTATTGCTGGCTGGGTGGCCAAGCCATCCCTATCTGTCAGTACCAGGATGCTGCTCACTAAGGTAAAATGGGGCTGCTCCAACAAGTTGTTACTCTTGCAAAGCTGATGAACAGCAACGGAAGTTTTCCTGGAGCAATATGAAGTTCATTGTAATGAAAATTTGAAGCTGATTTGTAAGAATACATTTCTGCTAATGTAGCATTAAAAAAAGGAAGGTATAATGTTTATTATACCTGTCATAATACGTTGTATATCATTATATATAGATCTTATATATGTATCTTATATCCTGTATTTTATAAGTTATCGTGGTGCTTGATCTTTCTGTGTTTTCTTTCTTTTAATGTAACACTTCCCTGCTTGGCAGTGAACCCCGTTGCTATTCCTGCTAGTTTAAACTGTATTTTGCAGGGTAGTTTACTGAAAGTCTAGGCAGCAAATAGAGGCACACTGAAAATGCAGAGGGAAAGAATGAGCAAATTATATGTACACTGCATGAATAGGCAAAGCTACAGTGAACTCCATGATGTAATTTGAAAGGATGGATTCTGAAGGCAGTATTTCTCCTAGCAGTTAATTTAACTGCTTCATTTCTCTCTGTGCAGCACAGGTGTGCACTAAATGTAGCTATCATTAACAAATCCAACTGTTACAGTATATATTTGGGGTATATGCAATGTTTTTTTTCAGTAGCTGATGTTTCATTGGTTGGTTAGCTATTTTTCAAGGGCTCCATGAGAAGATTCACCAAGTTATTTAATCTCTGTTAAGTAAGTTTCTTTTAGATGCCTAGTAAGTACATTACTTCAGCTTCTTTTTTCCCCAGTTGCCCACATCCCTGCAGGGGTTGGACAATCTCCAAAGAGTGCAGTCTTCACCAAAGGAAGAAGAAATGGCTTTAATGTGTCTCCTGCAGCTGCTCTTTGTGCTGTAGGCAGTGCCTGCAGTGTGGTCTTATTTTGTCTGCATAAAAAAAAGGAAAATTGCAGTTCCTATAAAGGAAGAAAATGGAAAAAAACACACAGCCCTCTGCATCTCCATTTCCACTTCTGTAGTGCTCTGCTAGACCTGGATTTAGCTGTGTGTCTGCACAGGACCTGGGAGAGTGCGGCCCTGCCACTCAGCAGGACTGCTAAGCTTTGGAGCTGCAGAGATTCATGTACATATTTGTCTGGTTTTTAGACTAATGGGAATTGCTACGGAGATTTGGGAAAAAATCAGGCCCGTATCTAAATGGGATTTTAAGAGAGGAAACGGAACATCCTTCTCTTTTGTGAATTTTAGAGGAGTTATATAATTGGTCTGCTGCCATCTGCACGTAGTCTTCTACTGTGGTTCCCCAAAACAGCGTTTTCCATCCATTTATGCTGATTAAGAATAATATGCGAAGATGGGACTAGTGACAGCTGCTCTTTAGAGTATGGTTGTGGCTGCCTTGGATGTGATCCCAGTTGTCAAGAGATAGACTTTGTAAAAATTGCACTGCTGCATTTGGCCCAGTACAGGGACCCTGGGCCATGCTGCTTTAGCTCTAGTCATTCATAATTTATTAATTAGTAATTAAACATGTAGTATAGCTTTAAAGAAGCACTGCTTTGGAGCAGCATCTTCAGCGCTGCTATCTAATCTGACATCTCTAAAGCACACAAAAAGCATAAAAAGATTAGAATAAAAAATTTGGGAGAGGTTTCTCGGTTAGTGAGAGCTTTGAAGTCACGGGCTAGACTGCACTGATGAAGACCAATTAAAGTGAAACATGTGTCCACAATTTGCAGCCATTTGTTCCAGGCACATCTTTATGGATGAAGTTTGTTGCCTCTGTAATGATGAAGATGTAAATGCCTTTCCCGTGAGGCTCCGCGATCTCCATTTTTGATAAAGACCTAAAGTGATGATTTAAGCCCTGCAGCATGAGCCGCAATATGTCTGCGTTTTCTGTAATAAAACATGCACATCATAATTTACCATGCATGCACTTTTCACTTAGCAGTTCCAAGTTGCATATAAAGTAGAAGAAAACACAGAGGCGACTGGTGAAGTTTCTGGCGCACAAGCCACATGCGAGACTTTCTTCTTCAGACATTCATTTGCCTGAAAGAGAGAAGGACTTTTATTTTCTGTTTCTCACATCTCCAGCGTCTGCGTGAGGACCTGTCACCGCAGCATCTGGAAATAAATGCCAGGCTGGGTATTCCTTCATGCCGTTATCACTTAGTGCGTTCCCAGGCATCACTCTTTCGTCTTTTAGGCCTGGCACCGAGCCCAGTATCCTCCATAGGAAAGAGATCTGGTGTATATGGGCTCATGCAGCCCTCTGCAGCAGGCTGAGCAAAAATGGCAGTGAGTGGCTGTGCCCTAAAGCACAGACTGTCACCAGTCTTATAGCCTTTGCTCTGGATGCACTTCAGCTTCCTTCTTCCTTAAATGTGGCCCCCTGATGAGGTTGCTGTTAAGTCTCCTGCAGCGAAGCTCACTCTGTAGAAAGGGTTAGTGTGAGCCCCACAAGCCCCATTCACATGTGCTTTGGGTCCCAGAGCACTTCCCTTTGGTCATAAATACTTGATAAGCAACATGAGTTTGTCAAATGCCTGTTTGAGAGATAACTTGATATTAGAGATAAATGTGGCTGGAAACACTAGGGCAGATTCCTCAGGGGACTGCGGAGCCTCCACGCTGGAGACCCAAGCAGGAAAAACATGTCAGGAGTGATAGGGGTCATCTCGATGATCTGAGAGGCTCCAACCAAGCCCTCTGACCCTCTGACCATGCAGATCTCCTGGGGCCAGGTCCTCGGTGCACATGAGCCTGCTTGCTTTGACAGAGCACTCACAGCTTGCCCAGGCCAAGCTTAATTAACCCATGTCGTAGGAACTCGAAGCTCATGTGTGTTTAAAGGTCCTGGGCATGACTTGATACAGATCATGGGAGAGTTGCTCCCTGTCATTCACGGGGAATTGCAGAAAGAAAAGAAAGAAAAACATCCTTGTTGTTTTCTGTAGGATTGGTAGGTGTTAGCATAAGCAAAGAGAGCAGCGAGGAAGTGGGTTCCTAGCAAGAGATTCCATCTGTTTTGCTTAAAATTGGCAAGGTAAACAGCCTCTGGCTATGCAGCGTTTCGTGTACAAAGCTTTTGGGGATGCTCACTGAGCTGGAGCGTTTGTATTTTATGAGTCACATGGCTTGGGAACAGACCATCCATCGAACAGCTCACAGCAAGCAATAAATCTACACTTTCTTTTTGCAGAAATCAATTATATATTGTTGCTGATGTTCCTCAACCAGAAACTTTGCCTTTTTTTGAGAGAACTTGCTGCTTTCCATTTCCCTTTTGTTCCCTTTTCTCTGGAAAACAAACCTTTTAAAGACAAATTTAATGACAAAATGCCTTATGAAAAGAAAAATGTATTGAATGTGCATTTCCTTATCAGATGTACCCTCTGGTGTCCTTGATGTGCCCTTTATTGAGATTTTGGTTGCACACACAAATTAAAGCGCGTGTTTCTATTCTCCAACTGGGTAAGCACAACTCTGAATCCGATTGCTCATGTGTTTCTAAACTCGAGCTTGTTCCCATGAACAGTCTGCAATATTTATTTTAAATTTGCTGGTTCATGAGCATTCCTGTCCTTAAATACATTCCATTTGGTAGAGTCTCACATGGCATAAAATCATTGAAGAGTTTGAAACATATATATGGGGGATATTGGGGGAGAGGCTTCTTTTTCTTCCAGGAGAAGAAAAAATGTAGCACATACAATAGGACCCTCCCAAATAAATAACATGTTGCAGAAATTTCTCCATAGTTCTTGTAGATTTGCTGAAGCATACAGAGATGTGGAATCAGCCTGGGGCTATAGAAATTCAGGTTTTAGTCCTTGACACCGAATTTGGGATAAAAAGCCAGCAGACAGATTATTATGTTGGCTCTTTCTGTCAGCAGACAAGCGATTCATGCATTTGCACATATGAGTTGATAGTCCGATTATGTTCTTGGCATAAGTACCTTCATTTTTATGCTTATACTGACACCGTTTGCATTAGAACCCTGTAGATTTTTCAAAATTAATGGCAGCTTGCATAATGTCCCAGTATTTATATTCTTCAAGCATTCGGGCACCGGTCGTGGGACATGCTATTAACAGTGTCCAAGACCATTACACTAGAACACCAAGGGATATTAAATACATATGCATATCTATGGATGTTTACCCAAATTGGAAAGCGCTGCAAGGATTTGCTTTTAAAATTCCTTTTAGTCTTGTTCAAGAAATTGTTTGATAAAGCAAAAATGAATCCATAATATTCTTTCCATTTTATGTTTTGAATTATCTGTGTTTTGGACCTGAAGCAATTCCCATTACACCACAATAAATCTGTCTAATCTTCTGTTTTAGATTCAGCATTGTTTGCCTCAGGCTTGCAGAGGGAGGTTTTAGAGGGTGAGTGAAATAAGGAGGAGCACAAATTCGACTTTTCTCTATTTTCCCTTTCAAAAGTCTATTCATCCATCTCTAATAGAAATGAAGCTTCAGGAGCAGTGACTGAGCAGCCTGTGCAATTTCATATATGTGTCTTTGAGACTCTCAATATCAAGTCCAGTGGAGGAAGAAATGCTGCAGATATACAGACAGGAGCCTCGCCACCGTGAAATATTGCTCTTATTGAGATCAATGGCAAAACTCTGATTGACTTTGGTAGCATTGGAGTGTTATTCCTGGACTTTATTCTCTCAGCTTTGCTTTGTCTCCTTGCATTATGAAACAAAGATGTTCTATCAAACATTTGTTTCCTTCCTCAAACCCTTCCTTTCTTTATGGTTGTGCCTAAGAGACATTGGTAGGCTTTTGACAGTATCACACTTAAGCTGTAATCCACTAAATGCACTTGAATATGTAAGCAGTGCTCTTAGCACCAGGCAGACTGCTCCTACCGCAGCACTGTCCATAAGCTTAAATCCCCATTGGACTGTGTTACAGTAATTTAAGATAATAGACTTTTTATGGCAGTAACACACTAGTGTCTAATACCCATGAATAATCCAGTCGCAGAGGTAGTGTTCCTTCCTGAAGGACAGAAAAATGCCTAAATGTTGGATACTTAGTTGTTCCCTGATATTCCCATATATGTGAAGTGCCATGTGCTTGGACATTTACCACTGGTATCAGTAATGCAGTGATATTTATACTGCTGTGTTTAGGTTCTAGAACTTTTCTGTTGTAAAATATTTTAGGCTTTTTTTACAGTACTTTTCCACTCTTCTGCTTCCCTCTCTCCCAACCTGGTCCTCTGTATTCCGTTATTTTAGAACAAGAAAGTTCTGGCTATGAAGGCTATGATCTTTGTTGTGTATGTCCACTGTAATTCATTGCAAGCCGTGGAAATAATTCATAAGAAACACATAAAAACTGTCATCTAGAGAGTTTTACATCACGTTATAGATCTTACCACCATTCCATCTATAAATAGCAAATATACAGGTATCCTCTACTGTCCCATAGTAAATTTCCAAAAAAAGGCAAAACCTTCAACTCAGTGGAAGAATTCAGAACTTCACCTGCAAAAAATGATTGCTGAAACATCATCTGAGCTAGTCTCTGTAATGACACCATTCACTTCTCTAAGCAGCGTATCTGGCTCACCTTTATTTTGAAGATAAGCATCTGCAAAACTTCCTTAATAAATGAAGACCTATATGTAATTGATATGAATGTATTGTTTTATAATACATTTTTATTTTAAAAAATGTACATCCTGTAATGTCAGCAGTGTCAAGGGCAGGATGTGCTCTCAAGGCCTGCAAAAAGCACATGGCATTATTTCACATGGCTGTGCAGACACACCATTTCTTCCCTACTTTATTTGTGAATAAAGCTAAGATGTTGTTTGCTAACGTATGTCCCACAAATTATATTTGAAAAGTGCAAGGAAAGTATCCCTGTTGTGATAACTTATAAGCTTTTCTGTGCAAAATTCCACAAATGTTGTAGAAATGAAGAGAAAAATTTATAACACATCCTGCCATGTAGAGAAGGCGAGGGGGCCTCAACAACGAGGATATGTGGCCCCAGTGGTAATGGAGCCAGATCCCCTTGCTGACTTGTGTCCATTGCAACGTGTCCCAGCATTTCCCAGAAGGAACTTCCCATCGCTGAGTGCTTCCCTGCTGTGATGCTGACTTTGTTCTTGGACCTACTGTTTTTGCCAAAGCTGTGCTCAAGTCATCTCCAGCAACAAGGGCAAGATTTGGGGGCCAGGCTTTCCAAATCAGGAAGGTGTTCAGTGGCTCAGCTGGACACTCACATCTCCAAAAATACCTAGATGGGTTATGTGTTTATCTCCTTTTGCTCTTACTGGCAGCTGTGTGTGAAGCTTTTGCAGACACATTTAAAGAGTTGCACTAAGCATGTCTCTTTGATGTGACACGCAAAGATACCTTGGAAAATCTGAACCTTTTTTTCTGAACATGAAGGGGCAGATTTTGTTTCAAATCCATATAATACTTTGCCAAACATGAAAGATCTTTTGCTTCAGAGGTGATGAATAATAACTAGTGCTTAGTAAGGCCAAGAGTTAAAATGAAGGAAAAAAAATTAAAGAGCACTGATTCAAGTGCACATTCACAGTTCAGGGTGGTGAGAACAAATATTTCTCACTCAGTGCTATATAAAGTCAGAGAATTGTGCAGACACGAACTAATTAATTTAGGTTCCAGTGACGGTATGCTACTAATTTAGGTCTCCAATTAAAAAATTTATAAGAGAGGAAAGAGGTTTGTCTGCCTGGTGTAGTCAGGATTGCAGCCCTTTTCCACTGGAAGGCTCCAGCGTGTCTTTGTCTGCATTTTCACTTGTGATACTGTGTTTATTCAGGCTGTAGATGTTGACTTGGTCACCAGCTCCATCCCTGCTGCTGGAGCAGTTCTACATCTGAGCTGCTGTCAGCCCTGCTTGCTAATGAGCTGCCTGGGCTCGTGCTCTGGGAGAAACGTGCTGTTTTTTTCTGCGCACTCCCCCAAGTATTTGGGCCACAAGGGCTGCTCATGCACATTCATACGGTCGTGCATCTTGCTGCAGTCAGAGCAGTTTTCATAAGGGGATATGTCTTAACTCTACTTTGGCAATTTTCTTCCCCATAGCTTTTAGTGGAAGAAGATGGAGCTTTGTTCCTGTGCAGCTGTTCCACTAGAGATTCCCACAGGAACCCTGCATAGCCTCAGTGAAGGAATCATCAGGGAAAGAAGCAACTGGAGGGAGAGAGAGGGGGCTGGCTGTTCCCCTTAAGAATGCAGATATATTGGTTTCTTATTGCAATCTACTTGCAGTCTGGGGGTATATTTCATATATCTACTAAAATATTGTGCTGATCAAATTCATTATGTGCATATTCTGAATCCATTATGCTGTTGTTCTTATTCTGTACTGCTTCTGCATATATATATATATCTGAAGCCACTGCCATCATCAATAAAAGCACATGTCTATTCTTGTGCATGCTCTGCATAGAAAGCTAAAATATTACTTAGATGGAAATTTCTGCCCATCCAGTAGACTTATAGCAGTTTTTAACCTATGGACCGTCCATATCACTAGAGAAGGAACAAGCAGCTCTCTCTCATCCCTGAGGAATATTGGTATAAATAGCTCGATAGCCAGTGTCATTAGTAGTTATGAGTCATTGCAGGAGTGCTTAAAAGAGGTTGAAAATTTGTGCTCTTCTACAAGACCTCACATCACATCTCGTTGTTGCTTTCTGAGAGAGCGATGGAGTAGTAGCGACAGTGCTTTTGTGTAACCAGCGTGAAAAACAGCAGGATTTCTGGCCAGATTCTAGGTGTACAAGTCACAGGGCTTTCCTGCTGCTGCTGGCTTTGCTTTGCAGTCAGCCTGAGAGCATCTTGCAGTGTTCTGGCATGAAGTTTGTAATTCTTTATGCGTGTGAAAAAGGCACAGCTTCTTGAAGCTGGCATCCCATGGGAAAGAGGGATGGTTTTGCAGCGCGGGCTAAAATGTTAGATATCGCTGTTTCCTGTAGAGGCAACAAATCCGTTATGGAATCACAGCTTTTCCTTGCTGAGGGCATTAACGATTAACATACAGACACCATAATTAAGACATCAAAGGGAAGGGAAAAGGGATGATAACAAACACTGAAAGTACCTGGTGTGGGGATAACAGTAACCATACATTGCAGGATAAACCCCTTATGTTCTGCATTTGAGTAGAGAGTTAATTCAGAGCCTTGAAGCACAGTGCACAAAAGGAAACCATTTTCAAGCCCCATGATCTTCTAGCCTTGGCTTGGAGGTGGAATTGGGTGATCATCTCCTATGTTACATCCTTCCCTTTAGGAGTGTCCCGGTGTGGCAATGCCCTTTAATCAGAGCGACTGATGATTTCACCTAGTTCGAAGCAGTTTTCGCTCTGCCATTTCGGGAAGGAAGAGCTGGGTTTTTTTCTGACTGAGGCCCTGTACATCCTATGTCAAATCCCCACCCGAGGACCCGCTTCTTGCGCAGACATTGTGAAGCATAAAGTTAATCACATTACAGTCTGTTCTGCCCCACTGACAGAAATGGAGGCTGAAGCCGACATGGAGGCTTCGCAGGCCACCTCTGCCTGGCAAGTGGTGCTGAGGGAAAGAGAAAGCACCGAGCCTGGTTCCCAGGGCTAGGAAAGGGAGATGTGCACAGGAATGGAGAGTTTACTAGGGCTTAATAGGAATGGACACTAGCTGCCTTTCCCAAGCGGAGCAATCCCTGAGGAGGAAGATCATCTGTGAGATAGCTAACAGACCCCATGCCTTGGCTATAGCTATAGCACATCTTCCCTGGTCCTTGGGGCCTGTGTGACTGGAACTGCCGGTCTGACAGGCCCTGCAGAGCGTAAACGTGACCGAGTGGGAGACGGATACACGACCGCCTGTCCCCAAGGAGGGGCTGCCGGGCAGGGGACAGGACAGGGCAGACAATCGTTCAAGGAAGGGCTACCCAGGAAAAATGAAAGATTTTCTCTCCCCGAAGTTTACAGAAATAGAGAAAACAGGAGGCTATTTGACTAGCTCTTGTTTCAGGCATCTGTTCTAGGCACCATAGGAAGTTCAGAGGAAAATATCTGTGCTT
>JAUBOD010000756.1:997362-1009018 GCA_032353885.1 Nothura maculosa | reverse complement strand
GCGGATAAGCAGAGCCCACGATCCGCGGGCATCGTGTTTAATGGGAGCGTGGGAGGCGGTGCTGTTCCAGGCGCCGCGCCGTGAATCCAGACAGAGAGGCTTTGGCTTCCTTGGGGCTCTGTGCCACGCCGCTGCTGCTAGAAGGGCCTGTCATGGGTGCCCACGCTCGGCCTCCTGCTGGAAAACTCAATTGGCACAAGAACAACCCCTGAAACATAAAAATTACTTGGTGTAGGATGCGCGAGGCATCGCCGACAGAGACAAGACAGTCCTGCTGCAGCGTTAATCCCGCTCCCCGGCTTGTAAATGATGAAGAGCAGCCAGTCAGTTTGCGAGCTACGGCTCTGAAAATAAGGTGTGCAGCAAATAGGGGATTAATGGGAAAGGGATAACGTTGTGTAGGTTGATCAATGGAAGTGTAAGGGAAGACAAATGATGTGTAACTTTCCTTCTCCCCCGGCTAATCAGCTTCACGCCCCTACGTAGCCGCTGAAGGGAGCGGAGAGAGCGCATTAATAACAATTAACCAAGCACGCCGAGCACCGCTCCGGCACAGCCCCGAGGAATCCGTGCGGGAAGGGGGAAATGTTTTACATGAAAAAGCCTGTATCGCCCGGACTCCTGCTTTCGCGGACGTCGAGCTGCTGCTCCATTTATCCCTGGAGCCCCCGGCTATAGTGAGGAGATACTGGGAAAAGGGCAAAAGTGTCAGCCAGGGGCATGCCTGGAGGGAGCCGCAGTGCTGTCTGAGGAGCTTGTACCAAGCCATAGGAAGTATTAAAGGGTGACCTATTTAATTGCTCGTCAACATTATTGGCTTTAATTTGTGCTGGTAACAGTGGCCTGTATTTTGTGGCTTCCCCCATGCGCTGTCCCCAGGGCTCCTGTGGGATCCCTCCCGGATCTCACTCCTCCGTGGTGGAGGTAGCCACACTACCATGGCATTCACTACCATGACGTGGTGCTGTGGGTTTGCAGAGCACAGAGGGCATGGAAGAGTCCCCAGGAGAGGGGGGACGCTTCCCTCTGCCCCTGCAAGCGCTCCTGATGCCTCCTCCTGGGCTAAGGTCACCTCTCACCCGTGCTGTGGAGCGAGGGCTTGGGCCTGGGGCCGGCCTGCAGCTGGGCCCATGGCCAGGACTGCCAGCACCTTCTTCTCTGCCCTTGGCCAGCAGCGCCGAGGCAGCGCTAGCCGTCCTGCAGCTGCAAGGACGCGGTATCCATCACCTGGGGCTCGGCCGGGACGCACCAGCCGTGCTCTGCGTGCACAGCGGGCAGCATCCGAGGGCTGGTGCTCTGGAGAGCAAAAGCAAAGGATGCCCCAGGCCGCCTCCTTCCCAGTCATCGTCCTGGTCAGGCTGAGTAGCCTCCCGGTCAGGTTTTCTTCTTGTGCCTCCATGCAGCACTGGCTGCTTGCAGAACATCCAGTTTGTAAGGCACATGTTTGCTTTTCTAGATGGCAAGGCAGTAATCCACGAAAGCTTGGCTTTGCTCCAGCAGATACAACCTGCTGAGGCTCAAAAGAAGACCTGTATCTGTATGCTGATTGCATGCAAACTACTGGCTCATCCTTACTCTGCTACTTCCCCCTATCTGCTGAGGACTGAAAAATAGGTGTGTGCCAAGAAAACAGACTGCAGTCTGGAAATGCACACGTGAATTTCCTCATTCCCAAGATGGGAGGTCAGGAAAGGTCTAAGGAAACATCTATCTCCATCCCATGCTGCTCTCCCCTTGCCTTTGGCGGTGGCTTTTCTCTTTGCTTCTGCTATGTCCCTGGGACAGGTGTTTTTATTAAAAATGAAGTGAAACATTGTCAATGGGAGCTGCTTCCAGGTTTGAAGGAAGCCCCCAAACTAAGCAGAAATCGCTAAAGAAGTATCCAAAGGTTTCAAACTCAGAAGGAGAGCAGTGTCAGCTCCCGCTGGCTTCAGCTTCCAAGTAGCTACTCCTGTTCTACACCTGAATATGTGTGAGCAGAATCAGAATGGAAATGCACTGATGAGAACAGAGCAGTAAATATAAAACCATTTGTTTTTTGGTTTACCTTCTAATTCCTTAATATGCCTTTTTCGTTATTCACTACTTCAAGCAACAAAGTACAAAAAAGTAGAGTATTATATAATGAATTATACATTCAGGGTCATGTTTTTGCAGTAAAGATGATTTTTTTCTAGTCAATTTTGTTTATATGCCGGCACAAAGATCCTGTATGAAGATGAGGATTTGCTTTAGGGATATGCTTGTATCTTCAGGAACGATATAATCTGCTAATCAGTGTAATCCCTAAGTGGCAGTGCAGAGGTGCATTTTGATGAACGTAGCCTGAGAATTTAAAAATCTGTATCTTCTGTGTTGATAGAAAGTAATTATAACTGAATGCATGGCCGTTTTAATTAAATTGTCAGTGTAGTGGTGACAGTGATGCCTAGAAGACGGTTGCACAGTCATTGCTGTCTCCTCTTTGTAATTGGGGTAATTCCAGATTAATGAGGATTAGAAGATCTTTACTCTAAATACTTTCTTGAAGAGTTTTGTGAGAGACTGGCAGTATTCATAAAAGGGAGAGCAGAGGCAGATGACAGAAAGCTAATTCCCCTTTTCTGAAACAGTGCATTGTGTCTTGGGAAACATACTCAGATCTATCATATGTGCAGCTGGGGAGAGCACAGGCTGCCGCAGATGGAGATAGGGCCCAGCACAAAGGAAAGAGGGAATTTTTTCTTTGGAGCAACTCAGTGAGTCTGCTTGCTATGGCAGGACAATCTCCTACAGTAAAGCCTGGCCTGTTTTTTAGATGGTCATTTTGGATACTTCATCCTAAGATATTTTAAAGTTGAGGGACTAATCTTTTAAGGGACTGCTAGGTACTAACTGGTTTAAAATCAGGATGCTGTAATGTGCTCAGCATTCCTGCCCCAAAATGAAGGCACCTGAGGCCAGGTTTCTTCTGAAAATGAGTATTTCCCATATTTCCCTTTGGGCTGCAAAATGCTGTCGTGAATAAATAAATAAATAAATGCTCTTATCTTTTTATCTTGCACAAGACAACGCTCGTGTTTCGCTGTGAGATGCCTACAAAGGGCTTTTGGCTGCTGCTACCTGCTTTGTGCAGGAATTTTGCGTATCCTGTCGCTTTGATCGTGGTGGCTGCCTGCGTTTCTCTGCATACGGAGGGTGCCCAGCGTGACAAGCCAGAACAGTTCGTACTCCACGGATTTGCCTTTTATGACCCAAAGAGCATTAGAACAATTTATGCATTCGTAAGTGCATTAGAAACAAGCTCAGAAAGAAAATTGGCAAATTCCTCAGGAATCAGCATTTTTTCGCTCTCCTTAGCATATTCCAATTATGTGAAAACGCAGCACGCTTTCCTTGGCTTTCTGTGCTGTTTTGTCTGTAGCTACAAAGCTTGTTTTGTTTGGGGTCCCGCCTGCAGTATAAGAAACTTTTAGCTAAGATTTATATTCAGTCTTCTAGCAAAATTATTTATTATTGCAACAACTACCGAAGTCACAAAAACTTCAAATATACATTCCTACTGGGACGTCACAGAGTAATTTTTGGTTCAGCCACTTGCAGTCCCACATGGGGCTGAAAATTTAGGCTGCAGAACACCCATAAACAACCTGTGTTTTCAAGTGAAATGTGTGCTCAGAAGCAAAATGTCCATTTTACAAGGACAGAGCTACTTGTATTAGGCATTTTAATACGGAGGAAAGTCAGATTATAAGTGGCTCTAATCAGCTCTCCAAGAGGTGACAATATTTTTTCTCTGCAGCTGAGTGGTACCCCAAAAGAAAATGCATCTTTTTTTATTTCACCACCAGTTTGTGAATTCAAGTAAATTGCTTCCTGCCAAAGACATGCCTGAAACGGTGGCCAGCATGTGTGTGTGGAAGCCACGTACATGTCTGTATAAACTGACTTTTGCCATTCATTCAATAAAGTGGTTTTGCTTCTCAATAGCTCCTAAATTTTTTAATAACATTGGCTGGGGAGGGGAAAAAAGGATTTTTCTTTATAAAAGACTATAAATAATAACCAATGTGTGCAAAGGAAACCGTGCAGTAAAGCCTGTAGAGCTTTTGTAGCCTGCACTTCCAGCTATTTCTCGAAGTGTAGAAAATTAGAATTAAGAAAACCTACTAAGCAATTGAATGACAGCTTTTACAGTAACTATAATCTAATAAAGGATTAACCATTTATAGTAGAGTTGTGTATGTTGCCAGTAAAAGGTTTTTGACTGATCCTGTAGAGAAGTAAATTTCATCACAGGCTAGTGACTAGTTAAGTAAAACCAACTTACTATGAAAAGTTTCAGAATGCTTTTCATGGTAATAGAAGGGAATTCTCTCAATCAAACGTGAAAAATGTGAGTACAAAAGAGAGAGAGAATTATTAGAAGGGAACCATCAAAAATATTAAGAAAATTGAAAATTGTAACACACACAATAGGATACCTTCCTGGATAATCTTCTATCCTTATGAGTAGGAGAAATATCTGTTCTGTTTTTAAAATACTGCAATGCTAATTGAAGTCAATAAAGAATAAACAAGTCACTTTTTAAAAATACTTCCAATTTATAGGCTGCGTTATACAGAGGCAGAGCGCTGAGTCCACTGAAAGCCCTTGGACCTTTCAAATTCCAACCCTCACAACTTTCTGGGAGTGAGATGTAGCCACACTTCTGGTTACCTGTCCGAGTGCACAGCATTGATGGGGTTTTTGTTCTCTTGGGATTATTGCAGGAGCTAGGAATGAGTGTTTCTAAGGCAGAGACCTAGTGAAATATTACCCAGCACGTGGAGTAGCCTTTGGATTGGAGAGAAGGTTTGGCCTCCTGAAAGGTGTTTTTCCGTGTCTCTGAACCCATGGCATTGAACAGGAGCCAAATCCTTTGAAAGATTATGCGGTAATGAACTGTAAAAAAAGGAGGTAGTTCAGTGAGCCAGTGTTTATTTATCAACAGTAGGAGTGAGATTCTGGCTCAGAGATTATTTTTTTCCAGCATTAGCCTTCCTGCTGGGATGCATCCTGTCAGCAGCCATCCTGGCCATGGAGCACTGGGTCTTCCAAAGGCTTTGTTTCCGCTAATGACAGTAAGGAACATAAGACAGCGCCTTTTAACCTTATATAGCTTCTGTATGGGCTGCATTATCATTAAAGCCAACTGTGATCACAATGACAGATAATGTTGACCCTGAGGAAGGCAGTAAAGTGGGGACAGGTGAATACGGAGCTTGTTGAAAGCCGATGTTGAGTTCTCCATCCAATATTGGTGGGAGCGCCCAGTTGTGAGAGGTGGGTGGCTGTTAGTAAATGCAAAACACAGCCCCATAACTCCCTGCTCCCTCTTGGCTGGGGGCCTCCTGTGATTTTCCAAGGAGCCATGATTGCCACGCACAACATGTGGAATTGTGGTCAGGAAAGGGCTGAGCCGAGGTTGTTGAGGGCTGAGTCCTCCCTCTCCCTGAATGCCCAGTGCAGCCCTTGTGATCTGGTGGCCTTCCTGCCTGGCCCTCCGAAGGCTTCCTCATGACGGCCTCGCAGACAAAATGGCCGACAAGCGGAGCCTTCCATTAATGCCGTGAAGTCGGGAAGCCACGGTAGCAATGGGATGGTGGCGGAGAAAAGCCGGGAATCACAGTGGGATGCACCCACCCACAGCTGGCTTCAGGATACTCCCCTGAAAATCTGGTCTCTAGTAAGGAGCGTGAATCCATCTTAACGTGCTTAACTTGACATGTTCACGTGCAATGGTTCCTGTGTAGGAAGTCACAGTTTGAGAGGACATGAGGGGAAATCTATAGAAAAGTTCCTTTTTCTTTCCTATATAATGTAATATGTTTCTCTCTTCATCTTATGGTAGACTTGTGCTCTTTGGATATCTCTTTTTTTTTTTTTTACCCCCCCTTCATTAAGCACCACAATACCAGTTCCTAGGAGCTGAATGGGTCCACCAAAAGCGTGAATAGGTCAAGAAAATTAGAAAAGTTATATAGCCATTGTTAGAAATAAATAGATCCCCGTTACCTCCATGTTACATATAGTCCAGCGTGTTTTGATTAGCAATTAATTAAATTTAATAAACATTTAATAAATTAAATATTTGGCCAGTGTCATGAGCCTGCCAGGCCTCCAGGATTGCTTTGGAAAGCACCAAAATCAGATCCTGAGGACTCCGATATGGTTTTGCTAGTCAGGAGTGCCAAATTCTTACAAATAAAGGTCTTATCTACCAACATCTGTGTTACACGTACCTCAGCAGGGTATCTGAGGCAGTATCTCGGCAGTCCCAGGATTTCCTGCCTGCTGCAGTGCCACTAAATGGGGAAGAGGAGCTTGACGCCCTGTGTGCAGCTGTGAGTTTTGCTGAGCTTCCACCTGTGCTCTCGCAGGTCCCAGTTGTGTGGAAAATGGCTCCAAATACCTGAATCATCGTGTTCACTCGAATGTCAAGGCTGCTGAAGTTGGAGGGTTTCTGGTGTTTCATGCATGTACATGTTCCGTATACGCACACCTTCTATAGCATAATAACAAGAACAAGACGCGCTCCTGGAAGCTGACAAAATTACAAACCCCAAAGCTGCCAAATTAACTGAATTTGTCAGAGAAGCAGTGAAAGCATCTGCAGGCTGAATCTCATGAATTTCATAAGGAGGAGAAATTCCACCAAATTGGGGCCAAGCGCTTTACAGATGGCACAGATGGTTTAGCAAGCGACAGATTGGAAACAGAACCCAAATTATGAGCAAGTACATAAACACAAATCAAAATTTCTCCAATAGGTAGGAGTCAAAGTCTGAAGGGTCTTCAGAAACAATAATAACATGGTAATTTTAATCCTCCCAAGGTAGCCAAGTGCAATGCCTGCATAAAGATGGAACATGACAAGTTGTGAGAAGAGTGCACAACTTCCAAGTGGCTGCCAAGTTTGGAGCAGCTTTGAAACAAAACAGAGAGGCAGAAAATGGTCTCCCAAATGCAACTGTAATCTGGCCTAGACACTGCAGATAAACAAGTCGCGATTTTGTTAGCTGTCTCATTGAGAAACCAGTCTGAAGGCTGGATTGAAGAGATAACATTATTATGCTCTTTTTTTAATCAAAATGTAATTCTGACTGGCTTGTATGAGAGCCAATTTATAGATGGGTGAAAACTTGCAAATCATAAAAGCAGTGAGTACCTATGACCATGTGAATAAAATGTGTGAAGTCAATAGGAGCAGTGAAAGAAAAATCAGAAATAAGGCTATTTCAATATTAGTGAGTTGGGGAGAGAAGGAAAATCACAGCAAGCCTAAACCCCAAAGCAACATATGGGGAAAAAGTGAAAGGAATCTTAGCTAAGAGTTAAATGAAGACTGATTATTTAAAACTCCTGTAGAGCTAACCACCATATGTGCCATCTTCCAATTCAAAATGGTTGAAAAATTGGCTTAATAGACTAATAACACTAATTATCTCATAAGGGAAGTGTGAGAACCTGTTAGTGTGAAAATATTAATTAGAAGTATGTGTATATATGTATTATATATATGTACATATTGCGCATAACTGGATATATAGATACATGTGTATGTATACACAAACACACACAAATACAATATATGTGTCTAAAATTTGATAGCTGCAAGGGTCTCCTGCACTCTTCAAGCCATCAGCAATGCAGCTCCTAAGCAGCCATCCTCGGTGTCAGCACCATTACCCATTACTGATCCTGGAATCCCTGGATAAGAAACACGGTCTGTGATCTTTATTCATTTATATGAATTTGTTTTGTGACCTAATGCAGGATTTATATGGGTCAGAGTGATGGGGAACATGCCGCAGAGCTGTCGCGCTCTCTCTTAATCCCTGCTAGACTTGACACGGAGTGTTTTGGTAGAACAAATAATCATAAAAGCAGTGGATGGCAGGTCTTTTGGGTTGTGCTTCATGATTAGCTCTTACTTCTTCACAGGGGCAGTGGATAGGTTTTGCTCATGCTTTTAGATGGCCAATGCCTTAAATGTGTGTCCCTTGGAAGCAGGTTAAGGCCCAGGTCTGTTGTGGGTGGCCCAGAGAACTATTTTACCTCTGGGATCGCTCCTTTATATTGCAGTGCAGGGCTGTATCAGAGCTATTCTGTTACCCCAAGTCAGGAAACTTTTTGTTCAGAGGGAGCATGTGTAGCTTCTGATTAGACCATAACATGTCTGTTTGTGAAAATTAAGCAGGAAGAATAAGCGTATTTAAGTTGATTAGTTTTGCCTGCTGGTCAGACAGACGTAGTAAGAGATACCCACGTCACCACTTTCTTTCTTCTTTTAATCTGGACTAGCTGCAGCACCATCTCTACCACTCTCTTGCTGTGATGTTTTTCCTATAAGTCTCTGCCCTGCTCTTTGCCCCCCTGCCTTTCTGAGTCTCTTTGATATTCATATCCAAGCAAATAGGCTCTCAGATCAAGCAGTGGAAAAAGCAGCAATTTAAGCCACAAAGGCCCACGCACAATATAAAACCTAGACGTGCACTTGTGGTTTCTCTTCCTATCTGTCTGCCTTCACTTCACACATAACGAGGACATTTTCAGAATGCCAGCCTCATTTATTGTATTGAATAGGGAGGAAACGCCCCCAGAAAGGAGCATATGGCTCCAAAGGCTCTTATGTCCTTTGATCTGCAGCACGTGCAGGTCATGCAGGAAGGATGGGAGAGAAGGAGCATTTCCAGACAAGGAGAGAAGTCCTCACCCAAGAGTGTGCTATCTGACCAGGCTCTATGATTCCCTTTGCTATCACTGATCATTTTTTTAAAGTAATCATGTCCCTTCCCTCTTGCAATTCCATATCGGATGCTTGATCCTGCATAGTACTTTCCTTGTGACCTCCCAGTCTGTTGCCATGGAAATTCAGCTGTGTAACTTCCCTGATGGATTAGGGGGAAGACAAAAGAGCGCCCATGTAGAAAATGAACCTGCATGTGCTGGAAGGGCAAGATGTCAGGCTGGACTGGGCTGCTTCCTGCCATGGAAAGCAAGAGCCTGACTGGATTTACTGTGGCTGAGGTCAGGGTCTGGCCCAAGTCATCCATGGCAGCAAGGAGAAAGGGTGTAACTTGTAGCAGGGGTGTTTAAATTGGGATTGCAGAGGGCTGTGCTTCTGCACAGATCTAGGTCAGACCTCACACATTAACATGCAGGTAGCTGAACTTCGTTGACATTGACATCCCTGGTAGGAAACAGGGCTGCTCAGGCTCTCCTGGGCTTTCAGGGTGCAAATTCAGTTCTTCAGTTACTCAAACCAAACCCCACAGGGCTCACTGAAATTCTTGTGTTTCTGTAAAAGAAAAGAAAATATGAAAGAATTCCCCTGAGAAAATACTCACTCTTGGCAAGGCAAGGCCAGATGTCCTTGTAGGGTTTTGACTTATTGCACCCAACGTTTCCTGCAGGAGGCTGTTAATGGTGTCCTTTGGCCTGCCTGTCAGCAGAGATGACTTGATTCTCTTGGTGGCTCCCCAGGGGAGTGGAGGGCCAGCACATGTCAAATGAGAAGCAAGCTCAGGGTTTTAGCTAAAGCTTGTTTGATCTCGTAGAAAACCTTCCAGTGATGTCAGAGGCCTTGGGCTCAGACTCTGAATCTCTGCAGTTTTCCTTGAACAAATCTGAATCTTTTTGACCAGAGGATCTTTTGTATCATGCTAAGAATGTGCTTGCATTTCCAGCCCTGAAAATATCTCCTTACTCAGGTCTCAGGCTTTCCTATCCTAGGCTGACCTTAATCTCGAGGTGATGCTGAAGTCCATGTCCCCTTGCATTTCCCACCCACTCTGTGGGTCTCCTGTGGAAAGGGCTCCTTCTCCTTGGTGTGCGTGGGCTGAATTTGCTGTTGCAGGCCTGAGCTCCTGGGATGAGGGCTCTCCATTCCTCCGAGTGGATGTTGTGCTTGCTCTGGGGCACACGAGCTCCAGCCAGTTCATCCCAGTTTCTTTGGCGCAGCTCAGCCTCAAGAGCAAGGCAGCACCCAGAAGGGCAGGGGGCCTGGGCGAAGGGAAGGACATGAAGCAGCAGTTCTTCACCGTTGAATCATGATGCTGTGTTTTAGCAGCAAATGTGGTAACACGGCCCGTGCACTGCATTCCCACCAGCAGTTTGACATGGAAAGCTGATGGATACG
This sequence comes from Nothura maculosa, assembly GCA_032353885.1. Lineage (NCBI taxonomy): Eukaryota > Metazoa > Chordata > Aves > Tinamiformes > Tinamidae > Nothura > Nothura maculosa. The sequence continues at coordinate 998,855 of JAUBOD010000756.1, read as the reverse complement.
ATCAGTATCTGGCTGGCAAAGCTGTAATGTCACCAGCTGGGCTTGAAGCACTCGCGGTTCAGTGGCAGAATCCTCTCTTAATGTGGCCATACAGTACTCCAGAAATATTTGCAATGGATTTATTTCCTGTTGGAATCTAAATCCACCAGCAAACTCTAGATTTATTACCCTCATCATGTGTAAAATGATATACTTTATACCTCAGATCAGCTTTCTTTCAAAGCAGACGATACTTACAGTTTATGGCATAATACATTATAGTCATTTGCTGTCATACACATTGTGTTCTCACATGGCTATAGATGTTAAAGGACACCTTGCTGTCCTATCTGGAAGGAGGAGGAGAGCAGAAAACCTGTGTATTAGCAAAATTGCTATCATTTATTTCATCACATCAAAGGCAAATAAGGTGGAAGTAACCAATCCATCACAAGAGTGTTAATCTGTCAGTCATTATTTGCTGCTCACTGTATCAAGCCACTGGCTCAGCACATCCAGACTTATGGATTTGATATGTGTGAAGCGTGTAACGAATGTGCATTTGTGATGAGCAAATTCAATGTGTGTGTTTACTGCTCCACAGTGACTGCTGTGTATCAACAGTGTTTCCCCCTCCCTTCTTATTTGCCTCTCTCTGACCATCCAGGCAAATATTCCATCTATTTCATTTATATCTCAGCTATCATTCACTAGCAAGGTAGTCCCTTTGGGCTCCTACCCTTTAGCAAAAGAGAAATGGGACAGCCCAGGGAGGCTCTCAGGCTGCCTTAGCTACATCCTGCCCTGCTTGGGGGCAGCAGGCCAGGACACCATGGAGACACAACAGGCTTGTCCTCTGCTCCCCCGAGCTGCCAAAGCCCCTCCACAGCTTCACAAGATGCCTCCATGGGCACTGAAAGTGGGCAGCACTTCTCCCATCTTCCATTTTAAGGACTGCTCTGTCTGGGCCAAGATCTAGAGTTCCTTCAGATCAAAATCCCAGGCAGTTGAGTCCCTAGTAAATCACTTGCTTGTTGGAAAATCCAGGAGAAACATATGGCTAGCTGCTTGCTAAATATAACCATCTCACAGGATTACACAAATCCTGTGTAATTTGTGCTGGGAAATGCCCCACAGCCTTGATGACTCTACCTATCACTTCTGCACTTTCCTAATGTCTGTCTGAACTTCTTTCCTTTCTTTATAAAACTTTTTTTTGTGTTGTTTTTTTGTTTGTTTGTGTGTGATTTGTGTCTCTTTTCCCTTAAATTCCTAGACAAGACTGTATCTCCCTTTCTTTCCTATGGCTGCTCCTTTTGCATTACATCATCATCTTCAATATTTGTATTTTTTTTTCCTAATCAAATTGTTCTGTTTCTCTGAATGCTGTTGTGAATGCTTTATAATACCACTATTGTATTATTTTTAATTGAGAATGCTCTGTTTCCCAAACATCTGAGCAATAACCCTCCCATTAATTTGTCCCTCCAACTCCGAGCAGTCCCGTGCTGGCA
>JAUBOD010000756.1:959925-970992 GCA_032353885.1 Nothura maculosa | reverse complement strand
GGATTTTTGGTTTTCTGTTCTGCATTAGTTCCCTAAGAGGTGACTGGGGACCCATTAAATCTGTCTGTATGTGGACATGGATGGGCACTTTGGGAATACAGGTAGTCTCTTCACAGTGGGATACAAGACATGCAATGTTACCTGTGGTCCTCGCAGTCAAATACTAAACAGTCTGCTGAAAATGCTGTTATGGCTTATGGCATAAAAACCTCCCTAGAGTCTTGCCAATAGATGACCAGCGTAGTACAACCTTCATATTCCAGTTCTGTGTACCTAAACAAGGAGGTAGAAAGGGAGAATGACATGACAAAGAGTGAAATTCAATTCCTTTGGGAGGAAATTGGAATTTTTATGCGTTATTTTCTGTACCTGGTACTGCTTTTGCAAGGCAGATTTCTTTTTTACTTGACACACAACAAATACACTGGCGGTGTCACATCAGAAATACTGGAGGACTCCTCTTGTTCTGCTGGTACCGTTTGCCTAGTAGCCTAAATTCAGGATCTGTAGAAATCAAGAGAAAACATTTGCAAAGCTGTGAGACACCCTGGCATTCCTGGGCTTCCCACATGTGGGAGATAGCACCCTGAGTGAGATCAGCCCTCAGGCCTGCAGGCCGCACCAGGCCACCAGGCTCAGGCGCATCCGTAGCAAAGGAATCTCTCATCCCAGTCTGTGTTACCAGAGTCTCGGCTGATCACCCCTAAACAAACCAACACATGAGATCAGTGCCCAACATCAGCACATTGCAGGCGTGCCTGCAAAGACGCTCATACTTCAATCCTGACGCGGGATGACTGCAATGCTGGAGCCATGAAGCATCTGTTGACTTAGGTGTAGCCATGCAGAAAACACCATGTTGTCCATCCAAATGAGTGCACAGTTCCCTTGTGGATCACATCCCCTCCCGCTCAAACACATCCAAACTGCTCGCTTGTTTGCTGCAGAGCGCTAACATAGAAAGGAGGGCAGTGAAGATCTCCCGCAGCTCCACACAAAGACTGGGGAGCTGCTCCACGTTTCTCATCCAGCTGGGCCTGGCACCTCTGTTGCCCTGTTGGGCAGTTGGAGGGAAATGGACCCTTGCCCAGCAGATGAGGCGCTATCCATAGGTGATGTTTAACAGGATGCTTAGGGGTAGGTGGAAGAGCTGAGAGGCTGCTGGGGTTACAGTGCTGCCTGGGGGTGGGTGGTGGAGTCAAAGCACCAAGAAATGACGCAGTCCGGGAGGGGATGAGGGCGGGCTGCAGGCTGGGAAAAGCCGGCATGGTCCAGCTGCCTGCTCGAAAGTTCAGGTTTTGTTAACTTTGAATGACACTTTGCTGGAACGCGTTGTGTCCAGAGCAAGCGCAGATGTGAGCAGCTCATGTGTTTGTAGTGTTCGTATAGGTACATGGGGCTGGACGGATGGGAAATCATCTGGCTGCCAGAGTAGAAAGCGCTGGTGGGTATTTCAGCGCGATGAATTCCTGTCCCGCCGTGCCCGTAAACACCATTGTGTTTCCACGGGTCACATTTGCAGCAGCAGCAGCAGAGAGATTTCTCTTGAAATGGACTGCTGACGGCGCGGGACAGCGCACACAATGTGGCGCCCGCCGCGCCGCACAATGCCCGCCTTCGTTCCAGAAGGACGGCCGACAAAGCGCCAACAAGGCCGAGCCCAAAGCTGCTTGGCTCGGCACATCCCGCCAGCGCCGCGAGCGCACAGGGCCGAAGCAGCGGGGCCGGCGCGGCGGACTCGAGCTGCACCATGCCCTTGCCGCGGCGCCGCTCGTCCTTCCTGGGCCAGCAGGCCCCGTCCTCCTCGTCCTCGGCGGCGGCGGAGAGCGTGGCGGCGGCCGGGCGCCGCGTCAGCGTGGGCGGCGGGGCAAGGCCGCCCGGCGTCTACGTGGGCTCGGCGCCGCCAGGAGGAGTGAGCAGCCTGGGCACGCGCGTGTCCCGCCGCGCGCTGGGCATCACCAGCGTCTTCCTGCAGGGCCTGCGCAGCTCCTGCTCCGCCGTGCCCCTGGCACCGGGGCTGGAGAAGGGCCGCGGCCTCTCCTACGAGAGCCTCAATGGCTGCCTGGTGGAGTACATAGAGAAGGTGCGAGCGCTCGAGCAGGTCAACCAGGAGCTGGAGGAGCACATCAGGGTCTACCTGGACAAGAAGTCCTCCAGCATCAGCAGCTGGGGAGCGCTCAGGGAGAACTGGGAGGCCATTTACCACCAGGTAAGGAAGGGCGAGGGGTGCCCCAGGTGGAGAGGTTTCAATCTCTCCTCGTGGTAACTAGTGCTGCTGTTGTGTGGTGGGTTGTGGAAAACGCCTACGAAGCTGCTGAACTGCCTCAGGCGTCCGTGCATGAGGCTGGTGGAAATGCCATAGTCAGGTCTGATTCCAATGGGTGGCTGTTGCCTTTTGTTTTTACTTACTTGTGGTTATTACACTGAGCAGCAAAATGATTGAAAGAAAACTGTTAAGATAGAATTAGTTTATCAACACGATATCATTACTAGCATGTTGTGGGTTTTTTAATTAGCAATTCAGATTTTTACATTATTTCCCTCGTTTGCTTAATGACATTTTCAAAAGCTGTATTTATTTAAGGATACTAATTGCGTGGCAGCAAGTGAGCACCACCCGTTACTCCCCTCTTGCTGGTACAGGGCCAGCTGCCCACTTTCTAGGGGGGGTGTGCAGGAAAGTGCCTGGGGAGAGTGAAATGGGGTATCTTGTATCTCCTATCTATCAGCTAGTCTCAGCGGGACATCTCAGCCAGGTTTGCAGCAGCTCCTCCTCCTCAGCATAGCTGGTTTCTTCAGCCCTGAGCAGAAGGCAGGGGACAGGACGGGGAGCAGAGCAGGGGCTATTGCTCAAAGCAAAACCCCAGGGGTGAGGGAACCTGGCCATGGGGCACTCCAGCCCCATTGATCCATGTTGGGCAAAAGGACCTGCTCCCTGCAAGAGGCTGCCCCCAAATCTCCAGGGATCCCACTGGAGGAACAGCAGCAGTTGCTGCTTTGCTACTATTACGTGGCTGGTGCTGGGGAACCTCTCCACGTTGGAGGGGAGAGGAAGAGACTCCAAGGAGCTAAGGAACAGCAGTGCTCTCGCATCTTTTTCTTGATGCCCTGCACTTCAGCCTCATGCCCAGTAGCTTGTACACAGCCACAGAAATTTTTTTTGTTGTTGAATAAAGAGCTTCAAATTCCCTGGCCCACTTTTGCATTTCACCTCAGCCTGCCCAGAGTTTTCCCTCTTGCATGGACAGGGGATGTGTTTCCACTGTGCTACGTATATACAACCAGAAGGCTACAGATTTCCTCTGAACTCCATATTTTACTAGTCAGTGGCATAAAATGTTAGGCAAAGATCATGTGAGCAGGAGTACCCAGCTAAGCTCTGGCTCTCCAAGACGTTGATAAACGTCATTGGCGCCGCTAATCCCGCACGGCGGCTGCCTGAAGGCAACCGAGGTGCTGAATCGAGGGTGCTTATAAAAAGCAGCATATACATGAGGCAATCTGGCTGCAAATGAGGACTAGTTCTGTGAGATGGTGGGAGCTGGGGTAGCGCTGCTCTTCCAGCAATCCTGCTTTTTTCTGATGTGTGTCCCCTTCTGAAGATGGAGACCCACCACCATCTTGTAAAACCTGCCAGACCTTACAGCTCAAGCCAAAAAAAATAGGACTGTAGGTGCTGTAAGATGGTCTGTTTGATTTTATTCATGTGAAAAACAATGTTGTGGTACAGAGGAACACACTTATTTAATGATTTTTCATGCAAATGCTTTAATTTTAACCTACCTTTCTACTGTTGTCCTGCCACCTTTTCCTTACCTCTCTTCTATGAGCTATTTATGAGTAAATAAACACAGCTTATAATGCAGTCTAGCTTTACTGTTGGGATCTTCCTACACGGAAATGAGAAAAATAAAGCAATGAAGTAATAACAATTGCAAGTATCATAGAAAAAGAGATAAAACAGTTAGCAGCATCCATATCCATTAAAACACACCAGAGAATACAGAAATTAGAGTTCTTTCAATTATATCAATTGAATCAATGGATTGATTAGATCAATAAAAGGTACATTACTTACTTTTTTTTTTACTTTCTCAGATAAAATCTGAGATAAGATGTGCAATTCTGACTAATTGGTTCCTGCAATTTTTACATTAAACATCAGGATAAAAATGAAAGCCGGACCAAAACAAAAGCCTGGCCAAGCCCTGATTAACTGGTTCCTCCTGGGGCTGGCTGGCAAAAGGGAGCAGCATCAGCTCCCCAACTGACTTGCTTATTAAAATGACACCAAAATCTGTTGCCACAGAAACAGCTGCAGTAACGTGAAATAATAAATATCCTGCCTCCACGGTGGGTCCAAGCGGGAAAAGTAAAAGGCATTCAGGAGCCAGGTTTAATAGAAACGATAGGTACCTAACAAATATACTTAAAAGTAACAAAAATAACCCATCAAGGCAGACGTGGGCATTTAAGGTGTGCAGATCCAGGGCTGATTCCTAGTCAGCCGAGGGAGAAGCGCTTCAAGTGACAGAATCAGAGGACAATCCCGGAGGGTCCTGGGGGGAAAGCGCTTGTCGCTCATTACAGTTGTTAGAGCTGTTGTGGCAGTGAATAATCGACAAAGAAGGAGGTGCACGAGGCAGCTATCCAAATCACAGTATTAATTATCAGTGGGGCAGCTGCTTTTTAGCAGAGCAGGTGTGAACACGCAGGCACACGGGCACGCACAGGCGCTAATTGGGACACATGCAAAGCAGGAGGATTGTTGCAGGAATGCAGGGAAAATGAGAGAACTTTGCTGAGAGGAATATTTATATGGTAGAAATATAAATTCACCTTATTTTATCCTGCTCCTGCTCTTTTTCCTCTGGTCTTTAATGCAGTCTTCTTACGCAAAATGCAAGAGAGATTTAAATGCCCAATTAAATGTGCCTCCTCTGCAAAATAGATGGTTGTTTGTGATGATAATTCCTTCCCACCAAGCAATTCATAGTTCAAATCACTGAACTATGGAACACTGGAAGTAAATAAAAAAGTACAAGAAGGAATAAGTGTCTGGGACCAATTCCCCCAGCGCTGTGACTTCAGTTGTGAGAATTTGAAGGATCCCGGGAGCTTTCTGGAGAGAGGCCTTTATTTGCCCCTGGCCCTAGTGGCTGCCTTTACCTGGGGTCGATATGACGTGTGGGCAGTGGGCAGGGCTGCTCATCCCGCAAATTGCTGCATCTGGAACAGAAAACGCAGGAATATTTCCTGAGGGACAAGGAGAGGACGCGCAAGGAGCCCTTGCGGTACCACCACCGCTTCCATCTCTTGCCACACATGCTCCTGGAAGTGCAGTATTCCTGCCCTGCAGCTGGCTGGATCCCGGCCTCTTTCCAAGCTCACAGGCACAACAAGCTCTCTTAACACAGTGCTGTTTTCCTAGATGCAGTAGGAAGCAGCAAAGGGCACATGAATCTCGCCAGCCTCTCTCCAGGTATTATTTTGCCTCAGGAATGCCGCTGCCTTTTCCTTTCCTCCCCAAGGCTCTGCCAAGGGCCAGCACAGCATGTGTGGCTGGAAGCAGCTCCCTGCGCAGCAGCAACTGGAAAGGGTTTCCCTGCTGCAAAGGAAAATGCATCAGAAGCCGTGGCCTGGTACAAACCATTCCTTTAAGCCTGTGGTCCTTTTTCCATAAAGGGATCTTCTGTCCTTTTTCCATAAAGGGATCATTTGCTGAAACTGAAGCCAAATTACAAGCCAAATAATTTTCCACTACATGAATAATTAAGCCACAAGGCAGGCCACACCTGAGGCCACGAGCTTGGCAGCATTCAGACTGGGACTAGACATTTGCAAGGATAAGGAGATTAAACAAACCTCAGTTAAGCGGAGTTAAGAACTGGAAAGGTGTAGCAAGCCCTGCAATTCCAGATTTAGGGAAATTTGTCAAAAAATCCAAAGTTGCTAGCCAGCAGGAATGGATTTCACATCACACTTTGCCACGGATGGAGTTTGCAAGCCTCCCTTGGAGCATCTGATTTCCCTTGTTGTTGGACAGAAGCCATAGGGCGGCTAATAAACCATAACATGGGCCACGTGATGCAGCCTGACGAACCAGAAGCTTCTTTACAAGTGAGAATTTTTTTTGGAAAAATTAAGGTTGTTTTCTTATGGCCATAAATTCCCAATGGAATCAAAGAAAAATCCCAATGCTGCCTAGTTGTTTTCCATGCTCAGTGTTAACTCACAAAGTGAGAAGAAGTGCTCAAAACGACCATGCCTGTCACCAAGTCTACAGCAGGAAGACAACATGGGAGCATCGTCACAGAGGAGCAATGCCAGGAATAGCATGTGTCGAGGCAGAGCTACAAGAGACCAAAGAACCGCTAGATGGAAGTCTTGCATCTCCTGAAGCCTATAAAGAGGCTGTCATAGGGATACTTGTTTTCTGCAAAGGTGCTTCCTGTGTAGAAGCTGCCATGCAATTATTCATCCTTCAGATCCCTGCTGCTTTGAGCAGCCTGCAGCTCTGGCCTCTGACCCTTCTAAGCAGGATACTTTTTATATGCAGTCCATATGTACATGGAACAATTAAAATCAGCGTCTAGAACTGGAAATCTCTAGGTAGTGTCACTGATTATTTGTTATCAGCCATCAACTTATAAAAAAGAGAAAGTTCCACCCAGGCAGGGGCTCATATATTAACAAAACCCTGGAGACCGTGGTGCTGGGAGGTTGGTAAAGATATCCACTGGGGAACAGGTAAGGAATTGCTCCAAATACTCCAACAAAACCTGAGATTACTGCTAAAAAATAGCTTTTAATAACTAGAAAAAGAAAATGCAACACATGCATTTTTAGAGGGCGGTGAGAGCCCAGTTTGCCTCCTGTGTGTGTCTAGCTGAAAACTAACAGTCATTCCCCTGCTTTGACTTTCATCACAGACCAAAAGCCATTTTAAACTGAATTCAGCTTGCTCAGCTTAGTGAATATAACTTGTCTGGATGCAGCCTCGCAGCCTTTGTGCTAGAGAGCAGAATGCTGGGGGTATCTTCACGTGCCACTTAGCTACAAGCTGAAGTAGCCAAGGGAGGACTTCTACTTTCAAGAGCTCTCCTGGACTCTTTAAAAGGCTACTCTGGTTTGGTTTTTGCAGTTTACCACTTCCTAAAGCCCTCTTGAAAGAGAACAAGCTGCTATGCAGGAAACCTTCCAGGTTTCCTTACCTAGGGAGCAAACCCAGTGCTCTGGGAGCCTGTGAGTGGCTCACAGGACACGAGCAACAGCAGCTCCTTGGCTCATTGAAGAGGATTCCTGACATGGGAAGTGTAACAGGAACTGCTTAAGTGCTACTTAAACCTTATCTAGAGCATAGAAGTTGGACTTAGATGATGAACATACCTTGTGCCCAACAATTTTATCCCTTGTGGTCTGCTGATAATGAGATTAAATGTGATTCCATGAGAGGCTGAATGGTTGGGAATTGCTTGTGAACTTGTGAATTGCTACGTATGGAATTCATTGATTGAATTATCTGGAATGAACCACTGGAGCCACCCTAGGCTAAGAGAATATTTTCAGAATCAAAACTCTCCACCTCCATAAAATCCTTCGATGCTCCCAGCTGCCGTTCTTCATGGCTTGATCTCTTGTCTCTCCCTCGCAGGTGGGCGAAGCAGTCCTTGAAAACGCTCGGCTGCTGCTGCACACGGAGAACGTTCAAGCTTGTGCTGAAGATTTTAAAGACAGGTAGTCTTGTGAAGCACCAAACTGGCCGATTTCTCTGGAATTTTTCCCTAACAGGGGTTTCCCTTGTAAAGGAATAATATTTAATTAGAACAGACTCCTTTTTTTTTATGTTGGATATTCGACCACTTAACTTGGGGAGGTTATTCTAACCTGGCAAAATAATTAGGACACTGAGATTAATTTAGAAGAATATTTTCAAGATCTATAATAATGGAAAACGTGTCCTGGCAAGGTTGTTTAAGCTAACCTTTGATATACTGGCCCTGATCTCTTTTGAAAGGACAGTATTCATTGAAATTTGGGGTTGGTATTTTACAAACACAAGCATTTGTATCATTTTTTAGCTTAAATTTTTCAAGCAAAAAAGGTTTAAGAAGAAATATAAAAATCTGCTAGAGCACCTGAAATACATCCGTGTACTTCTACAAGTGTCAGCATGAATCCATTAGATAAGAAAAAATAAAAGAAATGAACTACACTGATTTTCCTTGACTTTGTCAAGGGAAATGAAGAGTAAAAGACCTTAAATACTGACAAATGACTTCTAAAGAGTCTTTCAGTTTGCAAAGCCTAATTGGATCTGAATATAAGTGGGTAGGAACACACTTCCTTGCAATAATCATGTAAATGGGCACATGAAGCTGTTCAAACTGCACTCAGAAGGCCTGATTCTTCCAGCTTTTACTGTGAACAGACTTGTTCATTTACAAATAGCTTAAAAGTACTGTTTGATGCACAAATTTTACTTCAAACTAATGGATTTTTGTTCCATGTGATTTTTATCTTCCCTTCCACAGTTCTCTTTCTCTCTCTCTGATATTATTTCACTTAATTATCCGAAAACATGCATTAATCATACACTTAGGTTTGTCTTTTAATTTAGAAAGGTAAAACTTTTTTGATGCTTTACATGCAGTAAACCACACTCATATTTTAAGAAATACTTTAAAAAAAATTGTCTTTTAGCTTCTGCACGCAGTATGCATCATAAAGAAAATATTCAGTCAATGCACTGGATAATAACAGCTCCTAATGATCATTGGAATTAGCTGCTTTTTCCCAAGCTAGTGAATTCCCAGGAAAGTAGGTGACTATCAGGGCAAGAGTGCAGAAATTGCTTATGAAATAGGCTGCCTTCTAACCTGTTCCAGAGTCCAGGTGTCTAAGTTTGCTCTCTTTGACACTAAAGGCTCCCAGTATTGATGAAATCAGAAGTAACCCCACTGTTAATATACACTATATATTAACTAATATACACCACATATTGATGGTTTTAAAAGAATGGGAGTTGGTGAAGAAAAGAAGCATCAGCAGCCACCAAAGCAGCTGCACTCAAACCTGGACCAATAACGGGATCATCTTGCATGAAAATCTTTGCCCACCTTAAGCAAATACCATAGTTCCTATTTACTTCAATGCTACCAGGATTTGATCTTAAGGGCACGTTATGACTCAGGAACATAAAGAGACTTTCCTCAGAATGTCCATTACTAAAATACTTGACTCTTGTGGGTTTTTTTGTTCCTTAGCTCCTTTTTTATGGAAAAGGATGGGCAATTATTCCCATTGTGTAGACTAAAAGGCATGCATGCCCATACAGCATGCAAGCACCAGAACTAAACAGACAATGGATACCTCTCCGTTCCTGTTCAGAAATACCCCCAAATTGATAATATTGTACCGTGAGTGCTAGATTAGTCTGTCTCTTGAATCCCTGAGTTAAGGAAAAGGCACTCGAGCCTTTTTTAGTCGTGGAATTGGTGTATGAGGACTAGGAGAGGGCCAGGCATTTTTTTTGTGTGTTTCTACCAGCTAATTAGCACGACCACATCCTTTAAAAAAAGGCAATTTCTCTTGCTGAGAAGTGCTTATTACATTTTTTTTCTCTGCAGGTATGAAAATGAGCAGCCATTCAGAAAGGCAGTAGAAGATGAAATTAATTCCCTCTATAAAGTGATTGATGATGCTAATTTAACTAAAATGGAGCTGGAGAGCCAGATAGACAGCATGAAAGAAGAACTAGCTTTGCTGTCTAAGAACCATGAAGAGGTAAGTCCAGAACTGGGATACCACAGTACTAATGTGCATCCTGTTTTGGCTGTTTGGGATGATTCATCTCGCTAAGTCAGTATTAAAAACCTGCATCTGTCATGTATGGATGGTAGGATTCTTCTGAAAACGGTTCCTATTTTTCTTCACTCTGCTAACTTAAAGCACTAAGCTTTGAGACAGGAGTAAAATTACCTACTTACAATTTTAAAATCTTTCTCGTGATAAATATGCTGAGAAAGAGACATTGTCACTTCATTTCTTAATAGATATCCCATAGGATATTCACGGGATTGGAGAGTCACGTCAAGCTACTATGCCATGCAAGGGGCAGCAAGCCCTTGTGCTGATGCCTCAAGAGTAAAAATGAGACTGAGCACTATCCTGCCTTACATTTCTTGCAGATTATTTCTCCAGCCACAACATCACATGAAAGCTGGCATGAATATGGGCACTTGGGTCACCAAGATAAAGCTTTATCCCCTCCCTGCTTTCATGAGATTCCCAATGCTGTCATTTTGCTGAAAATACCCAGTGGTTTCTGCACATTCTGCAGATCCTGAGAAAGTTGGAAGTTGTTTCATATGAGAAGGAAAACACAAAAAATTGAAAGAAATTCACAAACTTCTTTAAACTTCCATATATTGCAAAGTTTGCTATAAAGCTGATGCTGTTGATGCTGTTATCTGCCCACATATGTATGGTACCATGAGCATAACAGCTTCCCAAGAGCTCTTCTTTAAGCCCATCTGAAGGTATTGTTCAATTTTATAGTTTTTTGGGTTTGTTTTTTTTTAAGGATGTGAAGATGTTGTACAAACAGCTTGCTGGATCTCAGCTGGAAGAACTTGATGTTCCTCTTGGAAGTGGCCTGGATGATATACTGGAAAAAATCAGAATCCACTGGGAGAGAGATATTGAAAAGAACCGTGCTGAGACAGGTGCCCTGCTCCGGACTAAGGTAAATGCTGATAGAGGTCTAAATAGGTAACTCCAACCCAAAGGCATCTAAAGCAAATACAAAATCTGACTCATAATTTTGGGATTATTTTTCCTACTACTTTCTTGAAGCAAAGAATGATTGTAAAAGCACATAAGATTTTGGTCCAATGCCACCAAAACAATCACTCTCATTAAATATCAGTGACTTCCTTGGGACATATGGTTTTAAGTAGCAGTGGAAATGACCCTGTTGATCTCACAGGTATCTGCTGGAAACTTTCAAGGGCTCTAAGGCAGTGATAAACAAAGCAAACTTGCTCAGATATAACCTGGGTAGGA
>JAUBOD010000756.1:934473-947506 GCA_032353885.1 Nothura maculosa | reverse complement strand
GCCGCCCTTGGGCCCGCGTGGGGCCGGGCGCGGCCGCGCTCGAGGCGGGAGGAGGCGGCCGGGGAAGGGGCCCTCGAGCGGCCGGTGCCCCAGCGAGGCCGTGGCCGCCGGTGGGAGCGCTGCAGCGGGTCCGGGCAGGGACACTCGGGTGCCTAAGGATGGGCCTCAGGACGGGCAGCTAAGGCTGGCCGCTGTAGAAGTTATTTTGCTGGGAGATAATAATATAGGAATTGCAGGATAATGGCATCCTGCGCCTAAAAGAAGCCGTTTCGCATTTGTTGAGTGGGAAAGAGGTTGTGCTGCTGGAATTCTGGCTTGTGAGGTCCTTGTGCTCCAGGTAGACGAGCTGCCCTATGCATGAAGTGTAGGGATTAGCTACACTGCGAGCTGGGCTGTGCCTGGAACATAGGGTGGGTCATCCCTTGTGCTCCGTGTTTGACCCACCTCAGTAACCCATGGATCTGCTGCTGGCTGAGCACCCTGGCAGTGAGAGGGGAGCTCCTGCCTCAATTCCCTGCCTGTGCTTCAGTGATCCTGTGCTCTGCTTGGTCTTTTCCTCTCGCTTTTCCTGAGCCGATTTGGTTTCCTTTTGCTTACATGGTTTCTTTTTCTTTCCTGTTCCGGTGAGTTAAAATGAGCTCACGAGCACATTTGTGCATAGAGTAGGGCAATAAGGATGTAAGTAAGGTTAGTAAATTAAGATAGATAAGCCGAATCCTTACCCTGTAGACAGTATTGCCCAAAAACTTGATTTATCTTGGAACGGCACCTTTTCCCTTTGTATTAAATTTGTTGCTAGATCTTCCACTTTCCATTCTGCTTTTGGTGTAAAGATGTAACAAGTTCGGTTTTTTTTTTTCTTCTTCTTACAGGAAGAGGATGATTGGAAGGAATTTGAGCAAAAGGAAGAAATTGATTATAGTGGTCTTAGAGTTCAATCCATGCAAATAAGGTATTGTTCTTATCTGTTTTATCATGTGTGTGCATGTATTTTGAGAGGGAGAGATCGAGGCCCTTACTATTTTTGTTACAAATGCTTCAGTGTCCCCTAATCACTTAGTAGCAAGTGGCTAGATTGAGACCTCACTCATTCTAGTCAGCATCTCAGTTGGAGGAATAAGTAACTCAATAGCTGTATTTTTATTTTAAGAGTGTGAAAATATAGTAGATAAAGCTGGCATTCTCTGAGGAGAACCCTTAGGACTGGGTTGATGAGTTTCATCAAGATAATCACGTGTCTGAGTGAGATCTAAAGCAACAGGTAGGGTCCTTCACTGCCTGAAAGGTCAAACCTGCATTGATGGTCCAAGAAGCAAGAACTTCAGTTTTCCAGACAAATGTTGGGCACTTTGAACACTTGAGCTGCTGTCTTGCATTTTGAGGCCTGTCATCCGCCTGGCTGCAGCATTTTAGAGCTACTCAGAGTTTGTGGATTCAAGTAAATGAAAGAGAAAAAAAATAGAAGGTTATTGGACATTGTGCCCAGCTTGGAAGGTCTCTTTGCTGGAAACAGCCAGACACTAAAAGCACAAAGGGGAAGGGAGGAAGGTTATGTATCTTTTCTGTTCTTACTGCTCCGTAGATGACATCTGCTTATGGCTGCACTTTAAAACTGAGTGATGCTGGTTTTGCACCCTTGATCTGGCTTCATATATTTTTTTCTCATGCTATCAAAGGCCGTTGTTATCAAAGGCCATTTAATTTTCAGGAATTACAGCAGTATTTCTTTCTTTCTGTTTTTTTTAATATGTTTTTATTATTAATAAGGCTGTTCTATGTATGTATTCATACATACATACATGTTTTAATCTTAAAGAAAAGTACTTTTCTTTAACCTTGGGTGGTTGTTTAAAGATAAATAAGTCTGAGTAGGTTATATTTACTTAGGGAAAAAGAGTAATAAGAGATTTTCAAGTATAATAATTTATTATAATAATAATTTACTTGTCAATATAATTTGAGCTCTTAATTTTTTTTCACTTGCTGGGTTCTGTGGCAAAGTTGTTCTGAGGGAAGTGGTAATCCAGTGGTTAAGGACTACGTCTGATTCAGTGTAGCCTGTTCCGTGCAGCAGCTGTGAAGCCTGTCCTTGGTGCTGGTGTGATGTGTGGCAAGTCTTTCACCTCTGTTGTAAAGTGCTGCTCAACTGTTTCTCTTTTGTAGTGAAAAAGATGACGACGACGACGTAAACGAGAAAAGAGAAGAACCTGGGGACAACTGGGAGGAAGCTGGAGGGGGTGCAGACAAATCATCTGGTCCTTGGAACAAGTCGGCTCCTGCACCAGCGCCTGTTGTTGAACCAATTGGTAAATGTAACTGGGGCTTGAGGGTGGTGGTGGCGGCTCTTTTCTTTTGCAGGGGGTGGCAGGGAGGGCTTGAGGGGGCACTGGGGACTCAGAAGATTCATATCTGGTTGAATTTCAGTTTTTCACTGAAAAGCAGCATCTGTCCTGTCTGATACCTCATAATATCTTAATGTTAGGAGCATCTTAATGGCTTACTTTATGTTCCTGGAAGCAAATAAGAAACTCTTTTGAAGGGATCTGAAGAACTGAATTCAAAGTGCTGTCAGATACTCAAAATAAGCATGAAGGTTTTGGGAGTGGTGAGGTGGGGAAAGGGATTTTTTTAGCCTCAAAGTGGGGGGGAAAAGTAATCTCTGCTTTGAAAGAGATCCCTGTATTAAGCTAGCTGCAAAGATTCTGCTGAAATGTTTCTGTTGATCTCAAAATACTGCCTTGATAATAAGCTGGTGTTAAGTTAGTGTCCAATATGGTGTTTCCTAAGTAGGATTCAGTCACTAAGGGATTTCTTTCCAAATTGATTGTGGGTTACAGGGCATGTGGCATTGCAAAATGGGGCTTTTTATCAGGCACAGAACTTTAGGTTTGATTAAATAAAATTTCATAATATTTGTGGAGTTTAACTGTTTAGGTAGCCACGGTCCAGGGGTTCTAATGCTTTGAACTGGGTAAGGCACTGCTGCAGAGCCAAGCTGCAGTTGGGCTAATAAGTTAGATGACAGCTGACTTGTGGACTTGTCTAAATGTTTGCCTCCAGAGCATTAGAAGGGGTGAAAACATGTTTGTAATAAGGTACTCTTTTTTCTTGGTGAATGCAAACTACTCGTATATCTACAATGAGTTCTTGTGAACAGTTACAGAGGCGCCGGAGCCCGTGCAGACTGGCGGCGTGTACAGGCCGCCCGGGGCCCGGGAGGGCCGGCCACGGAGAGCACAGCAAGGACCCCCAGAAATCTACAGTGACACGCAGTTTCCATCGCTGCAGTCCACTGCCAAGCTCGTAGACAGTCGAAAGTAAGTACCCCTCATTAACCCCCTCCAGGCACTCACTGCCTGCTCTGAGTCCTTGTTTGGTTATAGAGGTCAAGCCAGGATCTTTCCACTTGGGAAGGGGTAACTAGGAGAAGTTACTCTCTGTCAAGCAGAGATGGGATTGATCCTAACTGTGTTTTCTGACTCTGTGGAGGAATCTCTGTGAAACCACTTTCATGGGAAGTAGGCCAGTGAGACAGCCAAACACAACTGCCAGCCACTCCTCTAATTGAAGGATTTTTCCTGACTGGGATGTTTGTGCTGCTGACAGCACACTCAGATGCCAGCCATGGCAAGGCTCTGTGCTCTTCACCTGTCAGTAGAAAACAAAAGTTTTGAGTACACTGCCTTCTCATTAGAAATGTGAAGGTGACTGAAATGAAACAATCTGATTTAATACAACCATAAATTCAAAAGTATCCTATTTGAGCTTTGGGTTGGAAAGAGGAGTCTTCCAGCTTTACCAGAGCTTGCTGTATTTTGTTATGTTCAAGATTTTTAGTTGTGTGCAACCTAAGAACCCTGATTTTCCATGGTCTCATACCCTCTAGAAGATATAGTGAGGCTAATACCTAAAAGCACAAGTGAAATGATTTCTCAGCGTAGGTTTTTCTTTTCTTTCTGTTGCTGGCCTAGTTTTGTCTCTCTGGTAGATGAAACATTCTGTTACTGATGCTTTAGGGCTTGAATAGTGTAAATTGAGCTAAGATGAAAATCTGAATACTGTTTTGACATAGCACATTAAATGTATATACCCAGTGACATACGTTGTTCTGACTACTGGTCAGTATTCTGGAAAGTGACTGCACTTCTCTTCTAACATGTTTCTAAAAGTGCATTTAAAATATACCTTTAAGAATGTTAATATTGAAATGTAGAACATAATCTGAACTGTACAGGAAGATGAGCTTGTAGATAACTTTTTTTTTAAAAGATTTGTTTTGGGAATGTTTGACTATCTTGTTAAAACTCTACACATCCATGTTTTGTATTTGTAGTAGAAATGTTGTTGTTGGGGTGGGGTGGAAATTGGTTAGAAATTCACAGTTCATGAGCTAGTGTTAAGATATTTACTGATTACATTTATTTTCCCTTAGGGATAAAGAAATGGAGAAGAGCTTTGAAGTAGTAAAACACAAAACTAGAGGTAGGGATGAGGTTTCAAAAAACCAGGCACTAAAACTTCAGCTAGACAACCAGTATGCTGTGCTTGGGGATCAGTAGAGCTGCATACACATTACAATTAAGGAATGCTTTTTTGGTAACCCTTCTACTAAGGTAACTAAACTACAGCTAACGGCTCTGATGCCACCTTATTTCTGCTGGATCTGCTGCAGCGAGTGCAGACTGCTTTGACGTAAGTGATTGCTCCTCCTGCAATGTGGAAGCATAACATGTTGCATCTCCTCCATTGGATATGGGGCAAATTAATATAAAAGATTGAACGAGAGTCATCAGTGTTCTTTAATTGCTCAGAGATACCTACAGCCAGTGGTCATTTCAAAATCTTTTTATGTTCAGATACTGAGCCTTCGTAAAGGTTGACTACCTCAGACTTGCTGCACTCATTGTGGACACCATGTGGATCACAACTTCTGGAAGAGAAGGTTACAGCTGTTTTAGTGGCCACCTGAAACTTGAAACCAGCTCTCCTGGATTCCTGTCAGAAATCCTGCAGAAGTCAGCCATTTGGTTCCAATTTGCTATAACAAAGATTTAAGTGACCTTAATGAGAGAAACCTATTCTGTTCCCCTTCTGAGGAATCCTGTTACGTGTAGCCATAGCCTGCTAGAGACTTCTGGAAGATACCATGCCACTCACAGCACCCGAGCATAACCCAGAGCTGTAGTTTGTTTACCTTTTTAGATCGCTGTACTGAGGTAACTGCAAAACAAATTAAAACTCATTCAGAAGCAGATTTGAGGAATGATGGGTTTGAATGGTCTGTTTGAATTAGCCATTTTCACAGTTGTTTGTTTAAGCATTTTTCTGTTTTCCTGGAAAAAAAAATGCCTTCCTTGTTTCTGGTATCAAATAGCAGCATATTTAAGTAACAATGTGAGATGTTATAGTGAAATAAGGTTTACTTTGTTTTTTAATGGGTTTTTTTTTTTTGGTCCTGAGGTTGGTCTTTCTCACCCTAAAGCACTAAGACATCTATAGAGCTTTCATTTGCAAGAGATACCCAGACTCTTGACTACAGTGTTCAGAACTTACCTTGTGAGATCCATGGCAGTAGCAATACTAGACAAAGTTTCTCCTCTGTTAAAAACATGCGTGTTTGTTTGAAGAACAGTGGGTACTTTATGACCAAAATGACTTATTGTGCAGAAGGATGACTAAAGCTTGGGGAGCCTTGTTTGTTTGGCTACTTCTGTGAAGCATGCGAGCCACGGCAGAAATCCCCCCAAACTCCCAAATGGGGTTTTTTCAAAGGCAGGAATACTGGTAATAATGGAAGGGCAGTGACTTTAAAAGTTTTTCTGACTTCATTCAGGGGCAGTAGACAAAATGGCACTTACTGAGAGTGGAAGATGTTGCCCATGGCTTTGATTCAGTGAACAAAGCCTGCCAAGTACCAGAAGTGTCCTGCTGTAACTCTCTTCTCTAAGCTCTTACACCAGAAGCAAAACAAAGCGGTGTGCTGCAGTGTTGAGGTTTCTCAGAGTAAATGCCAAAAAAAGAAAAAGACTCGCTCTAGAAGACCTGCCAATGGCAAGAAAACCAAGGGAACAAACAAAAGCTTTGCTTGTTGTGTGGGAGAAGTGCGTTCCCAGCCGGAGAAGTGAGGCCAGGGCAGGAGTGGCCAGTTGGCCTCCTCGTGACCAACTGCTGACTCGCCTTGTGCTGCTCTCAGGCCGGGGGCAATGTTGCTGTTGACTCCAGTGCAGAGGCTAGAACTGGCCTTGCCCTTGCAGAGTTACCTGTCCTTACAAACTTCTGCTAGAAGCTGCTATTAAATAGAGGGCTCAAGAGACTACCCTTAAAGTTGGAGACGACTTTTCCAGAACAAAACCCCACTGCAAGACTGAAAACAATACTGTTGGACTCTGAGCTGTGCACCTTCCTTGAAAACACATTGTTGCCAGCAAAGCTGTTGGTTTGTCAGTCAAGATTTCTGTGGAGTTCATGGTAAATGGACATGTCACTTGGTGGTGTAGTAGAAATGTGAAATCTTCAACACTTTTCCTGATGTTTAAAGAGATTGAAATTGTCAATGCACACGAATCAAGGTTTAATCTACTGTATGAAGGGTAGATGAGACTGTCCATTGTACCTTCTTTGATTTTTTTGGGGCATGACTTCTGGCAGTTCAAGAAAACCCTGTAACAGTTGCAAATCAAATAAAATGGAAATATACATGGATCCTGCAGTCTAATGAATCTTGAGTTCTAGTTTATGACCATGCAACAGCTAAGCAAAGGCAGAGTCTTAGGGGTAGACCAAGGTGTGGGTAGTCAGCCTAGGTCAGGTGGGCTGTGTTTAAGAGCAGACAGCAGTGCACATTAACAGGACTTCTGTGGAAGAACATGTAGTTTATTACCTGTTGGCTTGTCTTCCTAGCATTGAATCTGTGTAGGACTGTTTGGAGTCTGGAGTCTATATTTTGAATATAAATGACATTTTAATTTGCTTTCCACTGAAAGTAGCTCTCCTGAATTACAGGGTGAGGAACTCTGGAGTAGGGTTACTGCTGTTCCTTAGCTTTGCAAGAGCCCACGGCTGCTGGTAACGAGAGGTTTTGGGGAGGCTTTCATTACAGCTGTGTAATTCCAGTTTCTTTTTGGAGGCATAAAGGGAAAAAAAACCCTGAAATAGAGCTGCTTTCTGTCGTACGAAATGTGTTTCACAGGAGGGTTTGTCATTCTTATAAAGTGTTTTGGGATTAAATATTGGTGCCAACAGCTATAAAATACCAGTTATTGATACCTTTCAATAATTGAGTATTGCACATGCCTGTAATTTTGAAAATAAGTAGCTTCTGGAAGCTCAGTGTGCTTCTGAGTTGGGTTCTCAAGCCCAGCTTTATCTGGGTGGTTGTTGCACTCATTTGAGGCATGCCAAGAATGCCCATTCCATTCCTTTTGAAATAGTTGTGGAAGCCGCTTTCTAGAAGTGAAAACTGTCAAGTGTAGAGATGAGATTCTTGATACCAGCCCATAAAACATAATTTTCTGCTGTGTCAGGTAAATTCCTATCCTGTAGTACGCTTTTTTTGGTGACTTAGTCATTTAAAGTTTCAGTATTCCTTTCTTTGGCCTCAGATGGAAGTGTATATATGTATAGTAAGACTGGTTTTAGTCCTTTCCCCCTGCTCTGGCTTTGTCGTGTTTAATCCTGCCTGCAAGCGAGGCGGAGCTGACAACTAACAGGGACCCTCTGGTGCCACTTCCCTTTCCCTGAGCTTGTTTTCCTGTGTAGCTGGATTTACCAGTCACGTCACTGATGCTGTAGGGAACTGGCTTCATAACACTTAGGAATAAATGGAATTTGTGTTAGACTTTAGTCATCGGAGAGACTTCAGCTTTTGCTGTTGGACTGCATCTGTTGCCTCTTGGAAATTCTTTCACCACACCATGGCTGAGAATTCCCTGCCATTTTGCTCACAGAAACATGGTGTAAAATTAATAGGACCACACATCTTGGAATTTGCTTATGTGGGCATTTGCAATAAGCATTTTTTCCTCCTAGTCTGACTTAGGAATTTAAAGCTTTCCACTGGCTCGCTTTCAGCCACTGCAATATGGCTTCATGTTACTTGAATTTGCTTGTTTATTCTCTGTAGGTAGTTACATTACTCCTGTTAACCCTGAAATAGCAAAACAAGTACCTCACTGCAAATTGCTGTTTGTCTAAAATGACCAAGAAACTCTGAAAAACCTTGGCTATAGACAAGGCCTTATGAAGAGCCATGATCCTGGTTTAGTCATCTGATTGTCACTTGTTTTATAAACTGTCCCCTTTCTGTTCCTCAGCTTTCAACTTCACATATCAGTTTAAATTTTAAGTACATGCTTTGCTTAGGTGGTTAGGATATGCTCTTATTTAAATTTCATATATATATATATATATATGTATATATGAAATTATAGATATATAATGAGGTGCATACAAGGAAGAAGTCTTAACATTTGCTGAGAAATTCTTCAGGATAAGTTGAAAAATCAGCTTGCCTGGATGCAATAGAATGTGAGAACATGCAAAATCTAGCAGGTGGAGAAGGAAATGATAGGAAAAAAAGGAAAAAAGTGTTGAATGCTGGTTTGGAAAATTAATAATTTGGGGATTTGCCTTTTTTTGAGTAGTAAATGTGCAGGTAAAACACTGGGAAGACAAGAGGAAGAGGGAGAGGCCTCTTGGAAGGCGACAGCCTTGAATGTGCAGCCGGAGTCGGGAGTGTCAGTCGGAAGGGGGCTAAGAGCTGTAGCCTGGAGTGCCAGATCCATCCGAGCTTAAACTAGTAAAAAGATTTTAAGCTCACTGGTTGGGGAAAGCATTCCAAAGCATTCCACTTATCTTTAATGGAAGAAAAAATATCCAGGGAGAAGGCAGTATTGGTCATGGGTGGAATTTCTCATGGGGACACAGTGGTCTAACCCAGTCTCCTAACAAAGGAAGGACAAGCTGCAAGCATCTGCATTAAAAAATAAGTTGTGTCATAATGAGGTTGTCTGAGAGCTCTTTTCACTTCCATATGATTAAAAAAATCTCTTCTAGATGATAAAGACATTGATTTAAATTGCTTGGAAAAAAATAATAATATAAAGCCTTCCATCACAGAGTAGCTGTGAGGTTAAAGCTTCTTTGCAAGTGCTGGGGCTGGTGCTGCAGAAGGATGAGATGTCAAAACCTTTATAAAAATGGTTTTGCACTAAGTTCCATTATTATGTTTTAGTATTAATTGGGGAAGGTTTATTTCTGCAGAATGTAATAACGTTCTGTTTAAGCGCTGTGTAATTAGACTGCGTTTTAATATGTACGGAGCAGGCAAAATTTAGGCTGAGAAGGTCGTTTGGTGCTTCCTCCCTTTGCGATGCGCTGTGCAGCTTTATGGTGTGTCAACACGAGGCTTTTGGTGGGGAATACACACGAAGACCAATATTGCTCTATTCAGTAAAGCTCATGACTGAAATCAAACTCCGCTCCCAGTTGAGAGCCAGCCCTGGTCATGTGGCTGCTTGAAACGCTGCTCAGATCCTGTGGAGAAGTTCCCTCCTGTGAGCGCTCGCGATCATCTCCCTTCCCCAAGGAGACAAGGGTGCCGGGGTGCTCAGGGTGCCTGTGGCAGGAGCGCAAACACGCTCTGGTTTTACTGGGTGCCCTCGGCCTTATACGAGCTGGAATAACATCCTGGCGCAGTGGGAAGACAGGGGGCAACTTCAAGCCTTGGAAGTCTCTTAAATCCACCTGGATTTCATGGTCTGCCCTGTGGGCCTTGTAGGAGGCCCCCAAAGAGACAGAGGCCGTGGGGACACGTGGGGCAAGGAGGCCCCCAGAGGGAGCTGGAGGCCATGGGGACGTGTGGGGGCATTTGGGCCTCGTCGCTGTCAGGACTCGGGGCTGCTGCTGAGCTGCGGTTCGTGAGCAGGGCAGGAGATTGAGCGGCTATAGGGGCGCTTGGCCTGCTGCTCCACGGTGCTATGGGGCCTGCCCGTGCTGATGATTTTGTCATGCAGCTGTAATGGCAAAAACGACCAGCTGGCTTAAAGTGATGTGGAGGAATGTCCTGGTACGTAAAGAAAGGTCATGAAGTACTTTTAAGCTATTTATCATCTGTATTTTCCTCCTTCAGAAATAAATTGCCTTGTACTTACTGACTTTGCAGCCGTGAAGAGCTGCTTCTGCCTTATCACTTTCCTCCCTGTATTTATGTCTCTTTTTTCAAGGTACTGGTGACACGGCAATTAGTCATTAAGGACCAGAGGGAAATACACGCTGTAATATTTTTCCTTATTGTTCTGTCTTTAATACAGCCTAACATCTTATTCGCTTTCTTGACTGAAACTACCCATTGACCAGATGTCCTCATCGAGCTGTCCGTGGTGATGCCTAGATCGTCCCCTTGAAAGATCACAACTAATTCCGAATCCACCAGAGCATGTATGGGTGCTTTAAGCCTTTCCCGTGTTCACCGCCTCGTATTCGGTAGCTGCTGACGTTGGGGCACGTTGAGTTGCCGAGTTCACGCCGCCGTCCCTTGGCTTTCCCTGGTGTCCCTTGGCTTTCCCTGGCAGGCACCGTGGTCCTGGTGCTGGGGCTCCTCCTCACTGCCTCTTGCTGGCCTGGGTACTGGCAGCTCCATACATTCCCTCTCCTTCCCGGTGACTAGCATGGCATGCTTCCCTTTGCTTTTATTTGGATCTGACCTTCTCGATTCTCTTTCTTCTCTATGGAATTTTATTTCTAGCTTGGTTGTGGTAGCTTTGAAGTATTGAGTTACAGCTGTCTGCTTTAGTTGAAATCATTTGCCTACAGGAACCTGTTGCTTAACATGCTGTCATAAGCTCTTTGTTTGGATTAGAACAAACCACTTATTTTGGACCTCTTTCAGAGGCTGTGCAACCAGAACGATTCAAACCATAAAAACAGGCTGACACAGAGAACAAATGCAGTGAGAACCCAGTAAAACGTGCACGAAGCTGATTGATTCCTACAGCCTGACTTCATTGGTAGTGGTGGAGTTATTCCCACTTCTGTCCCTGAGATCAATTTCATTAAAATTTGATTTGAGACGTTATCAGAAGTCTAGCTCTAACAGTTGGAGTCAAGCACACAAAAAAGGCCCATTGCTTTAAATTTCTGGATTATTTTTTTCTTTGAATCTGGCAGAGCTGAAGCAGAGACACGATGCTGTCCTGGACAAGCCAACAGGCACTGAATGCAGCACCGTGGTAGTCACCCTTGACATGGAAATCACACTATTTGGGGGCAGATGAGTGTAGCAACACCGGGGCCAGGCTTAGGCTTTTGTGGTTTGTTTCACCTCTTGCGTTTGCAGCTTATAGTTTAGAGATATTACATCCGTAAATAAGATATTGCCTTTAGCTGTTGATTGCATTTATGAGTAATGCTGTGTTTGTAAATGCAAGGGTGGCTTGAATGGTGGGCTATGCATCCTAAAAGGGCTCCAGTCTTCCCTTAAGAGCCGCATTCTCCCAGTATTGGATATCGCATCCCACGGACCACCTGGGTTTGCTGCTAATCACGGTATGTGGTTGAGGGTTTACTATATGATGGTTAAGGTATGTCTTATATATAAGGCACCTGGATAAGTGGGGGTCTATCAGGTGCTTTATAGATATAGCCCTACCTTATTTTTGGTGGAATCCTGAAGGAGGATTTTTAAAGCTTGCAGATTGGAGGAGTGATGGATCGCTTGCTTGCTTGTTTGTCTCCCCAAATCTTAATTTGGGGGGTAGGGGAGGCTACAGCGAGAAACTTTATCTTGAATTTGTCTGAATGTGGGACTTCTTTAAGAGACATGGGAAGGGTGTCAGACTCAGCCACTCTGCCGGTGCTCACTGAACCCCAGCCCTGCCCGGCCTAAATCCCTTCCCGCTGAGTATTTCCTAACTAACCGCTCCGTAGGCCTTGGGTGTCGCTAGCGCTCCCTGAGCACTGCTCAGCCTGGGAATGAGGCTCCTCAGGGATAGGTGACCCCGTGTGCTGGTAACCGGCTCCGTGGCATTCCATACAGCTCCAAAGGACGAGCAGAGCCCTCGTCCCTCCGCTGGGAACAGGGAGGATGTGGCCGATGTTCCCTGCCTGGCGTCTGGCTGCGTTTCCTCGGGCTGGGCCCTCTCCAGCCCTGTGCCCCCAGCCCTGTCCCACACTCAGCAGATATCCACGACTGGTTCCGCTCCGCGGCACAGGAGCTCCTCACCCACCACCCGAGAACCTCCCGAGCTGCTCGAGTGCCCGATTCCAACTGACTTACGGAGCCCTAGGGCTCCATGCAGCAAATGGAAGGAGCAGTGACCACGGTCAGTAGCAGAACCCTCTTCCCCGTGCGCTTCCTGCCATGCTGTTCCGACAAGCATGGGCACAGCCTCCGGGAACCCTTTTTTAATAGGAGATGACTGTGTGGAGAGCAGGGAGAGGGCAGTGACGGGTAGGGAGGGAGGAGATGGGTAAGAGCAGCTCTCTGTGCTCTCTACTCCCTATGAACTGAATCCGCTTTCGCCTCCGAGCGGGAATGGCCCCTCTTGCCCGCTAACCTGAGGGAATGTTGCAGCCCCAGGAATGCTCCCGGCAGCAGGAGAAGGACTCGCTCCGCGTGGGGAGCCGCACGGCCAGGGCACCGCCGCCCCATGGAAAGGGCTCCGGCAAAGGCGGATGGATCCAGCAGCTCCTGTTCCAGAAAAGCCCCATGTGGTTCCACACAGTTTACACAGGCACCTCGTGGTGCCTGTATATTTATATGATTCTATATGTTTATAGTCATTATTTAAGTTTGAAGTTCATAACACATATATTTTGTCAGGGTTTTTTTCCTTTTCTTAACCCTGGTTTACCTATCATGGCTTCCACCTATGACAACTTCTAAATGTTAAGTGGTTGTCTGTTCTCCCCCCCCTTAGCGTAACTGTACGAACCTCTGTAAAGCACTTTTGTGATGTTTCCTGTGAAGAAAGCTGGAGAAAATAATAAATTTATCTTACAGCAGCACCTGGGTTTCTACCTCCGCCTCTGTCTC
>JAUBOD010000756.1:917981-934255 GCA_032353885.1 Nothura maculosa | reverse complement strand
TTCCTGTGAAGAAAGCTGGAGAAAATAATAAATTTATCTTACAGCAGCACCTGGGTTTCTACCTCCGCCTCTGTCTCCCGCCTGTTGTGCTGCTGGTCCCGGTATCTGCCCATGTTGCAGCCTGGGCTCCATCCTCACCATGAAGCAGCTCGGATGAAGAATCGCACTTTATTTACAGGAT
The DNA here is from genome assembly GCA_032353885.1 of Nothura maculosa. NCBI lineage: Eukaryota > Metazoa > Chordata > Aves > Tinamiformes > Tinamidae > Nothura > Nothura maculosa. Next base: position 934,074 of record JAUBOD010000756.1, on the reverse strand, counting down.
GCAGAGGGGCAGAGCAAGTGTAGGATGTTGTGGTGTCACCACCTCACAGGGGCACTTGCTGCTGCTCCTCTCTTGCATCCACCATGCCAGAGAGGGAAGGATTTCCTAAATACGTACTATTCAAATGGCCAGAAAAAATAAGAGCAGAAGCTTCTCCCTCTCCTCCCTCCACATACAACTTCAAAACAAGCAACGTTCAAGCTCTTTTGGTTCGTAGAGGTTTAACTTTAAGAGACTTTAGCTTTTTGTAATTGTTCCATACAGATCCCCTCAGATATTTCCCCTTGTTTCACGCAACTTAAGGCTTTTTCCTTCTTGTTCAACCAGGTTGCAGTTCTTCTAGCTCATTATAAACAGCCTCTCAGAAAAGACAGTGTTTTTGCTTTACTAAGAGCACAGCAGGTATAACTGGCCTACAGTGACATCTCAACAGAGACCCACAGGCTACACTTAGTGCAGCTTAAAAGGAAGTCTGACACCATCTCCTCTTTGCCACATGGAGAGCATTTCCCAAGCATTCCCTTAGCATTCACAAAGGCAGAGCCTCAAACAGAGGGGTTTAGAGAAATAATTTATTACAGTCTCTATGTACACCCAGTAATTGTACCAAAAACTAGGAGTCAGTTCTTGTCTTTTACCCCTGCTTCCCAAACCGCCCAAAGATCTATGGCTTATTTTGGAGCAAATGCCAAAGGATTCTCTCTCCCTCATCATACATACTCTGCAGCAGAGCTGGAAGATGTGTTAAACATCTCATATCTTACCTATCATTATAGGATGGTGTCCCCAGACAAGTCAGTACAGTGCCAGTGATCAGAACATTATGGAGACCATGTGTTGTTTTCCTTTTTTTTTTTTCCACGAGTGTTTTACCGAAACTCATGTTTTTAGGAACGACCACTGCCCAAAGCAACAGTTCCTATCCGTGTTACAGGAAACTTACTGTAATCTCAAGGCAAATTAAAAGTGATACTCAAAGCTTTTAATTGTAGTGAAAATGAAAAAAATATATATAAATACGATTTTAAAAAATGAACTAATTAAAAACAGGGAATTTTCTCAGTGTATTCTGGATCGTTTGACTCTGCTCCGTTCTCCCGTTGCTTTTCTTTTCTGGGACAATCTAGTTCCAAGTTCTTTGTTATTCTGAAGGTTAGACTCAGCTTCTGGCAAGCAGTACGATTCCATCGGAGGAGGTGGCTCCTTCAGTAGGAAAAAAAAAACAAGCTTTACTTATCTTAAGGAGATGCTTTTAAGAAGAAAGGGCAGTTTCAGACTTTTCTTAAATAGAAAGTGGAAAAAAAGAGCCACACGAGGCAGGAGAGGGCCCCGTGGCCGGGCGGGTTCCGAGGGGCTCTCACCTGGATGAGGTAGTCGGCGATGTACTCGGGCTTCAGGCAGCTGACCCCGTGCGCCGCGGCCTCGGCCACGTCAACCCTGCTCTCCTCCGGCTTCAGCTTGCTGAAATCGGCAAAGAGGTGGGTGGCTTCCCTGAAGAGAGCCCCAGAATGGCCCGAGAACACCTACAGGTGGAGGCAAGATGGACAAAAATGGGCTTGTTTTCGTGTTTGCTCCACGGCCTAGGAAGTCACTCATCAGATTAACCAGCAAACTGATGGGCAATGCACTGCCCGTGCTGTTGAGCTCTCTACTGCCATGTGCATTTCAAGAAGGGGGATCCCTCTCTTGGAGCAGGGCCCAGATGTTCTACCCTGCAGCCCCTCCACCATTACTGACTTCTGCAACATGCAGAAGGAAAACCAGTGCTTTTCTTCTCCCATATGTTGGTCACATCCCAGCTATTCTACATAAGCAATTTTGGTTAAGGTCTTTAACCAGTGCACAGCCTAGAGATAGTCCCAATGCCTACCAAAACACTGTAAAACAACATATTTAATCAGTTAAAGCAAACAAACCAAGAACAGCTCCGTACTTTCGCTCCTCCGGACTGCAGCAGGCGCCTGAATCCAGCCTCCTTGGTTTGATCGACGTTCAGGATCACCTTCCAGCCGCTGAAGGCCCCCTAGGGAAAACGCTGAGTTTAGCCAGGAGGATGTTGGACCAGGACAGGATTAACACGGTTACAGGGCGGCAGATGGGGATGTGCTGCCCTCAGTTCTGTGTTTTCAGCTGTGCCAGAGGCAGAACCACCACCTGCACTCGGGCAGCCTGCCCACACCAGCGCTCCTGCTGCACAGCACCATGGACAAACCAGCACAGCAAAAACACCTGGCAAGGAGGGTTTCAGGTACAGCAGAGCCTCATTGACTGAAACACACTTTTCAGACAGACAGCTATTTGATTTCCCCCCCTGCTCTGCCCTGTATGATCTACTCGGTTACAGCAGCAGCACCAAAGCAGCAATGCAGCACCCAGGGCCTCACACAAGCAACTCCTGCTGTTTCCAAGCAGGCAAAGGTACAGGGATTTGCTTTACAAGGATTCATCTAAAAACTCTGTTGCAAGAGACCCACAAACCCAGTATTACCCAGATGTGACTGAAACACTGGCAGCCTTTCTGCTCCCTGTCAAGTACTGGACTCCCTTGGCAAGGTCTGGCTTGACAGGGGAGTTAATTAAAAAGAAGCCCCAGTTCCCAGTTCAGAACCTCAGAGGAACACTATGGAACGTCACAGATGGCACAAGGAGCTTCGGGAGAGCCCGGGATGAGCTGCCTGAAGCAGGTCAGGGTGCTCCCTGCTGGCGCTGCCCCCGGAGCGGCTGCTCTGCCTGCCCCGACGCAGCACCCGGAGCTGTGGGGCATAAAAGCCCTAAGGGGAATGACTGGAGGACATCTGCTACACCAGGGGCTTTGCAGTCACCAACAGGAGAAGCCCAAGGCTTTTATTACTAACACACCCTCACCAAAAGCCTTTTGGAAACAAAGCTGTTGAACAGGACGTACCCATTGAACCACTCGGTTCTTGAGCACAGGGCAGATCATCCTTCCCTGGCAGTTCAGTCCCTGGGGCTGCTGGTGACAGTCCCCGTGCTGCCCTCCCACACCACGTCACACACACTGCACAGGAGTCTCAGTACCTCAACAACACCAGTTTCTTGCCTTCCTTTGTGGATCTTCTTCCTCCACCTCATGGCTGCGAGGGCTAGTTTCTTCTGGTTTACATTGATTCCAGACAAAACATTCAGTATGGAATTACTTCCCCACTCATAATCTTCTTCCTAGAGCAATCATAAGCTTGAATTACAAAGGAACCTGCCAACTTTGCCAGCAGAAAATAGAAAAACAGAACTAGTCTCAGCTCGCTCTAGCTTTGTATATTGATTCTACCTCGCTAAAGCAATCCTAATTAAAATCAGAGATATGTCTCTTAACTGAACACATATATCAAAATACACACACACACACACACACACACACACACACACACACACACACACACACAATACAGAGACTCTGGTCTTCCCAGTTGTAAAATCAGCTCATGTTTTCTGAGACACCAATCACATTACACACAGCTAAATTCCTCTTGCAGTTACCTACAATAAAATTCCAAGCAGTGCAGAACAGCTCACAGTTTGAATGCCATCTAATCTGCAGCTCTACATTTCTCTTCCAAGACAATTAAAGTTGTTTTATACACAGAGTAGGTTCATGAATGGGAAGGATGACTGTTTTGTTCCTGGTGTAACAAAATCCACATTAACTTGAGGCGACACCAGTGAGGAGTTAATGAGGTGCTTAGGCTTCAATTTTCAGAAGCAACTCCTAAGCACGGATACTTCATTTCTCCTGCACAAGGATAAGGTTGTCCCAAGGCTGGGCACCCCAAACTGCTAATCCCCTTGAGAAATTCCCTCTCTCCTAGCAGGACAAGAGGAAAAGCTCATCACAGCGTTGCTCAACAGCAAGGTCACGTGCCTGGACAAAGCAGCCAGCTCCTCTGCACGCCTCCAGGTAGGAACGATGCAGCACCCACTTCCCAGCTGCCATGGAGGCCAGGAATTTCTCGTTTCGCAGCGGATGCCCCACGACGATGTGCGTGCAGCTGGGATCGAAGCACTGCTTCTCCAGCACTATTCCACCTTGGCACAGAGGAACGGGTGGGAGGCAAGTTAATCAAGGGTCAGGCAGTCCAGCACGGAAAGGATCCCTCAAGGCAGGAATTCTTGGAGTTGAGACACTAACTCAAATTTACAATGGAAATGTTATCACTGAGGAGATCTGGGCACAAAGGAGGGGCAGGGAAGAGCGGCTCTGTTACGAGAAGGGCCACTGTGTCAGGCAGGAAGGGACACCAGAGCACAGTGGTTCTTGGATGCTCCAACAGCAAAGAATGAGGCTGCTGTGGAGACAACTAAAAGAAAGTGCCAGAAGACCTTGCAGTTTGTGGCAGAGCTGATGAACTTGGATATTAATGACAACATAGTGAATGAGCAGCTCACAAGCACAAAAAGTCATAAATTTGAGCCCTCCAATCTGGTGAGTCATTAACAGAAGCCCTTTCTTTTCCAAGAGCCACAGCTGACCTGGTACAGACCCACATTATTCTGTCATTTCCCAAGTATCTGGTACCTAATTCCTCAATCAGATGGCAGTAATCAATTCGTTCTTGAGGATTAAGAGAAGACAGCTGAAATTTCCGCTGTTTTTCTGGTTCCTCATCAGCCTTCTCATCTTCTGCAACAGTCTGCAAATACAGCAACAGATTTTTGAAAATATGACAGAAAGATTAATCTGACTGACTACTTCTCTGCCAAACATGCTGGGTTATTTTTATATTAAGTTTTCTTTTAGTGAGGAAATGCAGAACCAAACCTGTCAATCACTTGACCAAGGCTTGGATCTCATCACATCAACACGAGGCTCCTACTCAACACCCTCTTGGTTCCCCTTTTCTTCAGGGCACAAATGAACCAATCTGTCACAAGAACTAACCCTTCATTCATATGCTCTGAATGCCTCGTTAAACACATGAAAAAAACATCCATCCATCACACTGCCTTATCTTGGGGGCCTTCCTTGGGGGCCTTCCATACATTTCCACCACAGCTTACATATTGAGCGTGACACTTTATGGCTCTGAAGACACAGAGCTCCTGAAAGTTTGAGCATCAGCTGATACTTGGTGAACAAACGACTAAAAATTCCTTTTCAAGGTGGCATCTTCCAGTGCAAAAATCAGGCTTTGAGGGGGAAAGAAATCCATTCTGTACTGAAGCACAAATTCCAAATACTTCAGAGGAAACCAGGTCCTAATCCTGTTTTTCCCCATCACCATGCTCCATGAGCACAGTTGAAGGAGCTCCAGAGTATATGGACAGTACCTCTTCACAGCACATCTCAGCATCCCAATGGGAATTATTTTAGTACACAATATCTTTGGACAAAAAGCCTAATGAAACAACAAAGCCTCAGTGTCAAAAACATCGTCTGCTCCCAGTGCTGAGGGAAAGTGCACAGAGAAGCACAACTGCACAGGAGCAAACCCCATAAGTGTTTAGATGCAGGCATTTATCTATTACATGTTACTTTGAGGTTCTAAACTTTTACAAGAAGAGCTGTTCCTCTCAGCAAACCCGTGATCACAAACATTTCTGCACATGCCTCACCTTCTCTCTGGGCTGTGGTGCCACAGGAGGGTTAGCCAGAGGGAAAGCAATGCTGGGGGCCTGTGGAGTGGGAATCAGCTTGTCTTCCTTACAGGGTGTTTCAGGATCTCTACACACAGGATTCTCTGGATCTGCAGTCACATCTCCAGCCTCAGGACCATCTGTGAACAATAAGGTAATGGAACATGGCTTGTCTTTGGCTGCAGATGGTTAGGGGGAAAGCTGAAAAAGGGAGCTATGGAAAATGGAGAGAAAAAACTATTGCTGCTACAACATGCACGTTTGCATTGCAGCAACACTGCCTTTCTTCAAAACATGCACTTCTCTCTCACCCCAAAGCACCAATGGAAATACTGCAGCCTCGTGCTCCTTTATGTCTTGTCTTGGGAAGAAGAAAGAAGCTCAAATGGCCCCATTTCTTAGGCTAAACTGCACTGATTCAGATAAACCATCAATCAATTGAACAGACAACTGGTTTTCCCAAGACTTCTCTACTACCTGGTCCTGCTGCTGCAGGCAGGAACTCTGTAAAGGGAGGCACAGGGCAGAGGCCAAAGGATTCCACTGTCTCTTAACGGGCAGAACTAGGAACAAGGCAAAAGCAGATGCAAACACCACAGTTATGTTCCTGCCTTAGTCCTGGCTAAAGAAAAAAGTTTAAAAGAACAGGGAAGAAAGATAAGTATAGAAGCCTGACTAAATCCTGACCTAAAGGTGCCCATCAGCAGCTCCAAGATGCAAGATTTGGGGGTTCATGGATATCTTGTTTCTATATTCCTAGGGTTCACCTACGATTATTTCCACTACAGTTAAAATCATTCTGTTACTGGTATCTCTATTTGAAGTCCACTATACTAGTCTGAATTTTTATTCCCAACCCAGCTGGACTTCCAAACACCAGCTACACTCATTACACCGTAATGTCTAAACATAAAAGTTCATTTCATTTCCCATTTTACCTAGAGCAGCAAGCTCCGAATCAGCCAAGGACCTGAAGACAGGCTCATCCATGTTCCTAGTGACATTACTGGGAATTTGCTCAGTGTACTGGGAAGGGCTGTTGGGCCACTGCAAGTTGCTGACGAGTCTTGCTCTCTCCTCCCTTGCCGTGGGATCGTCCCAGATGATCTGCTCGCTCTGCGATGGCTCCGTGTTCAGGTCTGTCAGTGCCTGCCGGGACTGCCTGCGAAACAGAACGGACACCTAAATAATCCTCTGCTCACACAGGACTGCAAAAGCAGTGTGAAGTGAGGGCAGGCAGGACAAAATGAAGCACTTTGAGATGTAAAATCCATACCTCAGCGCTTCCAAGACCCTGCTGCGGCCGTTCCGCACAGAGCGGGGGGCATCAGGGGTGGTTGGGGAGCCCTCAAAGCTGTTCCTGGAGAGGGAGCCTCTTGGTCCTTGGGGTTTGACTATGGATGTGGCAGACATGATCTCCTGCAGCTGCCTCTGGAAATTCTCTCTCATTTCTAGGGTCTGGGTTAACACTGGAAGAGAAAAGACAAGGCCCGCAAAATCAGGGCTGCTGCACTGTAAGCAGGGAAAAGTAACAGGAAACTCAACCAGCTTTTCCCCTATCAGAGCAAATGCATCAAGGAGAAAAAAGTCTAGAAAATCTAAAGGCCCCGAGGTGCCCATTCCTGAACAGAAGCACGAATTCCCAACTGGATCACTTTCAAATTTGCTTGGCTACAGCTAGATCTGGCTTATAACCACACCTCCCCTGCAACACGTTTACCTATCACAATAACATAGCTATTGCCACATTAAAGATACATTTCAGTGTTTTGCCCCCCTACACTACCCCCTAGAAAACCCAAAATGTAACAGAAAGACCTAAGTAAAGTGCAGTGGATGACCCTCTTCTTCTTGTGGGCTGTCAGTCTTTAAAATAAACAGCAAAACCTTTTCCTCACTTCTATCAATATCAAAGGCATCAGGCTGTACCTAACTGGGATGTGTGATAACTAGATTTCCAGATCTTAACATACAGAATAGCATCTGAATCTGTAAAAGGCTTGTATATTTGACATGCCACAACTATCATGAAAGCAAATACTGATTTACCTCCTTTGGCTTCACTTGCTACAACTTGTTCTCCTGCAGGGGCTACTTCCTTTATTTGGTCAGTAGTTACATCATCTTCAGCACCATCTTCATCCAATGGAATGATCTACAAATAATTCAATCAAGCAAAATTCTCTAAGTAATGCCAGAGGCTGGAAGTTTCACCTTCTTCAACACTTACATAATTTCCAAACGTTAATAAGGTTGCCCTAGAACAGACTAATGTTTCTTTTACCAGAAGGACAGACAGACAGTCAACAGCATCACTGACAACCCATGCACTCTATCTGCTATAAGACACTTCATGCCTCACATCTCTTGTTCATCTACAAGTAGAAGTCAAAGCCAGAACCATGCTGTTTCAAATTTGGAAAACTCTTCTAATCTCTAAAGATCTGACTGTAATATACCTAGGAAAAGGAGTATTACAAAAGCAGAAAATGTGCAGATGTGTCTGTGATAGCTACTGTGAATTACCAGCTAAGCCTGATTCACAGCACTACTGAGTATGTATCAACATTATCTATTATTATGTTAAGGTAACAAATAAGTAAATTGGATTCCAATCACCCCACAGAACACAAACTTATGTAATTCTATACCTCATCTTCCTCGGCTGCTTTTCCAGTGGATGGAAGTCTACCAGGAGAGCAGAGCCTGGCATCGTGCACTGCACTGATGTCCAGGCTCATTTTGGGATTGTAAGTGTGAGGAAAGAGAGATTCAGGAAGCCGTTTATATTCCTGGGCACTCTGTAACAACATTCATTAACGTAAGAAAAATGAGAAACTCAGTGAAAAGCAAGAGAAATTCCACATCTAAACATGGGAAAAGTGCATTAAAGACATTGCAGCAAACAGTATTTTACACAAGATAAAAGTAGAGCAGTATCCTGAGAAACTTGTAGCAAAATGCTAAATGTAAGAGAGAATACTTTTTTCTCAAGGAGAAAGACTAAATGTTTTCATTTGCCTGTGGAGCAATTATTTGGCAAGCTACCATTCAGAGAAAGCTCAGCTAAGACCTGCTGGTAGCAGTTTGGTTTCTTTTTTCCTCTCTCCTTTCTATCAATTTTTATCTCCAGTCTTTGATGAGGTAAATCGATGGAAACTGATTGCTCGTTTTAAAAACTCAAAGCAGGATGCAAAACATCAATTTCTATGTATCCAGCAAAAACCTCAAGCAGAAATCAACTGCCATAACTGGTTTAGTTTCCATGTCCATGCAAAAGCAAATGGCAACTAAGGAACACTTCTGAAAAGGAAACTTCTGCTCCGTACCTCCAAAAGCCAGTGTTCTGAAACAATGTGTATTCCCCTCTCTTTAACGGATCTATATTCCTTGTTGTTGTCATTTTGTCCTCCCTTGTATATGAAGTGTGTTACTGTTTCATCAAAGCACCATCTAGTGTGGGGGAGCAGAGGAAGAGAGAAAAAATTAGCAGATACAAACTTGGAAGATATCACCTCCTACCACAAACCGTAAGAAATCCCTCACAGAAATCATTTCATCCCTCCTTCAAGTCCAAATATTGCTTTGCCTACTTTCTTAGCTTAAATTAAGGATAAGCTTAATCTTTTTAATTCAGAAAAACTGCAATCTGTTGTTTCCGGGTAGAATAATTTCAATTTTTTGAAAGCATTCTTGAGCATTAAAAAAATAAGAAGAGGAAATGAGAGAGAAACAAAAATCTAAGCTAGAAGTAAATTTTCATCTACTCTAGAGCTCAAGAGTTAAAGAAATTTTATTGCTTTTCTTTTCTGTTCTTTTTTGAAGAACATCTTTCTGCAATTACAGAAAACTTCAAGACAAACAGACTAACAGACTTTCTATGACAGACTTACCAAGAATGCAGAGACAGCAAAACAGACAGTCTCATTTTGCAACAGAAATAGAAGTTGACCAACATGGCAAAACAATGTTTTGAGGAAAAGGTCTTACAGACTCAGATTTACTACAAGTCACTTCAGTGCACTAGTTCAGAAGCTTTTTGCATCAGTTGTTACCTGTAGTCTGCCCCAAGAGAAGCTGCTACTGCATTCAGTTCACTCTGCTTCTTACTAAGCTTTTTACTAACACATATAACAACGTCAGCCAAAGGCCTGGGGTCTTCTTGTTCAAGCTGCAGAGAGAAACAGGGGAGAGTCACGTCTGGAAAACTTCTACACCAGTCATTTCATGTAACAGCAAAGTGAAAAAGATGAGAACAAGGAGCTATAAAATAAGAGGCCTTCCCATGTTGAATGCTTTTTGCTTTCTTACTCCCCCTCTGTAGGACACAATGTACTAGAAGCAGTACCTAAGTGCTCCTGTTTTTCCTGCTTCTTTTTTCCTGTTTTCTCTCATTAAGATAGGTTAGCCCTTTATTCAAGCAAGCAAGCAGATAAGGAGTGAAGGTGAAACAACACTACTAGCCGAGCGAACACGGCGTATCTTTATGAGGGGGTAAGCAACTGATCACATATCTTGTGCCAGCCAGCAAACAGAACAACAGCACTTTGCAGAAGACGGAAAAAGAGGAGAGATGCATCAAAAATGGAATCTTTTGTCTCCGAGTACAAAGTCCTGTTTATGTCCCAACCTGACATTAAAAAAACTAGAATATGTGGATATGTATTTATATATTCCAGTGCCTTGCAACTGCTTAGCATTCAGGGTAGCAGAGCAAGTAGTGGAATAAGCTTCCTTGCCTTCCGAGAGAAAAGCCTTCTAGCTTAATTCCACCACCACTGAAGAACATGCAATCATACAGATTTCTGTCCAAACACACCACAACAGAATACAAAGATCATCGCCATTTGCAAATGTCTTTATAACTTAAAAAAAATATATATACAAATCACAAAATGTCAGCATTTTCTTAATGAAGCCTGTGCTCCAACAATTCCAGATATAAATCCTCCTACCGCTTCTGGCTGCGCAGGCTTCAGCTGAGGGCTGCTGCTGAGAGCTGCCGTGGGCCGCGTGCTGTTGGCCAGGGCCAGCTTCAAGTTTCGGCCAATGACTTCCGAGAGGGGAGTACTCAACTTCCTGGACTTCTGACAGAGATTTCCTGGCGTTTCCAAAGCTGCCAGAGCATCCTGTAAGAAACAAGCAACTAGGTGACTTGCAGGAACGCACTACAACACTCCCACTCAAGAGCAAGTTTCACATACATAGACTCTGCTAGGATTTCATACTCATAAACCACAAGGGTGGACTACAGGAGCAGGCAGCAAGTGCAGCTGAAATCCATAGGAAGGAGAAGCAGGAGGTTCTGTGCTGTTTTAAGGATATTTCTAACCTTACTGGCTCTACGACTTTGTTGCAAAGAATTTCACCTTTACATCAAAGGAAGGCTTGAACAACTTGTCCTTGGAAAGGAATTTCGATGGTGTATCAAGGTGTAAGGATGGTTCTTTCTGTGGCAGTGCCCCTTCCGCAAAAGGGGTTGTCTTCTTCCCAATGTGATGGGAGATGACAGTCTGGAAAGCTTTGCTTTGGAACCTGTTCATATCAAGAGGGGTCACAGGAGGCTTTTTTCCAGCTTCAAGCAGATAGGTAGGTTGTTCTGGAGAATCAGAAGATCGAACAGTTGCTGGTGTCTTGCTAAGTGGAGCAACAAAGGTCTCCCCATCTTTAAAAGGAAAAAGAAAAACATCAGCAGGCAATCTAATCTTCTTTAGAGAACAGACCTTGTATGTATTTTTAGTTAAAGGCCAACTTCACTCATTTGGATTTTCTTCCTTAAAATATGTATTATACACCCAATACTCCAAATAAATGCTCTCAAATGAAGATAGCCTTGTATTTCAAGAGACATTATCAAAAATGCTTTTTCTACCATACCCTAAATGACATTGCTACTGAGCTTGACCTTGAACATCTAAAATGAAAGGAGCATCTGTCCTCCTCTTGGTTTTAGTTCTGTATGTACATATATTTATGTATGTCTAGGCAGCTACTATCAAAACAGCCGTTGGTTACAAGCTTGGTTACACAATATTGCAGCAGCTGTAAAACAAATATACAATAAAACCTTCCCTCTAAAGTCAGAGATAACTCCTATTCATGAAATTCTGAATTACACCCCTTTAGGCCACCACATACAGTTCCAACTTTGGATCAATAGGAGCAGATTCAGGCATGAATCAACTCTTTATGCTTACACACTGCAAATACTAATAAATACAACTCATCTTTATGGCTTGTTCAAAAAAACAGAATTATTTTATATTTTCCTGCTCAAAAGTTTCTCCTCACACTTTTTTTTTCCTGGAAGAGCAGTAGTACAAAGGTGAGACACATTAAAGAATGAAGCGGCGTCACTAAGTTTCATTCTCAACTCTCTAACAACTAAATTCTCAACCTGTAGCCACAGGTCCCTGTTGGCTCTGGGAAACTTTCAGCAAACATGCACAATCATTAATCTCAGCTCAGCTCAAGGGGAAAAAAGAAGAGGAAAAAACATCTCCAAAACTTAGAAAAACATCTTTAGTTTCAGTTTCCAAGTTTTTTGGCATCAAAAATAATTATATTAGCAATCTTGAACAGAAAAATGGCACAACCATCCATGACAATGTTTCCAATTGCTAATAACCAACCTTCAGCATCTGCTTTATCAACCAAAAACTTGCTTTCATCTGCCCTCTTTCCCGTCCTTGCCGACTGCAAAAGCCAGGCTACGGTGACTGCTGGCAAACCCCACTTCTTTGCAGCTTCATACTTGGAGCCATCCGGCTCCTTCACCACCAGGTGGGTGCTGGCAAACATTCCCTTTTTTGCATTCGCTCTTCGCACAAAGAATTCCTGTACTCTGGAATCAGATCAATAAAACCTTTGCTTAGTCATACACAAGATTAACCTGGCAGAAATTTGTAACACTGTAAAAATACGTTCAAGCAACAGAAGGGCAATCAATAGAATTCAGTTAGGTTATGCTACTTAGCATTTCACAACTGAACATACATGTACAAGCAAAAGAAGGAAAAAGACAAACTCAATCATCCCAACAAGAAAAAGTAGCAAAAAAAAATCCTGTTAAATAGTAATAGTTTGCTTCAACCCCACTGAAAATATCACTTTTTATGCTCTTGATGTCCCCACACAGGCTCAGTGTATTAATTACAAATGGGAATAATGTTCTTCTACTAATGGGAATGATGTGCCAGGCTGGATTCCATTCTCAAGCCAAAAAGCGTAATTTCCAAATGAGCAAGTTTTCTTCATATTAGCTACAATTTTCTCTCATCACAAGGGAGCTAGCTAATCCTCCAGATGGTAGGACTGAACACACTGGCAAAAAGCTTAATTCAAACAGACCACAAGTCAAACGATACTCCGGGACTAAATTGCAGTTTTTCCATTTCAGAATTAAGTCCGGATTAAGTCCCAAAAACTCTCCTGAGTTGGGAGCAAGTACCTCAGCATCCCAGTCTTTAGGAAATGGTGCACTATTCCTACTTGTGAGCCTGGACTAGGCAATATTGAACTAATAATGAATGAAACTAGCCCATTTAAATAGCTCTCCTGCTACTTCAGTTACCCAATACTCTGTTCATATCACTCAAATCTCTTGTGTTTCTAATGCCAATTCCACATAGGCTTAGGAAAAGACAGCACAACAATAACTCTGGTTCCCTACTCAACAGGTGGGCTCCGTTTCTGTGTCAAAAGCACGGTTTGAGACAACCTAGTCTCCATTTTTGCCTCACAGGAGTTGGAGACATACAGTTCTTATCCAGACAGCCTAAATTCTCTCTAAATTCTGTGATTAGTTCACAGAAAGAGCTGCATGGCTTTGAATAGCAACTCTGAAGGGCTGACAACTAGAGCAGAGCAAAAAGTTACTGCAAGGCAGCCAGCAGGAAACACAACATTTGGGAGATGCTGGTAGAAATTAAGCTGTGTGAAGAGAAAATACAAGTTTCTGAGAGCAGAGTGAAACAAAGATCTGCATAATACTATAACCTCATTGCTTCATCACTAGGTTTTGTGCGTGAACAGAACCCAGAAGAGATTTAACTCTAAATGTTGTTAGTTCTGTACAAGAAAAAATAAAACAAGCAAAACAAATCATCACACTGGCTGTTTGAGGACAAGACTAAACAGGGACAGGAGACATACCTCGCTCCTAGCAATCCTGCCAAATAAACCAGGGAGTCTCTCTCTGCACCAGTGAACTGGCTAAAAGAGAGAACACAGTCTTCCAGAGGGGTCACTCCTTCCATTACTGGGACTGGTGTGAAAAGTGGACTGGATTGGGGATCTAAAAGGAGCTGCTGTTCCACGCATGTTATCTTAAAGACAATGAAATAAACAGAGATGAAAATCAAACCAAGGAACCCATAAATCCCAGCAATAGTTCATCAGCTGCATCACAGAATTTATGGACTTAATAACAAGCAGTCCTGCTTTTAAAGTTAAACTTGAGCCAAAGCAATGTAGCTCTTTCATAAATCATTTTAAGCTTTGACGTACTAAACAGCAGTAACTGAGAAGTGTGACTAATTCTTAGGACTTTGGAGGCTCCCTTAAAGCATTTGGGGATTTGCATAATTTAGTTCAGAGCCAGTTCTCTAGTACTGAGGAACAGCAAGTCACTGAACAGCTTGTAGTCTCTGTCACATGCATCCTCTGGCTAAAAACACTTTTTTCAACTTCAGCGGGAAAGTTGACTTACTTTTCTGTTACAAGACAGAAAAACTTGTGGAAAGCATGAAGCATGAGAGTAAGCCCAAAGATATCTAACATAATCTTTATTAGTCAGCTGCTCCTTCAACAGCTCATTATTTAGAGAAAGTGCTGCCAGAGCCTCATGCAAGAAGTCTTTGGGTCATTAAAGTCCTATTTGATGAGCCTGTACAACTGAATGACACCTTAAGGAAGCAGCAGCACTAAAGCACACTTTCATTTGGTACATTTCAGATGAAACCAGGCTCAATCTCTCAATATCTCATACATATCTAAGTCATGAGTGCCTCTTTGGTCTGAGCAGACACCGTTGAACTTGCTGAACCCAAGGCTGAGCCCACTTACCAGCCATGTATTAGTGACAACATCTGCCACAGTTGGCTTCACAGAGCACCCCAACAAGGGCACCACAGCGTAGTCTGCAACAGTTCTGCTCTGTGGCTGCACAACTTTCCCACCGTTCTCCTTTATGAGCTCTGTAATGCAGGACTCCTCCTCTTCACCAAAACCCAAGAGAAGAAATCTCTTCCTGACAAATAAGTGATCTTCAGCCACTGAAGATGCCTCTGCCAAGGAACCATTACACACAGAAGACTGATTCTCCTCTTGAACACTCAAGTGAGCAACATCACTGAAGTTACCAGATGTTACCTTTTCAGCTTCAACTAAAAAACAAAAAATAAAAACCAAATAAACCACTTCACAAAAATTGGCAACCAATTCAAAATAGTTCCACAGAAACAGAAATTGAGCATCCTTTGCTTTCAACCAAAAATGGGGTTAAATTTTAAGGAGTAAACACTGCAAAATTCAAGTTTCAACCACTATACAAACTAATTCTAACTCTGAGCAGTTAAACCTTCTATGGGATATTTACCCTAGAACTTACCTAAGGTAGAATCATTATTTAAATATTGAGAGAGGAAGTCATCTTCATCAGCTTTCTGGTGCTTTAGGTCTGTAGCTTCTTTCTTCAAGAGGGTGTTATTTTTGGGAAGAATCGGCTTTACTCCAGGTTGCTCCAAAATTGGATTTTCTATCAGCTGGTAATTTAGAGGAATGTACTGCTCGACTGGAAGTAGAAAGCCTTTACTGAACGTATCCAGCAACCATTTTGCTGTCACTATGTGAGGCCTACAAGACAAAATGTTATATTAATAGGTTACAGCAGGTTTCAGAGCTGTGCTGCTGCTTCCTCCCCTCTACGAGCTACTAATGTATTTATATATCTGAAGATAGCAACTCCAATACCAAGCAAGCCCAGTGCACTCTACAGAACTGAAGATTTCTTAATTCTTTCAGTCTCAGAACTGAGAATTGCCTACAATATAATTTCTACCTGCTGTTGCAGCCTTCCTCCACAATATATCAAACATCACTGGAGATAAAAGAAACTAACAATTTTTCTTGTTTATGGAGGTGGGGGGAAAAGAAATAACAGAGAAAAAGTCCTGGAGCAAAAGAGTTATCAGAACCTGTGAGTTGTCTTGTCCAAGAAGTGTTTCAGGTCATCGTTCTGTTCCCCTAAAATAACATGGGTGACATCTTCATTGAGCTGATTAAATCGAATACCACCACCACAGTTAACGAGCCTCCTCATCTTATCTAACTTCCTGCCACTGAAGCCACACAGATAGATCTACAAAGAGAAACAAGGAACAACAACAGCAACGACAAAGGCTTTTTAACTTTTAAGAAAGATATTTTGGTATAATTTGTTAGGCCTGCTGTAGAACACACCCACAGAAGTGATGCAGCTTCTGAGATGCAGCAAAAAACA
>JAUBOD010000756.1:862201-873715 GCA_032353885.1 Nothura maculosa | reverse complement strand
GCACAACAAAGGCTACACAGAGGACTTTGAAAGGTTCTTTGTAAGATAATGGCCACTATTTTAGATTTATACTTGTTATTATTACATCGTTAATCAAACTCCTATGTTGTTCTTGCTTTGTACGTTATTCTCTTAAGCTCTGTTGCATTATGTCACATGGACATGTATGAATCAGGTACAATTTTTCTCTTGAGATCTTCAACAGCTAATTAGCCCCGGTCTATAACAATCTTTGGAGAGCCTCATTGTCAATTCTGTCCTTGACTCACATATACAACAAGCAAACAAACAAACAACAACAACAACAATGAAACTTCTTTGTATATAGTTCTTTCCCTTTGTTTTATTCCAGACTCCTTTGAACTGTAGGTGGTAGAAGTCAGGTCTTACACCTTTAGCTATCTGTAGACAGCCAGCTAGGTAAGGGCTCCCTCTATGGTCAACAGATATTTGCAGGGTAACAGGCTCTGTCTTAAGTAACTCCGCTTTAGGCTGGAATGAGTCACGTTCTGGAAGACTCTCTGTTCCTTTCTATAGCTATAGAAAGGGCTGTGAAGCCCTCTGCTTTCAGTAGATGTTCAGAGCCATGCAGGTGTTCTGAAAGGGCACATGCATTTTCTTACTATGATTTAGAAGAATTAGGAGGGTGCAGATAAACAAAACCCAGTTTCCATTAATGGAATATGAAAGTTGCATTGCCAGCTGCTCAAGAATCATGGTAGTCTCCAATAACTTCAGTGCGGATCATAGAGCCCTGGAAGAGCATGACTTAACAATAGAGGTATAGAGTAAATAGACTAAACTGGGAACTCAACATGTTCTTAACCCAGTCTGAATTACTCAGGAGAAGAATTACATTGGAAATATCAGATACAAAGTGCTGTTCATATGAGCCTCCTTTGTACATGCACCGTGATGCCTCCTCCAATCTGCAGAAGTCATCAGTGGGGTGTGGGTGCAGGCAGTATTCCACACCTGTTATCCAAATCCTTCTCTGATTACAGAATTTTGCCTCTTCTCTCCTAATCATGTCTCTAGTTCTGTAAGGATGATATCTGGTTGCAGATATTACTACATTTGCTTTCTCACCAAATTTATGAGTTGAATCAGTTATGTCTCTTTATCAGTGGAGAAGCTGAAGTGTCAAAATTATGAATAATACCCTCAAGCATCCCTTCATTTAAGGAATTTAGATTAATAACTCTCCCTCCCCCCCCAAAAAAATTATTATGCTGGGACAAGGTTCTTATCCTTTGGAGCTGCATCTTTTGCTTCTTATTTTTGGTCTTCCCCTTGGGCCTTGGGACATGAGAAACACAACTACAGAGGCCACATATGAAAAGATGAGACTAAATGAAATAGGAAGGTGCTTAATTTACATGCTAGAAGGTGATGCTTAGTCAGGTTGGATGAATTCAGGCCTATGAGCCTAAATCTATTGTTTGGGTTTTTTGCCTGCCCTAGGAAAACCCTTAAGATTCCAAAGTTATTTGTGAGATGGGATTAGACAACTCCGAAATGTAACTTTTCCATGATTTTGCTTCCTGAATATCTGCATGGCACTTCAAGGAGCTGAATACAAAAGGCACAGCCATCCCCAGCTACTTTCTATCTGTCGAGGGACTTGTGTCTGTTTCATTCCTCTGCTCTTGTTTGGGGAAACCAACTTTACCTTGGAGAAACCCCTGTGTGAGAAGATAAACAGCCTGAAGCCAAGCTGGTATTGTAGAAATACTGAATCTGACCCTTATCATCCTCCAACAGGTTTATAGGGTGGAGATGCCATTTCCTCGGTAGATTCTGTAGAGAGGATGCAAAATAACACCCCACTTCAGGAAGGTCAGCAAAACCTGCTTTCTCACAGCTAACCACACCACAGAAGCTGTGATACCACATGCATGCTGCTGTCCATCCCCAGCAACTGGGGATCACTGTGGTGTCTTATACACTACAGTGTGGTAAACTGTACTGCATTCTCTCTCTCTCTCTTTTTTTTTTTAAACTCAGTACTAATTGTTGTCTCATACCAGGAATAGAAGAGCTAGTTAACAGCTTTTTCCACAAGTGAGATATTTTACAGCAGCTCTACTAGCTGCACAGGTGTGGATAAACCATCTGTGCCACAGTGCAAAACATTATCAATGTTGGCACGTATGGTATGAAGGCGAATCCACCATGTACTTGCGAGGCTGTCAGATTACATTAAAACAATTGTTTTGTGTGGATATATTTAGAGCTTGCAAACCAGCTTGCAGTTCTTCTTGGAAGAGATTGTGCAAGTATTGAGATGAAAATAAGCCACAAATAAGTAATAAAAATACTTTAAAATAATAGCTCTCTGAGCCAAAAAAAAAAATCAAAGGAAAACTGGCATTTCTACTCAAGTTATAGAAAAATATGATAGGATTAAGTCCTATATAAAGCTTTAAATGAATCTTAGCAAAAAAAGTGTTGTTTTGCACTGCCTGAAGTGCGCTTGAATTCATGTGATTCCCAAAACCAAAACTTGCTATGGTTTGTTTCTTTGAGGAATTAGCAACTTACACTGATGCTCCTTCTTACAAAGGCTTCTTTAAGTCACAATATATTTTCAATACTCTTGTCAATACAGTTGTCTTTGGATAATGGAGATGGTTACTGTGCTTTTTTTTTACACCAACTGGGGATCATTTTTTGTTCCTAGTTGCCAAAAGCTCTGGACACCAGCCACAACTTGGAAAAGCAGTGTATTAGAAAGCTTTTATAGGTGAAAACATAATTATTAGCTAATTTGCGAGTCAGTGAAAGAGCAGAAGAGCTGGACCTATTAGGAGAGGAGACAGCGAGCCTGGTTGGCTGCCATGGATGTGCACTGGGATGAGTAGGAGAGGACATTTGGTTGTCTCCTCCAGCTGAGGAGAAGGAAAGAAACTGGTGTCATTGAGAGAGGAATAAGGCAGGCTTGGAAGTCATGTAGGAGTCAGCAGAATTTCAGCAGACCTGTGAGGTTTTCAAGTCCCCAGTGAAAGTTGAAGTCAGACAAGCTTAAGAATCTAGTGGCAATTATGAAGTCATTTTGGCAGAAAATTCTAACCTCAGGAAGTTTTGTATCCTCATCTCTGGGATCATTTATTAATGCATTTTGCATTTGTTAGAATATATTTCTAGTTATGAGCAAAACCCACACCAGATATCTGAAAGAAGGCAGTGAGGTGCATTTCTGTAGCCAAAATGATAACGTAGAACTTCAAACTATATGTTCAAACTATGACTGTAGTTATATTGCATAGCCAAGAATGAGTGATTTCATTACTCTGGCTGGTCCAGCTCTTCTTGATTATATCTTTATTTTTAATTAGAGGTTAAAGACATAGATATTATTTCACTCTTTTTAACACCGATGGCAATCTCAGAAAAAATGATGACTGATGACTATCAAATCCTGCCACACCAAATTCAATGATAGGCCTCAAACATGATAAAACCTACTTCAAACTGATTATCGTGTGCAGATCTGTCAAATCTCAGGCCTTCAGGGTAAGGCACGCTCACTGATACCCATTTTGAGTTTCCCCTGGTGCTGTACCTCACACATTTGTGGTGCAACCACCCAGCCTCTTTCACAGGTTGCTACATGCTTCTAGTTGGCCTGATCTGTGGGGGAAATGTTATATTCAAAAACTTGCTAGAGGCAAAAAGGAAACACACCTTGTGCATCAAGTCAAGAATTTATTCTTAGTGTAGTTGAAATCTTAGCTGTCTAATCCAAGAATCATTATTAGTCCAGATTCAATTATCACAGAAAGAAAAAGGAAAGGAAAGGAAAAAATCTCTTGGACATGAAAAGTCTCAATAATCATAATGACAGCAACTGCAGTTATTAGATGCTATAGGTTCCTGAAACTGGGAAAATAGAAACTGGGGGCAAACCTTAGGAGCAGAAGAACTCATAAGCAGATAACCAGAGTGCTCCTAAAGAAGGAAAAAGGATCAGAAAAGTAAAGGCTCAAGAGCATGTTATATTGAGTTGCAGTTTTCTAAGCAGGAGAGTTGCTAAAACAGTTCCTGGAATCAAGAGTGCTGTGAAATCATAACTTCTTGTTTCTCCTCTCCACTGTGGAGTGAGTAGGTTGATCTTTTTGCATACAGCCATACAGACTATATCTGACACCTGCATTTTATGCACTTTAAATGATAAGGACAGCCATAACGACATTAAAAGAGAATGTGGAACATGTGGGTGGGATATAGAAGCAGGGCAAATGTACAGCACCTGAGCTTGCAGGTGTGCATCAAAACAGGCAGGAGGGAGGCAGAGGCAGGAGCTGCTGTTTATAAGCAGAGAGATGGTGAGGGGGATCCTGCCTATGGAAGAGTCAAGTGGCAGCTTGCTGGATCAGGCCTAGAAATGGGTATACCTGTGATCTCCTGCATTTAATTTTTATGGAGATGGTGAAGAAGGCAATGGTTCCAGACAAGAGATCTTGGGACTTGTTGCTTGTCCTGTGACAGGTCTAACAAAACAGATTTGAAGAAGGGACTCTTTTCCCACCCATCCTAGACCTGCAGGCAGTCAGTGTGGTTTAATATTTGATGGAAATATTTAGTTACTCACCTCTGTGTCTGTTTTCATGTAAGTGTTTTTGTGTGCTGCCAAGTCTCTGCTTGTAACAGGTATCTGGGGTAGTGTAGGAGTTTAGCAAGGGACGATTTCTGCTCTATTTTTAGCAGGCTCTTGGTGCAACAACCAAAGGCTACTTGAGGTTTGATCTAAACCCACAGACTTGACATGCCCACCTAAGGGAACGTGCTGAGTATTTTTAAATTTAGGTAAATGTTTTTTTTCCTGGAAACCTAAAGTTAGCCAGTAACTATAAGGCCCATTTTCTTTGTGTCAAAATGTGCATGTATGTTTTCACTCCTTCCCACCTTCCACTCTCCATATGTTCCTTCTTTGGGAGAGGAATGATTGGCACCCACAGGTCACCCTTGAGTTCCCATCTCCATGAGCTGCTCATGAAATTCTTCTGTGAGCCCTTGGGAGTGGCCATGTCAGGTCAGTCTATGCAGCAGTGGCATCTGTGCTGAGTGTCCCTGCGGTTAGGGTAGATGCAGGGCACATTCTGCTCACCCTGAATGAGCGTGTCAGACTGAGGGTGTAACAAGCTCCTAAGCAAAATGTTCCTTTTTCCCATCACCAAGCGAATGTGGCTCCCAAGTTCACTTCCTTCAAAAGCAGCCCAAGAGGCAGCTCGGTGGTTGCTGGCAGCTGGTTTCTGTCACTGCTGTTCCAGTTACTTCTGACAACCCATGTTTCATTGCTGTGTGCTTTTTAGACACCCTGTGCTAGGTTCCCAGGCAGCTGATGGGACTCTCTGTCATATCTATTAAAAATCCTCTCTCTCAACTACGTGGTCCTCACATCTCCCATGTTCTCCCTGTCACAGACCACCAACATCCATGTTTCTGCTGCTTCTTCATCCATGAACTGCTGGATGACCTGAGTGACTTCCCGAAAGCCTGAGAACTGCTCAGAGCTGCCAATGACAGGGAGTCTGTCAAGAGGCTGGTGGCATCAGCACCTGATTGGCAGCAAAATACATCCAGTGGAGTGCAAAAGAAGCCTGTTAGCTTCCCTGGCACGGATACTAGAGGTTTGTCAACTCACTAGGGAACACTAGTGTAAGTAATTTAGTATTAGGAGAAGTCTTAAGTGATTTTTTACCAGAGCCATAGCAACCTGAAGTATTGCTTCATTTCTGATACCACTTCAGCAGGTGGTTTCTGTGGGTTGATTCCCCCTCTTTGAGCAGTTCACACATCTCAACTGAAAATCGTACCTGTGCTTTTCACTTTAATTATAGTCCAGCAGCTGGAGCAGATGCAATGAGAAAGCTGAATAAATGAAATTCCAGTGGTTAGTCAGAAATGAATGTCCAGTTTTCCTCCCCAAAACACAGGAAAAGTAAGATTATGTAAACATTTTCTACAAACACTATGGGCTGCCTCCCTTATTCTTCCGTCACTGTTCCTGTTGGGAGGCCGTAGTTGCTTAGCTAGGTCACAGAAATCAGTGTCTGCAAGGGGATTCTGATAAATCCAAATCCTAACCTGACAGGAGTGCTCTCCTCTGCTCTCAAGCTACAACCTTTCTGTCTTTCCTTGTGGAAAAAGTGAGGCTTCATGGAGCTGAAGAGAGAGAGCAAGAATGTGCACAACCTTAACATGCTACTCTTAAATAGACAGAACCTAGCCTTAAGGTAGGTTAAAGATATCATCATTTTGTGTGATATCTAGCTTTAAGGTATCTTTCTTCCTGGAAGATAATTTTCTATGTTCACTTTTTACCTCCCAGGAGGTCCAGGTGGCTTCCTGGGCTCAATTATGAGGATGGGCCAAATAGACACATCTAAAATTCAATTTTACTACTTCTTAAGGTTGGGCTGTCTCATGGCAAGCCCATGTGATTGAGGAACATTGAAAATCCTATGAACATTGCAAGCTCAGGCTGGAGAAAAGTGAGCAGGAATCACCAGCACTGTTTACAAGAGGCTTCTCTTTCTTTCCTAGTTCTACTTGGCACTACTAAACTTTTTTTTTGTATTCTATTTTTTTTCTTAATCTGGATCAAGTTTTTGAGCACTCACAAATTTGGATCTTTTGTTTTATGCTGCCAAGCAGGTAAGACTAAGATCAGGCTTTCCGCTCATAGTGTTATAGGCTTTATACTACAAAAGGGCAGAGAAACATGAAACAGGAAAGTGAGGGATTATGAAACGTGTTAAATGAAAATCAAGAGGTGAGGTAGAAAGTTCAAGCATTCAGACACATTTTAGAAGATGCTAGCGAAATGCGACCACATATGAGAAGCTGTACTTAGAACTTTAGCTGACAATCTGATACCGCTCGTAGGTGTGATGTGACAACTCAGTTCCAGGAGAACATTAATTGTGGTAGTTGTGCAACATCTACATAGGAGATTCTTCTACTCACAGCAGTAATTTTTAACTCTTTCCACCTCCTTCACAATAATAATCAGCTTTTCACTGGAGACAATGGGAAAAAATAGTAAAATTCTTTTTTAGGAATTTTGCTTTGTGCGATAACTCTTCAAAATACAAAATAGCCTTCTGATACCTGTTGTATTTCAAGGAGAATATTGTGTTTGTGGAAGAGGCCAGATTGTTGTTGACAAGTTCCTATGTAAAATATAATGGAGAAAATGGCAGCACCAGTTCCTCAATATTATCCTACGTATAAATACAGTGTACACATACATATAATATATATTGCTTTTGATCTAACAGTGCTGTTACCCATAATTGTTTCAATGTCAGAAGTGCAGAAAATGTGAACACTGTTATGTATCTACCTGCTCTTTAATTGCTGATGACTTGCAAGAGAAGCAAGAAATCTGTTAGGCTGCCAATATGTAGAATTAAATTACTCATTTAAAGAAGCAGTGCAGTGCTTCTGAGAGCTGGGTCTTGCAGGAGCACATTTACTTCTAGTGGGCTTTTGTGTCTCTGTACTGGTAGTTCATGTAATAAAGGGAGAAAAATAGCTGCTTTCATTATTCCTTCTTGCAGCCACTTTAGATACAGGAAGATCTTTTTGAAACGGAGAAGTCCTAAGAATCTGTCCTCTTGATCAACTAGAATTCAAGGGTACTGAGCTGTGCTTGAGCAGAGGGTGGGGGTTGGCATCTACCTTTTAGGATTATTAAATAATTGGGCTTTCAGTGCAGCAGTGGAAGAGGAGGACGAGAAAGCTCTGCTATGAGCACAGCAAAACCTCCTTTTTCATTTATAATTTCACATATCGTTTAGGCTGAATTCTGCTACTACTCTCTTCCCTCCTTGATTTCGGTGGAACCTGTATAAAAGACTAATGGGAACCAAAGAGTTTGGACCTTCTTTTGAAACCCAGAGTGAGTCTTAGTCTTCTGCCAAGAACACTGCTGATTCAATGATGCAAGAGTGTTTTTGATGTTGCAAAATTCTATCATGTCAGTGAATGATGCAGGTTGGTTTTTATTTGTTTTTTTTATTTATTTAATTTGTGTGTGTGTGTGTGTGTGCAGTATTTGACAAAACAAATTAATCAAGGCAAATTGTTGCTATTTCACCCCTCAATTCAATTTCAATCAGGAAAAGGTTACCAAAAAAACTATTGCTTAGGACACAATCACTTCCTAAAATCTAGAGTCAGGACATTCTCCACAGACAGATACTTTTTACCCTTGATCCTGTAAATCCCATGTAGTCCAGATAGGACCAGCAACCACTCTTTGGTCAATCCTACATGTCTTCCAGACAGCCAAGTAACAAATCTTCTGTTATTCAGTTTTGTATTATTTAAGCTGCAGTGACACAGCATAAGAGTGACACGACGTTACTTTTTCATTGTGAATTTTTGGTGGGATTTTGAGAAAAAAATGTTGCCTAGCAGAGAAATGGAGACTGGACATGTTTTGCTAGGGAGCTCTAGGGTACCTTGTGAATCCATCAGATGTATGGAAAATTCTTTCTTTATCTTAGTCTGGGATTGCAAGTCTCTGGAAAAACAGTCAGTAGCCCAGACATACAAAGATACAATTAATGTTTTATTCAAGAAAACATTTCTAAAATGGTAGAAAATAACATATGGAGAAAGAGACTCTGAGCTGATGCAATGCATGATATTTGGTGATATTTACATCTGACAGCAAATGGTGAGGACACAGAGGTGGAGGATCACCAGCTCCTTAAGTCCAACACACAAGCAGACTGTGCTGGTGCTGACACATTCATCTTATCTAGGCTACAAGTAATTGGTGTAGGGAACACCCGGCCGGGTTGATCTGCTGTTTTGGAAGACGTTGCAGCAAAAAGTTGCTCTGGGCAGGGTCCCCAGGAGCTTCCCATAAAGAAGCAATAAAGGCTCAAGACACCCCTTCATTTGCGAGATGGGTAGAGGGAGGCAGTGATGGCAGTGGCTGAGGTGATTCCCTCTTTGGGATTACTCCAAATTCCTCTGGGGATTACTTTGGGGATTACTACAAAGTAATCCCATGTCTGTTATCTTCCCTGCCTCCCAGAGGAATGTCTCATTCATATATGAAATAGCTCCTGAAGTCAGAACATATTTGGAAGTGAGGCAAAAGCAGTACTTTCACCGGAGGAGAATATATCTGCTAAGGAAAGCATAGTTTGCCCAAGTATATTAAAAAAGAAGTCTAAAACTGAGTTAAAATTGTTCTTGAGCAAGCTTGGAGGGTCACCATATTACAGACCAAAGGTGCCAAAGGTCATAGAAAGATAACATTGTGGGTAACTGTGTGGTATTTCACAGCTCATCCAGAGAGGAAATACGTGTGTGCTGGGGTCCCCATGGAGGATGCCACACCATGGTATAGCCCACGGGGCTGTGCCAGTGGTTAGGGCAGCGACTCCCCCCAGAAGAAGGCAGGCCCAGGGGTCACAGCACCCCGCTGCTGTCGGAGCTGCCCGAGAGCTGAGTGGTTGCTGAAAACGACTGCCCAGACCCGACGCCTCCAGCAGCGCTCGAGAAGAGACGAACGCAGGAGCGAAATATTCCCTTAAGATGGGCCTTGAACATCACCCCAGCAAATGCATAGATGACAGGGTTCAAGCAGCAGTGGATGAAGGAAATGGTCTCAGTCAGCTGCAGGGCCAGGGCTATCCAGTAGCTTGCCTTGCAGTCATTGATGAGGTACAGGCTCTGCAGGGAATCGAGGAAGAGAGCGATGTTGAAGGGTGCCCAGAAGAGAAAGAAAACAATGACAATGATGAAAATCATCTTGATCGCCTTGATCTTGTTCCGGTTTTTGCATTTTTGCAGGTTTTTCAGTATCTGGGCATAGCAATAAATGAGGATGCTGAAGGGAATCAAGAGGCCCAGGATATTGGCCACAAACTGGGTGGTGACCTTCCAGGTATTGCCACCTGCGGGGTATGTGGGGATGCACTGCATGGACTGCTCAATCTCCAGCTGCTGGTTGAACACGATGTTGGGTACAGATGCCAGGACAGCCACCATCCACAGGACTAAACTGATAATTACACCACAAGAGGCCGTCCGTATCCTCACAGCGTAGACGGCATGGACAATTGCTATATACCTGTCTATGCTCATGAGGGTTATAAAGAAAATACTGCTGTAAAAACCTGTGTAATAAATGCCAGCTGTTATCTTGCACATAGCATTGCCAAAAACCCACTGGTCTGAAGCATAGTGGGCTTGGAAAGGGAGAGGCAGAACAAAGAGCATATCGGAGACAGCGAGGTTGAGCAGGCAGATGTCAGTCATCGTGGTCAGCCCTTTCCTGGTCAGAAGAACCCAAAGGACCAAGGAGTTTCCCAGCAGGCAGAAGATGAACACGAGGCAGTAAAGGATTGGCAAGAAGAAGGACTTAAACCGGTGAAAACTATTTCCTTCATCGCACGGAGCAGTGTTTTCATCGTATGCATAGTCATATTCGGTGGTGTCGGGGAATTGGCTGGTGGGAATCATCTCAGACACCTGTGCAGGGAAGAACAAGAGGTGAAGGGCTGGCTCTCCTGGCAGGGACCTCCCAGGGCACCTCCTGGTCCCGCTGCTCTGGGCTGCCTGGGGCTGGTGATCAGTGGGCAGCCCCACCACCCACTGGCTCCACGACAGTCACTGCTGTGTATGCATCAGTTTGACCCAAGACACTCTCAGTTCCTCAAAACCTCAACCATGCCAGCCTGCTAGTCCCTCCACATTGTAGTCAGCGGGAGCAATTTGTGGTCCAAATAGTCCTAAAAGTGCAGACTACTCCAAAACCTGGGTCTGAGCTAACAATCTGAGTTGCTCTGAGCTTGGCACTGAGAATGGGATTTTCTTACCCACCCCATAAAGCTGCAGTGAGGAGCCCATGGGGCTCCCTGGTGCTGCCTGCATTGCCAGCACGGACCTACCTGCTGCATCTGCCAAAGTAAGGGGGTAGTTTCGAGTTCCCATCTGCTTGCCCAACTTTAGTCTTCTAGTTTAGAGAGAGCCAATATGATCTGCAAGGGAGGGGATCCTGCTTTGTAATTTCTGAAGACTTGCAATGAATACAGCTTTAAAATTTTCTGACCTGATTTCCAAATGTGAGTCAGTGCTTTAGCCTCCCTTTCCTTTCAGATGGCACCTCACAGCCACTGTAAAAAGGGATCTGATCTGCGGAGTTAAGTGTTTGTACTTGAAATATTGGCTCTTTCAAAATTCAAAGGAGTTTTGCTTCTCAATTTTATAGACCTTATATGTTCATTGTGTGTTTCACCTATGCTACGCTTGCTCTTAGACGAACTTAAAATACCCCGGCAGACAGAGCATTATTTTTACACAATCTTTGGTAATAATCATTTCTGTTTTCAGTAGCAGTAATGAGAATGAGAGCGATTCGTTTTTTAAATGTAGAGCATATGCTCCCCAGAGTCAAAAACTGCAGTTGGGCAGCTTAGGTGAATGGAAAGTGATAGAAAGGTGAAAATAATCTTATTCAAAGCTCATTTTTGTATTGAAAGG
>JAUBOD010000756.1:764198-780240 GCA_032353885.1 Nothura maculosa | reverse complement strand
TTCATACCTAACTGAAACTCTGAGTACACTGGTTTTATGGTTTATCAAGACAGCAAATTGTTGGAACTCAAAATGTTGAAAAATGATTTTATGATGGATTATATACATAGTGTGTGTGTGTGTATATATATATATATATATATATATATATATATATATATACATACACATGTACATATATATGTACTTACCTTTTTCACAGATAAACACATACTTAAGTGCTTTGATGGAAGCCTACATGTTGCAAAATCACCCTGCCAGTGCCCAGGGCACATTTTTTATCATTTATTTTCATTGCCTGTATTTCCTGAGGCTTGTGCCTTATGTGAATTTGCACTACTCAGCTCATTGTGAAGTTCTAATGAAAACAGGGCAGCTGATGGTTCAATCTACCATGTTAGGGAGTGCTCTAATGCAGTGATTTCATTGAGGGGAGAAGGTCACAAATACAGCGTGAGTTAATTCACTGCAGTTTACCTAACTCTGGGTAAAATCTCTTTTCTGCTCCTCTGAAGGCCTAATGCAGGCTCAATAGGTTGGTTTGATACATTCATTTTTGGCTTGTGTAGAATTGACCTTGATCCATGTCAGCTGTTGTGCTGAGGTGAAAACCACCAATAGACCTTAGCAGCAAGTTAACCACCTTGTTGTGCTATAAATTTAGACAAGCAGCTAGGATTTGCTGAGCAAGCTCCTTTTTATACTGCCAGGAGTATAAAAGGATGTTGTAAATGACGTGCTTAGCTAGATTCTGGTCTTGGGTATACTTACATAGAGATAATGTAGCACTGCTGATGTTAGGAAATTCGCATTGATAAATGATATTAAAAAAGGTCAAGGTTGTTTTCTTTCTCGATGATGATGAGATTTATAGCCAGAGATTAATGTCAGAAGATGGTAGTAGAAGGCAAATGGATGTCATGCTTTGAGATCTTAGTTTAGGTGGATTTTTAATGCTAATCACTAAAAATAAATAGAGTTTTGCAGGCATTTATACACATTTAAGATGTCTCAAGTTTAAATATTTTTTTCCTCAAAGGTAAATATCAACTTCTAGAGCAAGCACTAACTTTCATTTTGATTTGTATTTAATTCCAGGTTCTTATTCCTATGACACGCTGCAACTCACATAAGGAAACCATCAGAGGCCAGGTGAAAGTGAGAAATTCTGGTATCTACATGCTCATCTTTGACAATACATTTTCTAGGTAGGTCCTAACTGAGTGTGACGGGTGGAATAGGTTTTGTTTTACAGACTGTGGCATTGATGGGATATGCTGTTACTTTTACCGATAGGAAATGCAAGTACTGTTAATAGTTTGCAGCTTGCCTAAAGAACTGCAGCCTGGCTTTGGTTTTCTGTCATTCGCCCCACTTAGCATAATTCCACTTTTCAGTCTTGACCTCTGAGAAACTGAACAGCATAAGCACAGAATTTGCAACTCTTTTCAGGTCAGATTAGTCAGGATTGTCATTTTATCCACAACAGGTCTGACAGCTGTCCTGCAGACAAAACTTCTTTTCAGCTACAAGTTGGGGTTTTGCCTGAACGTAAACTGAAAATTGGAGGCACTGTTAAGGCTTTCTGACCAGCTGACATAATCTCACATGTTCATCTCATCCTCTTTTTTCTTTCTCTACAGATTTATCTCAAAAAGAGTATTTTATCACTTGACTGTCGAGCGACCTGTCATCTATGATGGAAGTGATTTTCCATAGCCTTGAAAATACTGTGTTATTTTTAACTATATTTTTAAGAAATGCTGTTATTTATGTATACGCAAGCAATATGACTACCACTGTGTTTGACCACTTTGAGACTATGCAATAGTTATAACATACTTAGAGATCATGCACACACTAGGAGAAAGAAGCTGTTTTAGGAACACTAATGTTCTGTACTGTGTACAGACTGCTCAGAAGCCATGTTGCTTGATTTAACAGCTCGGGTAATGTTTCAATTTGCTTTTTCTTCAGGGGAGAGAAAAATAAGAGAGGAGCTCTCTAAATGGAAACTCAAATTCTGTATTCACAACTGAACAAGCTTTCTTCCCCCTCCAAAAAAAAATTTCAAAAGGAAACTTTTAAAAAGTGCTTATTTTTGTTGACCTCTTTAGTAGAGAATAAACATACCTATTTCTGTTCTGCTCATAGTGTCAGAACAGCTATGCAATACATCAGTCTTTGTAGGCATGTATTCTGATCCATCTAGAATTTTATATCTTTTTCAGGTTTTATAAACAGCAAATGTAGAGAGGTTTTTTACATTTTGGGCTAAGATTAAGTAAGTCTTACCTGGCTTTTAGCAGTGCTGTGGTACTGCATCCCAATTACAAAACTCTCAAACACGAAGCACCGACTCCTTCCCCTTCTGCTCACTGTTCTTCATAAGTCGATGCACTGAAGGCAGTGCTTAAGGTGAGCACCAGTGGCAGAATCAGGAGTATAATCCGCAGAATAAAGTACCGCTCACTGTGTGGTTTTGGGAAGAGGAGCAGCTCTTTTTCCTGCTTTAGCACCTTAGTCATCAGCATTCACAGGGGAAGCACAGTCTGTAAGCAGGGCTTCCTCTGGACCAAGTGGAAAGTAGCAATAATATTTGGAATGGTCCCAAAAGGTCCATCCAAAACTGAATTCACATCCAACCCCATAGCAACTCGCCATCCGGTGTCAGTGTATTTTGCCCATTCCCTTATCCTTGTTTTCATCTCAGCTCCTCAGTGTTTGCTGGGCCATAGCAAACTGCTAACTTTTCATCTTAAATCTGGGACAGAGCTGTCTGTAAACATACTGCTTGTCAGGGGAAGGACGACTAGATTTTCATTTACATAAAATTTCCATGGAAACAGTCTGCTTTCTATACAGAATTTCAACTTTTTGTAACAATATCCGAAAGCAGAAAACAGGGAGCTTCTCCAGATGGCTTGTCCAGCCCTTTGACGACATTCCCTTCCCTTGAGTTTAAGTGTAAGTGCCAAGCAGAGGGGCAGGACTCAACACACTTAAACCTGGCTGCCTGAGATGGACAAGAGAGCGAGGAGGGCACCAAGCAACGCACTGGTCACCTCATGAATTAAGGCATATTTCAGTGTTGAAGCTATATTTTGTATTTAATGAATCAAGAAGAGGTTATTTATTGCTTAAAAATCCAATACTGTGTACCGTATGCTATGCAATTTCACAGACTGTAACTGAAGTCTGCTGCGGTTTTCCTTAAGCTTTTAGGTGTGTTTTTTTGAAAGCATTTTGCTGTTGTTTTAAATAGAATACTAATCTCACTAGGATATCTCTCTTAAAATGCCAAATGTAAGTTAAAGGGACACTGCCAAATGTATCAGGTCATAGTGTTACCCATCTGCTCAGATATATTTCAATTACGTCTAATAATGTGTTTGGCAGAGTTGCCTCTGGGTTTCCTCTTTGCATCCTACCCTTAATTTTTTTTTGTTTCTTTTTTTTGCATCCTGTAGCAGATATTTTTAAGCTATTATTTATGTAATTCCTAAAGTAATTGGCTCTGACCTGTTCAGTAAGGGAGAGGGGAATGCAAACACCAAGTTCTTTTTATTTAACCTTTGAGTCTTCAGAATTTCTTCAGATTTTCTTCATATTTTCCTGCCCTCTGAGAATAGCTCTGTGGTTTCTTTGCATTCTGAGAGAGGAAGATGAGTGGAAGCCAACACTTGTAATTTAAAAATACATTGTTGTGTTACAAGTATTTGCTTCTAACCAAGGAAGAGAGTATTTAAGAAGTTTCAAAAGAGGAAATACTTAACCTGGTAAAGCACAACAAGTGGACAGGAGTGCACGTGTTCAAAGGAACTGTTCAAGGAGAACGGGAATCCCACTGCGTCGCCGGGAAGAGGGACACTGCTCCACCTCAGAGGTTTGCCAAGAAGACAGTGAAGAACTTGTTGTCATTTGACCTTCTGTTTGATCCTCCCAGACCTTTTATTAACAGAGTGGTGGGAGCCTGACTTACTACAAGGACGGGTTCCTACAAGACCTGATCTCATTGAAGCACCTTATAGCCCTGTTTGGAGGGAACCTGTGCACGTGAGATGTTCCAGGGACACTAACACAGCCGTTTGCCTGCAGATGTTCAGGGGCTCTGCTGAGCCAGGCCCTTAATGAACCCACCATCTCCAGCAGTGCAAATAAGAGAAGAAATATTGGAAACTGATCTTGAAATTAACTTAGGGGAGCAAAGAGTCTCTGCTGTGGATAGAGAAGAAAACAGGTGTTTTTCCTGGGAGCTGGAAGAGTGGAGGGCAGTAATTTTTGTCAAACACAGGTTTCTGCAAAGGAAAGGGCATCATTGCTTTAAGAAAATGGCAGTGTTCCTTTAAATTCCTGTAAACATGACTCCACTTTGTTTTAGGAAAAATCACTGACATCTATTGCACAAGAGTTTACTGCATTACAAAGTAGCAAAGCTGCAAAGGGCTGATTTTCCTCCTTTTTAAATAAAAATTCAAATTGCACTATAGTTTTAATAAAGCTCACTCATTTATATCTTGTAAGTTGTTCAGAAACATCTCTTGCTCTTACTTGCCAAAGGATTGCACAGCTTATTCACATCAAACTTCACCTTCCAGAAGGGGGAGAAAAAGATTTACGTATTCCAGTGTTTGTACAGTTACAGGGACGGAGGCGCTTGTGTATGGGGATGTTTCTTGATGTTTTCTTTTCCTTTTTTAACCTCAGGAATTAAATAAATAATAATCTATATCATTAAGAGCATATGTCACTTTTTAACTTGCGGAGATAGCTTTGCCTTGAAAATAAAGCAGATGATTGCGTGACCTGCTTCTGAGCAGGAGGAAAATCCTAGAAAATGAGGATTGTTCCTGCATCTGTCTCGGAGATCCTTAAGTCGGGGTAAGCGAGCTGGTCCTGGATCCCATCTTTGTGGGGTGGGGAGGGAAACATCTGTATTTCCACACATAGTCACAGCCCCATGGCAGACGTGTGGGTTCATCTGAGCTGCTGGATGGTGGGTGCTCCATCAGGAGGACAGAAGGAACAGTCGTCACTGTGACTTTCTCCTTATTTCTGCTTCATTGGAAGCCCTTGGCCGCTAGGTTCAGGCCGAGCTGCTTCCCTGGCCCT
Source organism: Nothura maculosa (assembly GCA_032353885.1). NCBI lineage: Eukaryota > Metazoa > Chordata > Aves > Tinamiformes > Tinamidae > Nothura > Nothura maculosa. The sequence goes on along the minus strand of JAUBOD010000756.1, from coordinate 775,128 downwards.
GCTAAGAGGCAGCTGTTCAAAACTTGAGTCTTCTCCAAAGCCCAGCCTGGAGTCCAAGGAACAGCAAAGGTTAAGTTTTATGTTGCTAAATATAGTACACCCACATGCGAGGAACTCTGGAAGTCTGTGCCTGCTCCCCAGGAATGGACATGGAGCCGTGCTCACCAAGGCCTCCCATGCTCCCTGGGGTTGTGTGTGAGGCGCTCTCAGCTCCCCATCTGTCTTTGGAATCTTTTCTGGGATTTTAACCGCCTGTTTCACAGTGTTTACCCCATTCCCAGCTTTTGCACATTTTAGGGCACCCTGCTGGGTGTTTCCGAGCTGAGTGGTGCTTTTCCTCAGCTTTCCAAAGCCCATTATTCCTCATGGAGAGTAGCAAGCTACGGGGCAGCACGTGGGCTGCCAAATTTACCCTGACTTTGGAGATGCTTACAGCACCCAGGGCAGCTCTTCCATGCGTTCCTGAAGCTCTCCTGCCATTGGGGAGTGGTGCTTCATAGATCACGTCCACCTGCCAGCTCATTGCTTAAGGGGGTTCAGCCATCCACAGAAAGTGAAGGTTTCCCAGCCAGCTGCTCTGCCCTGGCTGCCCTGCCCCTACCACAAGCAGGTCCCTGTGGTGCTCCATTCCCAGTCCCGTTCACATCCGTGTCCCACACAGCCCCGCGCTGCCAGGCTCCTGCCTGTGGCAGGAGCGGGAATCCCGTGTCCCTATGGGGCTCTCTGCACTGGGAAGCCTGTCAGCACTTCCAGGTTACTGCTGAGAAGTTGGGGATAGCAGTCACAGGCCACAACAGTGGACAGTGTCTGTGTTTTACACATCTCTCCTCCTGCACCAGCACTGGGTCATGCTGGGCCCTATGGGAGCTTCACACACTGCTGCTTGTCCCAGAGGAGGCGTTTGCCTCATGCCCTTGACCTGGCCCGAGCCTGGATGAGAGGACGCTGCGCTTGCCCCGCTGTGCAGAGAGGATGAGACACCCCACAGCCTGTGGCCATTGCCTGCTGCCCGCAGACCCCAGGGAGAGGCCAAGTAACAACATCAACAACGGCAGGAGGAATCCAGGGATTCATCCAGACCCTACTCGCACAGGAAACTGCTCACGTAGGGTGGAATAACCCCAACACTCCTCAGCTGAGGCTGAGGTAAAACAGTGAAGGTAAAACAATGACTCCATATTGGGGTGGAAAGCTGGAAAAGCGGCTTTTCAGCCCGGAGCATGGGCGAGCTTGGGTCCCCCTGGACCCGCAGGTACCGCTCTGGCACACGGCGAGCAGGAGGCCTGAGGGCGGCCGCGAGCACGGCGCAGAGTTGAGGCCGCGGGGCCACTCCAGGCGCTGCTCTGCCGAGCACCCGCGGCAGAGTGTGACGCAGAGCAGGGTGCGTGTGACCCACTCATGGCCTCGCTCACGGCCCCTACGTGGCCCCGCTCATGGCCCCTACGTGGCCCCTACATGGCCCCGTTCGCGGCCCCTACATGGCCCTGCTCGCGGCCCCGCGCTGCGGAAGTTCATCGGCGCCTCACGAGCCTCAGGGGTTTCGCTAGGCAGCCGAGTGTGACAACTTCCCACCACGGATTGCGCGGCGCCAACGGCTTCGCCTTGGGCGAGCGGCGCTTTGATACCAACGGGGGAAGCAGCAACCGAAGTCAGACGTGAGGCTTGAGGGCAGCAGCTGGGCACAGGACTCAGGGAGCGCTGCCCTTTGAGGAGCAGCCCCTCTCTCCTTCCATCTCCTGGCTTGCTCGTCCAGGAACAATTGTTCTTTCTTTTCCTCATCGATGGTCAGTTTTGGAGCAGCCCATATTGGATGCCTGATTCCCGCATGAGAGCCCAATGAGGGCTCCGTGCAGGGGAGCCCAGGAAAGCTGCAGAGAAGAGGAGCTCGCCGCCTGGAGCAGACCACGAGTAAGGTTTGCACACTTATTTTTATTTTGGGGGGAGTAGCAGTGTAAACGGCAGCATGGAGGGGAATTAAGGCTTCTGTATGGATAGGAAGGACTAAGGAGTGATGGGGTCAGAGCTCGGCATCCAGGTGGCAGCACCGCCAGGCCAGCCTGGCCGGCGCATCCTCATCCCTCAGGCACAGCCTGGACTGGGCTGGGATGAGCAGGATCTGGGCCGAGCCTTGGGTCCAAACACCACAGGGAATGTGTGTGCCCATTGCACCCCCTTCTCCCTATCCCTTCCCAAAACTGGGAATCTGAGGGGTCCTCCTGGCTGGACAACGTGATTTCCACACCCCAGCATCACCCACACTTGGTGGAAGAGCATGAAAGTCCCCACTAGCAGAGCTGTCCTCTGCTGGTTTTGGAGCCAGGCCGGCTCTGTGGGGATGTTTTCCAGGTGCCAGGGCCCGCTCTGTGCTCCTTCCAGCTCCATTCAGTGACGAGCTCCTTGCAGGTTAAGGAATTTCCTGGGAACTGGGAAAATACAAAAGGTTATTTGCTCTTTCCAGAGACACATGAAAACAGCCTGGGTATATGGCACACAAAATTGGAAAGCACAAGCTGGTGAGAAAGCATCCGTTTTTCTCCTCAGTATGTGCACTATTGCCTTGATGTAGTAGGGTTTCAACCGCTACACATATAGAGCTTGACACAAGTCTCAGGAAAAAAACAAAACTTTATTACACATATATGGAAAATACAGGCATCTTTTATTGTTTCCTTCCCTAAGGAAAATGTAAAAGCAAAAATTTCAATAAAGGTATACGTAACTACAGCCCCTTAAATACACCTATGCAGATTCAATACCTCAGCAAAATAAAAGAGTAATGAACGTAGCACAAAGTTCATGTTTATGAACATGCTTTAATGTTAATGTACAAAGAAAGTAATTTCTTCTCCAAGGAAATAACTACCAAATGCAAAGTGAGATAAAACTGGTAACTTAAATGAAAGCCTCCCGTCTACTAAAACTAGCAGCGTAAGTCCCAGAGGTGCAGGGTGGGCACTGGTGGCACAGGCTGCAGAGCACCATGAAGACAAGGCTAGAGATGAGCAACAACCACATGGTGCCATTGCGGCCTCGTGTCATCCGTGTCCCTTCAGCATGGACAGAGGCTCGTCCAAAGACCTAGAGGAGCTGCTGGGGGCATCCCAGCACCCCACTGCTAAGAAACTCCCTTGTCACTAATGTGAAGAGGAAAATTTCTGTCAAAATTTCCGTATTGTTAAGTCTGACCTTCAATTACTCTCTGTCTTAGTGGTCCCAGGACAGCTATCTGGCCATAGCAAAAAGGCTAACAGTTCATTCAGCCACTGGCTTGGATTCTGTGTTTGGTTTACTGCAGCTGCTCACCATCATACTTGGTGAGCACAATCTCCTTGCCACAGGAAATTCAAAGCATCCCAAACTGTTTATTATTATTATTATTATGTGTGATCTGCTAATGAAGAGACCACACAAGAATCCCATACCAAAATGTGAGCTGTGAGATCTAAAATGGACCCGGTTTCATGTTAAAAAAATAAAATAAAAAGGAGCAAAATCAATCTAGTTCCCCAAAGACCACTTCATGAACATTAATGACCAGCTTTTCCTTGTGACAAGAATGGTCTGTTCAGCAGAACGAGGTTGCCCCTGCACTTTTACACCCATTTGCAGGATACTGCTCACATACCAGAGGCTGAATAAAATACTGCAAGAGCTAACGGCGGCTTTCACCTACTTCTGAGGAAATTTGGAGTCGGTCTGTTGCACCGAGGGGCTATTTTGAATTTTAAATGACACGGCCAAGCACTGGCCTGAGATGATTGTGGGGCTGATCATGACTCCCATTTGACTCAGATGGAGACTTTTCTAGAGACCCCCAGGGAAAGGACTGGAGCATTTTTCCAAAGTGGTGTAGAAATGGAGATGGCTTTTGGTTCCCACCACCTCTGGATGAGAATCTGATGGGAACAGCAAGACAAGGCCTCACTCTTTCCCCATGCTCCTTAGAGACGGCAGCGGCTCATCCCGCCGGCCGCGCGGCTGTGGCCGAGGTGGCCGAGGTCACCCTTTCCCTGCTATTTCAGGCTGCGGTTCAAGCCACAGATGGGCTGGGTATTTACAGGTGTCACAATCCGTTTTATCATCAGTTCTGCAAACAACAAGAGTCTCTCCATTTGCTTCACACTCAAGGTTTCACTTCCTTGGGCTGGGAATGCAGGAAAAGGGTCCTGCTGGGCCCACACAGGCCAAGTCCTGCCAGGCCCCCAGGCTGTGTGAGCAGCCCCGGCGCCATCTGCTCCCGTTGGCCCTGGTGGGAGGCTCCTTGTAAAACCGAGTCCTTCCCCTGAGAGATCCTTTGGGGCACACGAGTGGTGTCCCCGAGAGATCCTTTGGGGCCCAGGAGCCGGGAGCAGCGGGCCGCAGCTCACACGAGGCCCTGGCACGAGCTGGGCGCCGTGGCCGCGCTGAGGTGCGTGCTGAGCGTGAGGGAGCTCCGGACGCGGCGCGCGCCCAGCATGGCGAAGGACCAGTGGGAGCTGCGCTCCTGGCTCTCGCCAGCGGACGAGCCCAGCTCGAGGGCCGGGCGGCGCGCGAGGCGGCGCGCAACGCCCCACAGCGCCCGCCGGAACCGCTCGCCCGCAAACACGTAGAGCACGGGGTTGAGGCAGCTGTGCAGGAAGGCGATGGCCTGCGTGGCCTGCAGCCCGATGTCCACGCGGTCGGCGGCCTCGCAGCTGTACGCGCCGCGGCTGTACGTGTGCAGGGTCTTGACGAGCAGGACGCTGTTGTAGGGGAACTGCGAGAGCAGGAAGGCGGTCACGATGGCCGTGATGATCTTGAGCGACTTCTGCTTTTGGGATCTCTTGGCTTGAAGGAGCGTGTGGATGATGAGGGTGTAACAAATCACCATGACAAGGAGCGGGAGGAAGAAGCCTATGGTGATTTTGAGGGCCAGGACAGTGACTCGGAAGGTCCTGTTGATGGTGGGTGGGTAGGTCATTTTGCAGGCCGTCACGTCGCCAACGCGCCTGCTCTCGCTGTACACGATTTCTGGGATGCAGAGGCTCACAGAGGTCAGCCAGACTCCCAGGCACATGAGTTTGCTGTGCAGCAGCCTTTTCTGCTTAGAATTCTTAGCTTTTGTGGCCTGGACAACACTGATGTACCTGTCGAAACTGATGCACGTCAGAAACAAGGTGCAGCTGTAGAAGTTGATCTTGTACATGCTGTTGACGACCTTGCACATGAAACTCTTAAAGATCCAGCCATCAGAGGCGGCTTTGGCCCAGAAAGGGAGGGTGAAAAGCAGGAGCAGATCAGCAATGGCCAAGTGCAGCAGGTACCGGTCCGTCATGCTCTTCCTGAAGCGGTATTTGCAGTAGACCAGCACGACTAAGGCATTTCCCACCGTGCCCACAGAGAAGATGAGCCAGAAAAACACTGGCAGGAAAGCTCTAGCGAACTGCCGGACCTGCCTCTTGTCACACGTGAGGTCGGTGTCGTTTAGAACGTGTCCAGCCAGAGACATCTCTGTGCTGTCGTTCTTGTAGTAATCCAGGCTGCTCCTCCCATGGTGGGTGACCTGTAAGGGAGCCTCTGATAAACTTGCATTGAAGAGGTGGCTCAGAAAAGCATAAATTTGACCCTCTCTATCAGGTGTCTTGTAAGATCCCCGGTAGAACCTTTTTCATACAGAGAAGCAAAAAGGCTCCTGATAAAAAGCAGTGCATTTCAACTGCTTGAACTGTGCCCAGCACCTAGGTACATGGAGCCAGATGCCCTCATGCCCTTACTGTGACAGCTACTACTCACGCTCATCATTCATCCACACTATGGGTCTGCTGAGTAACAACCCCCAAGCCAAGAGCTGTGCCCTGCTCCAGCCCAGCTCATGGTGCTGGCCGCCCACCGCTGCTGCCCTGGCGGCTGGACACACATAACAAATCCCCTCGTCCCTCCCGTCATCTCGTAGCCTTGGAAAGAGGGTGGGAAGAGGCTTGGAGTTACTGCACAGGCAGAACGGCGCTGTCGGCCCAAGAGAGCTAGAGACCTGGGGAGGGCAAACAGAGGGAGAGGGAGAATAGGGAGGTTGCACACGCGCATACTCACTGCGCTGGGAAATGCCATGGTCAAGGAGCCTTGGCTCTTGAGGAAGGCACAGTAACCTGGAGAGGGAAGAGGGAGGGAAACACAGTGATTTGAAACGGTTTGGAAACAGACCTATAAGCTTGAGGGGTTTGTAATGAGAAACATGAGGTCTCACAGCAAACTTGCTGAACCAAACCTTGGTGTCAGCTCCAAGCCTGGACGCGTCCCTTTGAAATGAGGCTGACAGGTTGAAGAACGAACCAAACTAATTCATGTCACTCCTCTGAGTTTCTTAGATGTTTCCATTTTGCTAACAGACTGGCAGAAAATATCCTTAATGCATTCAAGTTTACACTTAAGGCCATGATCTTCAGCAGCTTCTCTCTGCTGTGCTGGTCCTTTGACTTGCTGCAGTCACTGTGATTTCACTTTTAATAAGATGTAGAGTCCCCGGTGCACATGTTAAAAAAGAGAGTCATGTGAAAGCACTAACACTAGTAAAAGATCCTTGAGAATAACCAAAGCATCTCTCAAATTGTCTAACAAAGAAAAGCACCTGCCTTTTCTAGTGGGATTTTGCAGTTTTCAAACACTTGCATCCTCCGTATGACTGATTTTTCCATCTGCTCTGTCCTGCCTGCAACATCTCCGTCCCATCTTTGCGTTTAACTGCCGTGTCCATCCCTGCTGGCCAGCAAAGTAGATCTCTACGCTGCAGTACCCAATAAAATCGGCTAACAACCTAGGCAGACCTGCAAGGCAAGCCAGCGAGCAGCCTGGCACTGGCCCCACTCTCTGGAGCGGGATCTGGGCTCTCTCATGTCCCACGTTTCAGCAAACGGGTCAAGGAACCCGCGCAAAGCCCAGCCTCCCACCGCAGTGGCAGCTGCCCCAAATGCAGTCTCTTCCAAGGGGAAATGGCCAACGATCACGCTCTGGTTTCCCTTCGGTTTCTCACGTGCACTGACTAAAATCACCTTCCCACAATGATGTGATTCAGGGTACGGATCAATCCGGCATTCAGTTGACCTCTGCACCCTTTGCTATCGCTAACCCCGTGAGCAAGTTCACCGGCAAAGCCAGGTCCTGGAAGCAGCTGCTTTTAGGGACAGTGAATGTATTTGTAGAGTTGCACTTGTGTTTGGGTCCCCTCTGGCCTGAATTGCCCTGTATCCCTTTCCTTGCTATGGATACCGAAGTGAATGTCTGCAGCAAATGGCTGCAGTGTCTTTGAATCCAGTAAAAGATCTTCTTAAGGAGTTGTTTTCACCCTTTCAGAAATTATTTTGTTCCAAAGGCACCACTTCGGGGACTAATCCTTCCATTTTTTCCTCTTCTTGAAGCAATTTTAGTGAATACGAATTATTAAGGAGTGAGGTCTGCAGCCTTTGTGATACAAGCATTAGCCTAGTCAGAGAACACTTGCTTAAAAATAGATTAATGAAACCAGTCATATGTGCTCTATTAATGCTTAAATTTTCTGTCAATTTAAAAACTATATGCAGAATTATGTCGGTCCCTGAAGTTTCAACCACAGCTCTAAATGTGCTGTTCTGCTTTCAGCTGTCCTCTCTGCATAGTGGCTGAATTTGGAATATGCGACAGTCAGAGCGTAATTTCGTTTGCCTTGATTTCGAAGCGAACAATCCAAGGAAAGCAGCCAGTCCAAGTCTACTGAATAGCTACACCAGCAAAAATACGTGAGCATGTTGAAGGGAACCCAGAGCCGATGGGTAAGGCAGATGTGCCACAAGTGAATCCCAGGGTGTGGGAACAGGGAGCAGTCAATCCCAGCTGCGAGGAGAGCCACGTGGGGGACGGTGCAGTCGCAGCAATGGGAGCTCTGGGGTCGGGGTCTGTTGATCCCGGTGCTGCAGTGAGCATGGGAATGTTTCCTATGGGGCATTTCACAGCACCCCACAAGCTGGCAAGCACCTCGCCCTGCGAGACAGTGAGGGACGGCGAACTGATGGGAATGGATCTGGGGTCTTTCCACATTCCCAGCCACGGGGCAGCACCAAACCCCACAAGCTCCATTCGCCAAATTTCGTTTGCTCAAAACCCCCAGGGAGCCGAACTCTCCTGCGAGCACCGTAGCTGTGAGAAGTGCCCGCGAGCGCCAGCCTCCTCCGTGCCTAAACCACCCCCTGGCACTGACACCATCACCCATGAGTGAATGGAGAGCGTGGTCAGTGCCAGCATCCCAACAGCTGGGAGCCTCTGGCACCGCTTCCCAAAACGGGATGGCAAAATCTGCCCAAAGCTGCAAAGCTTGGGCGTTGCTTTTTGCCCCTCAGACCCACCTTAAATTGTGACAGAGAAGAAAAAAAGTCACAGTAAAGGAGTGACTTTCCTGATACATGAGCTCTTTTTGCAAATAAACACGACCTCGTGTGAGCTGTTTTTCCTCGCACGGAAGGCGCCCAGGGAAAGCGAGCAGGGCGTTGGGATGCCCGAGCAGGGAGCAGGGAGCTGGCACTCACCAGGCCCCGGCGCACGGACGTGGCTCCGGCTCCCACCACTGCACGGGCTGCTGCTCTCTGCAGCACTGCTTAAGCTGCGGCCTTTTTGTAGGCTGTGCTGGGTGTGGGCTCGCAGGACCCCGGCCTAACTCAACCTGGGGCGGCCTGTTTTTCTTTTTCTGTGGTTTGCACGGTTTAGGTGTTTCAAACACAGATGGCAATCTTCTTTTTTTTTCTTTTTTGTCTTTTTGCTGTTTTCCTGCTAAGCTATTTCAAGAGCGAAGGGGAGACCTCCCCTCCTCGGCTTTGCTGCTCACGTGCGTGGGTTTGAACAGGGTGAATCACAGGCTGCTCCCGGCCTGGCTGCATCCCACCAAAAACACCCTTTAACCAGGGAGGAAATAAATCCCAGGATAAGAACAGGGCCCTCCAGGACCTGGCAGTATCAGGAGAGGCCGAGGAGGCAGCAAGGAGCTGGTGCTGAGCTCTCACTGGCACCCAACTGCTCCAAGCCCTTGCTCAAGGAGAACTAACATGTCCAAAGGCTTAAGAGCCTGGCTACAACATCTCCATGGCTGGAGCAAAAGTAAAGTTTGGCACCTTTGAGGTAAAGAGCCAAGGTCTTTATTTCTGCCCCAGAAATTGGGGGGATGTAGCAAGCAATGGGAAGGATGTAGCAGGAAAAATCTTGAAGAAGGAAGCAGAGAGAATTTATAATAAATACATGAACAATAAAGACACGAATTTGCACATGGTATGTCTTCTTCCTGGCATGCAAATTTGCAAAGATTTAAATTCCCTTCTCTACAGGAAGTCAAAACACCATGTTTTTTGTGCAAGCGCTGGATGCCGTTCAGCTGTGACTGATGCTGCTTTAATCCAAACTTTAAGAGAATTTCAAAATTGCAGCTCAGGTTCAGCTCTGCCTCCCAAGATAGTATTGGTTCAGGCCAGGTTTTGTGTTGGGCTCGACTGTCCTTTGGCCTGATGGCCTCGGCTCTGGTGGCAGGGGAGCTGCCGGGCTGAGTGTAGAGGAGGCAGAGCTCTCTGTTACATCTCTTACATCTTCCAGGTTTCTGTACATATTCTGTATTACTCATCATCCTGAAGCTCTTCCTGAAAAACATGCAGATTTGTATGAGATATCTTTGCTTTGGATATGGTCACTTAAGAAATGAGGAATCTTTATCTCTCTTTCCCCTAGAGCCTTAGCTAGCACGGGTCCGAGGCGGCGCACAGAGTGAGAGTTAGGCACGGCGCTCTGTGTATACAGAGACTCTTTCCACTACAGCAAATATTCCCTAACTATTGGGGAGCCCCCCAAGTATCCTCTGCCATCAGGCGGGTGCCATCAACCCCCAAACTCTCTTTTCACTGGTTTATTCAACGTGTTTTTGGTCTGAATATGAGATCCAGCCTGCCTAGTCCTCTCCATTGCACATTTCACGTTCTGGACAAACAATGTCTTTCTCCATTGGGCGCACGTGGGGTTGGCGACGTGGCCGTGCTCCGTGCTCCCTTCCCCAGGGCCGGACAGCGATCTCGCCACGACATTCCAGGTATTCCTTACTCTATCTTGCACGGTTACTACCAGATATCTGCAAATTTTTAACGCTTTAATCATTTTCTCTGCTCATCTCATCCTCGGGTGGCAGCAGTGATTTCCAGGCAGTGATTTCTACTACTGGCATTAGAACTGCAGTCCTAAAGGCAGCTCCTACACAGGTCAAGGGCACATTCCCTTTTGCGTTGGTTTAGAGAGTCCAAATTCTCCTTTCAGGCTGCTTAATCCACCTTTCCAGAAAGCATCAGGGCCATGTCAGAAAATTATTTTGAAGGAATGAATTATTTGAATTTGCGGGGGTCTTGTGCTCTTCTTCATCGGGCCGCCCGTCACTTTTCCCGAGCTTCCTCCCTTTCAGAACTGTCAGAAGATAAATCTGCTTGTCCCGTTGGTGGCACTTGTGCTCTGAGGGCTCCTGGGGACACTTGGGCTTTCACTTCTCCCTGTCCTCCCGTGATCCTCCCATGGGAAAAGCCCCCGGGCTGGGCCTCGCACAGCGACAGCTTTCAGGAAGCATCTCTGGAAGATGATGGGGATTTCCATGGAGCGGGATCTGCCTTCGTGCAGGGCACATGGTGTCCCTAAGGTTGGCAGCCACCTCCCATGGACAAGCCCTCTGATTCCGGCTACCGAAACATCCTGGGATTTCTTGCTAATGAATCAGGGCCCTCAGGACCTTAACTGGGCCTAGCTTAACTCTCCTTAGGAGCAACGGAGCGGGCACAACTTCACCCATCTGTTTTGCACAGACAGTTCCATTTTCCAAAGGGCCCTGGACAGACCAACCTCTGTAGAGCAGAGCACGAGCAGTTCTTACTAATCCCATTAATTACTTTTCTGCCATATGTCACTTATTACGTGTCACTGATAACAATGG
>JAUBOD010000756.1:698683-710048 GCA_032353885.1 Nothura maculosa | reverse complement strand
TCAGCAACTGCTCTGACAGTAGCACTGCAAGAGGTGTTGATAATGCAAAGTAGCTCCCAGTATAAGCTAGGGAAAAAATAATTAAGAAAAAAAGCACTTAGAAGAAAGACTGCACTACTCCAGTTTAGATAGTTTCATTAACTCAGAGATAAAGTCCTGACAACTTCAGTTATCTCATTTGCAAAGGATGAAAAAGTGCTCCTCGCTTCTAGGGTTCCAATATTCTGGGGTGTAAGCAGTTCCCACCTTGCTCATGTTGCAAGTTCAGTTATTTACCAGGTCAGGGATACTGGCATCCCAAAGCACAGGAGTGTTTTTTGATTTGGTTTTTCAAAAGATGAAATTGAGTTTGACTATGTGGTTCTGTTGTCTAAAACAACAGTATGATAAATTTCTATGTCAAACACAGGGAAAAAGCACAGTTTAAAATGCAACATTTGAGGCCCCAAATCCATAGGCCCAGAGGTCCAAAGGAAAAAAAAAAAAATTGAAAGAGAATACAAACTCAAGAGATTTATTCCACTTCAAGAAAGAGCATGACATTCCTAAATCTGGGGTGGATGAGAAGAGAGCAGGAGAGTTCAAGGTTTTTTTCCCCCCTCCTCTTCAGCTTCAGTTAAAGCAGACTTTTCAGAAAGGTTTCTGAGCAGCCTGATCTAAAATTTGCAGTCACTTCCAAAAAGGTTTCTAGACCTTGTGACTGCTGCTAAGCTACAAGGCTGAGGAAGGGCAGGCTGGTCCATTCAGCCATAATCCCCAACCCGTTAGGCAAGAAGGGCAGCACTGAGTTGCTGTGCTGGAGAAGGACAGACTAGCTAGTTCCAGCCTCACTCTAAGCAAATAAGGATGCAAACAAACAGCAGCTCGGCTCAGTCTACATGGCACACTTGTTGGGCTGCTTCCTTTCCTCTTGTGGCCACCTTCTTTTTCTCAGAGAACTGCCCCACTACAGGTGGACTGACAAACCACAGACAGAGTAATTACACAGGTGAGGAACACAATGCTACTTGTTATGATAATTTGGATCTAAGTAACAAATGTAAATGATTAAGTTAAACTGGTCAGAGATTAACAGTGAAGGTTTTTTTTAGCTTAGAGGGCTATAAATGCCTAATATTAAACTGCAGAAAGTTACTACACTACATGGCTTAAAAAGAAATGTGGAAGTTTTGAGCTGAGGTGTACTAGGAATGCAACTTTCACCAGTATCATTCTAAGCCTTGCAGAAAGCTTCCTTCAGTTGGTGATCAACTGTTTTGACACCATTTAAGCATCAGCTGTATAATCTAAACATGCACCACAACGAAATGGATGTCAGTGGACTACAATAAGGATGCAAAGCAAGATGAAACCCTTACCCTCTCTAGGAGGCTCATTTCCTGGAACTCGGGGCTGGTGTTTGCCAACCGTTGCAGAGTGTGAGTTAGGTCATAGGTGGTCGAGAAGTAAAAGCCATCCACACTCAAGACATGACTGATCATGGATAGAAACACCTTATTGTCCTGCAACTGTTGGGAAGAACAAGAGAGGGGTGAGTGGGGAAAAAAAACGCAGCTCATTTAACACCCAATTATTCTGTTCCAGAAGTTCTCTTTGAGGTGATGATCTCAATTTTGCCCGTAAAGCATCCTGAGTATAAGGAGGAAAGCAAGAGACTGTAGTTTTGATAACACTGCACTGCAAGTTGTGGCTACTGTGCTTGCCCAACTCTGTTATAGGACAGTAGAGAGGCAACAACAGTGCTCTGATAGTTACCTCAGAGGCAGAGCTACTAGAGCTACTGAGAGTAAAGTGCTCTTGGGGCCTCCCCAGCAAAAAGGAAGCCATCATTTGGCCTGAAAGCCCTTCAGAGAGAAAAATGGCCTCTGGCTTCACTGGTTTGGCACCTTTGCCTGCTCTGCATCAACCTACAACATAACTGATTTGATATCAAACTTCATCCTTTTCCTCCCACACAATCCAATTTGTCCCAGCTTGGCAAGCACAGCATAGAACAATGCCATAATTTAAGCAAGATAAGATAAACAGCCTTAAAACAACATCTGTCTGGCTATAACAATAAAATCATGAGGAAAAGATATTCAACAGGAAGAGGGGCAGTGATTTTGTGGACTGACTCAGAAAGACAGTTGTGCAACACATGGTGCAGAAGGCAAGTAAAGCCTCTGAGGGGAAAAAGCACCAGATTTCAGGACAAGAAATACAGCAAGTCTGTCTCCTCCCTCCCTCATCACATTATCTTAAAAAGAGGAAGAATGTGACATGCATTTCAAACTCAAGGCAGCCAATATTCTAAATTGCATGATGTTGTCTGTTGATTTATGTAACTTCTTGCACATTTATATCTGAACATTATGCTGATTAGAGAGAAATGTATGCTTCGCACATCATTTTAAAGTTTCATCACCAAATTAGGTGAGGGCGATGAAGACTAATGCAAGAAATCAGAAGGAAAAGAAGGGATTGTTCATGCCATGTCAATCAATCCACTCTTACCTGAATATCAGTTAAATGCAGCATGGTCTTTTTGTAGGAGAGGATGTCAAAGTCTGTTGCTTTCCAGATCACATGACTGAATATCTCACCTACTTTCTTCTTTTTTGTTATTACAATGAGATATGTGCCTGTAAAACAAAGTTGAAAATCTTAAAAAAATGTACATAAATATGCACACATTAAGAAAAGCATCTAAAACTATTCCAAGAAACTTAGACAGAAAACAGAAGTTGGGTCAAATTCCAGACTCCATGTATTTCTAAGGCGAATAGCTTGAAAGAAAGCAGGTTGCTTGAAAGCACGGGGAAAAGAGGGGAATAAATAAAAACCCAGTATCAACATTCAGGACTTAGTGCTGTTTATAGCAGCAGTATTTCTGTTACTTTTCCAGCTCCTGATATTGAGTTAAGCTACTCAAATTCCTCCATACTCACAGATGACAAACTTATAATAAACACTCTAAGTTTCAAAAAAAAATCAATGTCAGGAAAAAGGACATATGCAGAGACAGGCTAAAAGTCTTTAAGCCTGTAAATCTAGGAAGGAGCCAGTGCCCTTGGTCTCAGTTTAGACTGTGGAGAGCAAGGCAGCAGCACACACAAGGAATCTCAAAGCCCTACTCATCTCATCCTGAAAACATCTTTGCCCTAATATGTTCAAACAGAGTAGGGGTGTGTGTTTGTTTTATAATAATTTAGGAGAAGTTTGTTGTTTTCCTGATACCCAAGTAACAAAGCAAGAAATATGCATGAGAGTTCAGTCACTCAAAGTAAAATACTTCCTTTAGGGGAGGGAGTGTGGGGAGATCATCTTAAAAGCACCAGAAAGCTAACTTAAAGCACAAAGCCAGTGTCTTTTTTAGTTTTAAGTTCTGTTTTTGTAGCATTTACTTGAGTAGAGTATTCAAGCACTTAAGAATGCTTTATCATTTTCCCATCTCACATGAAGTATTGCTTGTGCTGACCAAAGGAAAAAAGACACCTTATTAAAAAGGCAGTTAGCACATTATGTCCAAAATTATTTCATAAAGATGTTGCACAAATAGCTGTATTGAATCAACATGACTTTTCAACATTATCCTATCTGAGTGCATAGTACTTGATTAGAGATTCCAGACACTGAAAATATTACTTTAGCATTAGGGACAAAAATGCTAAAATAGGAAAACAGCATTCAAGCTTTTTAAAGATTTATGAGATACAGAATCCATTTTTATTCACAAAATACAGTGAATTGCATTGCAGAGATGAACATTAACCTAAATACTATTTATATTTAGTTGACAATACAGTTGTCCTACACTATTTTTAATGGAGTGGGGAACTGGAGCCAGGGGGAAGGAAGAGACAAGACACTGAAAACATTACGTACTTTGGTACCAGATTCAGTTACATGAACAGAATTCATTACCAGACCTGTAAGCTGTGAGAAACACCCTAGAGGGAAGAGGACTTATAAAATAACCAAGTCTTGTGAACTGCTCCAAACAAAGACATCCATTACAAAGCCTTTGCTCTCCAACATCTAAAATTACCAATTAGGATATGAACATATAAAGTCCGGCAATTTAAGACCCTCTCAGAAGTCACTACATTTAAAACAGTGGCATTTTGCTTTTGTTTGATAACTTCAAAGAGTAACTGAACTTAAATCCTTCCTATGTACAGTTTTTTACTCTGTGTGTGTTTTTAAAAATAACTATCAGCATTCAAAGTTTACAAACCCATGACATCAGGTTTATCTGGCAACGCCTACTCACATGCAGTTCAGACCTCATTATGAAATATTTAAATGAGTACACAGCTTGTTCTTGCCTCATCCGTAAATCCATAGGAGTCCAGATTTGTTTTGGTTTGTCCTTTTTCTTTTCAAGTGTTGAATTTACTCTATACTGGGAGAGCCATTCTAACACAGACTTTACTTGAACAGCTGCATGCACTCGTCTATCACCCTGCTTCTCCCAGCTATTTGTGTACCAGCATTATTGATTTGAGGTCAAACTTCAAAAATAAGCACTTCATGTTACAGCAAATCCTGCAGCTAAGATGAACACAGTTAAAGAGAAAGCAGATGAAGGTCCCAAATGCACATTCTTTAAAACCTAGCAAGCTGAGGATTAACTACCTTTGAATACGCTTAAGACAGACATGAACATCCATGATTAACTGTGTTTTGATACCTTCATCCTGTAGCAGCCCAAAAAGACTACAAAATGATCAAATCGAATGAAGTGTAATCTTAGGTATCCTGCAAAGACTATTTTTGTTTCTAAAGGCTCTTTAGCAATGTATTTTACTTAGTTTTAAAGAGCAGTTTTGCTTTCCTTACCTGCTACCAATCGGATTGTACCCAAAATACCAAATATAGGCCTTGTAACAGCTGAAGGAGGAATATCTTTCTTAACTGAAAAGAAAGAGAAAAAAGTCAGAATGTTTCTTCCATGACTGTCACAAACCATCACACAGCAACCTGGTCAAACCACAGACAAGCATAATCCCCCTTCTTACCTACAAGAACGAATTATACAGTGAAAAGCATTATACAATAAGCCTCTGCTATATTACACACAAGGCACTGTTTAAAAAACAAACAGCAATTCAAGAAAACAAATTCCCTCACTATCTTAACACCAATTTCATCTTTTGAAGAACTTCTGAGGAGCGCTGGTGAGGAGGGTACCTGTGAGGGTGACTTCGGTGGAGACCCTGTCGATGGCGAGCACGTCGTCAGCGCCGTCATCACAAGCTTCCACGTAGAACTTCTCTGGCGTTATGTGCCTGTAACAGAACAGACAGGAGAGGGAAAAGTATTTAGCAACACTTACTGTGGATTTATTGTTCATATTTAGGTTCTTTATCACCTGCAAATCAATTGGATATCTCATTCTGGCTCTAAAAACAATCCTCACTTCGTTCCTACTCCACAGCCAATGATAGGGACAGAGCATAATAAAACCAGTGAGACTGATCAGTCACTGCAAGGTCCACGGCTGTTCTCATAATCCTAAACCTTGTTTAGAACACTGGAAGAAAGAGAAGTGACACTGAGTTCACATATAGACTATTTCCTTTAAAATAAGAGCATTCAACGATGCAGTGAAATGCATCATGTAATTCATGCAAGCTTGAAAAATCACTTCAGAAGTCAGACAATCCAAAAACAAACTAGAGATTAAAAAAGATTAATCAGACAAAAATCCACACTTCTCATACATCAGAAATTAAGATTCACATTCCAGATGCAGGTTTAGAGGGAGAGGAGGGGAAGACAGACGTCTGAAGGGATGAAAGCACTTGTGTCACTTTAAAGAATGTTTTAAAAACTATAAAAATCTCCTAAAAGTGACACAGAAAAGTGAGAATCACAGACAAGTTTATTGCAGCCCCACAGTTTATGGTGTCCCCACAGTTATCTAGGTCTGTCCATATCATCTAGTGCATCAGACCAGCACTGACATCCTGTTCAGGCTTCGTAACCATCTTTGCTCAGAAAAACTGCACACAGTAGAATATTAACTGTAAAATAGAGCAGTTTTCAGAAGTGTACTTACAAACAGGCCAGATCAGGTGCTAGCAAGAATCTGAACAAGTCAGGCTCGTGCAACTAAAACAGCTGTTATGTAGAACCAGCTTGTTACTGCACATATTAAATGCTTTTTTTAAAAAAAGGTCTCAACTATCCAGCAATTTTCCTCACTTTAAGGCTTGACTAGGCTAAGGGGCAAATAACAGTTTTAGACATGTTACTCTCTGCAGTATAGGAGGTATTTTTAGATTCCTTCTTCTCTTGCATTTTTAAAACGTTTTTGTATTTCTCTCTAAATCAGTTCACTGAAGTAGAATCACTGAATAATTTAAGTCAGAGGGACCTCTGAAAGAGATCTAAAAGGGCTCTTAACAGCTCTAACACCCCCCCACATACACAAAAAGAAAAAAGAAAAACCCACACACCGAACAAACAAGCCAACTCCAACCTCAACTTGAAAAATAAATCAATAAATTATGTTTCTCAAGTTTTGACCATCCCTGAGGACTGGCGTTTTATAATCTCTCTGGGCAACTAGAGAAAAGCCAGAGAAGACCAAGGGTTTTATCAGAGAAAAATAAAAGCAAACTGCAGAGTGAAGGATCTAAAGAGGAGCCACCCAATTTCTTCATAGGAAGATTAGTCCACCTGTCCCTAAACGGACAATAAACACCTGTGCTATGCACCTCCTATGGCATCCTTCTAGGCACTTCATACTTGTCATGACATTCTGAAGTCTGTTGTATTTTAAACTAAAAACGTTGGAACAAGAAACTCAAACATGAGGTTCCTTGAATGTTGAAGCCTTAAAAAAAAAAATCCATGTTTTTCTTCTTTCACTGCGTTTGGTTTTGATGAAGTGCAGAAATCGGGGTGCCAGGCTAGGAAGCTGAGGGAATTTAAGCAAGTACTTCTAAGCTGGAATCACAATGAAAGTGTCCAAATGCCATTTCATATCACACCAAGTTGAAAAGCCCCAAATCTTGCAAAAGGATTAAGTCCTTGCTTCAGGAAAAAGCAGAGCATGGCTCTCAGAATTTCTTGGCCCTTGCTTCCTTTGGTCAATTAAAAGTTACCTAAAATAAATTTTGGTTGAGGAAGAGGCAAAGAACGCAGGAAGCTTCAGCCCAAAAGCTGATTTACAGACTTCTGATCTACAGAGCTAAGCTTGCAGTCTCATATCAGTTGAGTCATCCCTTCCCATCTTAAGTTATAAAGGGGTATAAAACCACTCTCATCTCTGCAGGTTCAGCACGCACTGCAGGATGCCCCGTGCTCTGGGTGTCCCTTCTGGGGCAGGAAGGCTGGACTAGAGGATCTCTAGAGGTTCCTTCCAACCTCAACCACTCCATGATTCTGTGAAGATGTTGAACTGCTGAAAGAGGGATAATTGCACAATGTGGAGCTTGTGGTCACTATGAATAATCTCCTTTTACTAGAATAGGAAACGGATCAAAATCCAAATGCTAGATCACATCAAGAAATACGACCACTTGGGAGTTTCCTAGGAACCTGTACTCTATGATTTCTTTTGAAGGCAGCTCTCACTTACCCATACACACTATATTCAACCCCTGTTTAACTCTTCTTTCATGCTTAAGTCTGCACTCTTCTCAGCTATGCTGTTACTGCTGCCTATGACCAACCAAGCCCCAAGAACTCTTTCCAGAAATACCTTCCTTGCAGCACAGCTTAACAGCACAGAAAACCCGCACATAACCAGAGTTCTTCACATTGAGCTACATTAAATAAACTGATCACCACTATCATGGGCTACTTCTCAGGGCTGATGGAGAGATAAATGGAGATATTCCACACCAAGAGAATAACTTAGGATACTTGAGAAGAGGAACTAGACGTGAACTCGCTGGAAGTGACACATTCTAGGTACTATTAAGGGCGACCCACAGCTCCAAAAACTTTTAAAAATAAAAATCTCTCCCTTTAGAAGTCTGTAGGTGGTTGCCAAGAGATAAGTCACCTCGCTCAGATTTAGCTCTTACAGTTCAAAGTTGAGAGCAAGTATCTGTAAGTGATTTAAGGACCTAGAAGGAAATGAAGGCATAGTTAAGACATCTGGCATTAGACTGAATTTTATATATGTATCCATGTATTTTAGGAAGAGGCTCTTTTTCATTCTGTCATTTTATGGTACTGAAGGGGAGGTCTCCTTCTTTTGGGGGTCTCCTCAACCCGTCTGGATGCCGCCCTGTGCCACACGTTCCAGGTGTGCCTGCTGGAGCAGTAAGGTTGGACCAGATGATCTCTAGAGGTCCCTTCCAACCTTGAACATTCTGTGATTCTGTGACAACAAAGGCATTGAAAATAAAGGAAGGAGTTTCACAGCTTTGGCACCTGATTTTCTCAGTAGCTATTCGTACTACCAACAGTTCCTTATCCTTCACCATGAAATTCCGGTTTCTCTATATTCCTGGCCTGCAGGAGAAGTGAACATAGGAAGTTCTGCTACATCAAAACATGTTATAATTTATAATTATAACATGTATAATTTATAATACAGGTTCTAATTTATGACTTGCTAATAAAAATGCTATTTTTGCCACACTAGCTGCTTTCAAGGATCTTCTTTTCCTTAACCATAATAGCTAGTTATCACGTTTAATGTTTCAAGTAACAAGATGCCCTAACAAAAAACAAACAAGCAACAACAAAAACTTCACACTGATTCCTGGCATAACTGAAAAATCAGGATAGTCAAAGGAAAAAAAAAAAAAAAAAAAAAGCAAACACACTCCGCTTGCTTAGACCAGTTATAGTCACACCTTCATTTATAGTTAATCAAGACACTCTTAGCTTGTACATTTGTTTTGAAGTTTGCTTTAGTTATAAAGTAACATCGCACATTACGAAGATGTAGCAGAGCTGCATCCCACACTTCCATTAGGCTGATGCTACCAAAAAGAGAAAAAAAAATTCTTATTTTGGGATGGAAGAGAACCCACCATGCTCTAACAGCCACTAAAGATAGTACTTCACTCAATAGCTCTTAAGCCTTACGGGCCTCAACAGCCAAGTCTTACTTCGAGAATTGATTATTTCGCCGCAAATACTCAAGATTTCTGTGCTAGGGGCAGCTCGGAGGTGGCAGCCCTCAGCCCTGCGGCGAGGCCGAGCAGAAGAGCCCCCGCTGCGCGGCAGGGCCCCGCGGCTGCAGCGCTCCAGGTGCCGGAGCGCTCTGGAACAACACACGGGAGAGACACCAGCCCAGGCACTGGCAGCGCGTTGGGGAGAATCACAGAAGGGTTGAGGTTCGAAGGGACCTCAGAGATCATCTAGTCCAACCCCTGCACACACAGGGTCACCCACAGCACGGGGCACAGGGCTGCATCCAAGTGGGTTTTAAAGACCTCCAGAGAAGGAGGCTCCACAGCCTCCCTGGGCAGCCTGTGCCAGTTCCAGGCTAACAGCCAGGTTTTCAAGGCGAGCCCGTGCTCCAATTCTACATCTGCAGTAAAGATTTCTCCTTGAGCAGAAACAGCTCAAGGATCTGAGATATCTCCCACAGTAACAGTTGATGTAGGGAGGAGAATGAGATGCCAGGCTCGTGTTAAATCATTTAAGCACTGGGAATGCCATCTAAGAGGTGGTCATCATTAAAAGATATCTTAATAATAGGTAATTCCAGCTACTTTTCCACTCACATAACTTAGACAGTAAATCATTTGTCATCTTATGTCCTCTGTAGCCAAAGGGCCCAAATTCACCACAGGAGGCACTTGGACTAAGCAGAGCAGATGGCCAAACACTGAAAATTTTTATTCAAAAAGAAGTTAATGAATAGCAACAAAACAAGTTTACACACAGAGGCTGCTAATACCCATCTGTCCTTCCTCACAGTGCGAGCAGCAATAGGAGACAGGAGCTGGATTTGAAGCTCAGCTTGTGCCCGAGTCCCACAGGACAGGAGGGAGGCTGCACTATCTGCAGGATCAAGTCTCTGCCATCCAAGTAAGACAGAGCAACCTCTAGTAAGCAAAACCAGCAGCCAAGTCCCTGCAGAGGGCTCGGACAATCAGTTTTTCCAGATTAATTGGATTGCTCAGCTCCACTGCCATCCCCCAGTCATTAGCTATTTATGAGGGCGACACGAGTCCTCCCCCTGCAAGGAGGGCTCCACACTGCCCATCCCACTGCCACAACCTCCATCCCACCTTTTCTCCTTCCCACAGGACACCACCTGGAGCACAGCTTCAGCTTAAAGAGCGACTGATTTGGTTTAAGGGACAACAAAAGCCTCTGCCAAGTAGGCAAGAGCCCCTGACCACCCTTAGCTGTCAGCAACACTCGTTAGCCCCAATGCCTGCACATCCTCACCCAGCTACTCATCAAAAGGAGAAGCCCAGCAATCATCAGGAAGGTTACAGCTTTATGACAGCCTGTTTATATAGATATCTAGAGAGAAATCCATGTGTTTGCTCCAAAACCAAACGTTGGATGAAATTTAACCCAACGCTAGTTAGAGGCTTAAAAGGCACTCGGGTGCTGATGCCTCCAAATGGCATCAGTTACAGAGGTTTACGCTCACATTTGGAGGTGAAAAAGCAGAGACACCTTTAGGACACACAAGGACATGGGCTTAGAACAGCCAGGAACAACAGAAAGAGTTTTGTGTTCAGAAGACTTCCCCTCCTCAAGCTTAACCACACAGTGTGAGGGCCTCTAAGGGAAGCACCTTTTCAGTGCTATTTCCTTTGCTGTATAAAAGGCACAGAGCAGAATCTGGAAAAAAGCACGTTCACAGTTGAGTTTTCCTCTTTAAATAAGATTGGTTTTACATTAGAGAAGCCAAAAGCCCCCAAAATCCAGAAGGCCAGGGGAGCTCATTGAGGAGTGATGCTGGGCACGAAGCGAGGGAGCCCCCGGAACTGTCTGTGTTGATGAGACCTGATTAAGCAACAGGAAAATTGCTACTGGGCACCGACAGGCAGGGGTCCTTAAGGAGCCTTCTGCGGGCAGGCAGCACCGCAACACGCAGCGCCCAAAGCCTGAAGCATCAGTAGGCGATCTTTAAAGAAAGTTAAATACTAAAAAATAATAAATAAAGAGCAAAGGCCACGGAGGGAGAGGGAGCGCGCCCGGAGCCAAAGTCCGTCCTCCCTCCTCCCTCCCGGGTACGGGCAGCGCAGAGGCCCGACCCAGGAAGCGGCGCGAGGTGGCCCGGCCGCCCTAACGGCCGCCCCAACGGTCGCTCCAACGGCCGCCCCAACGGCCGCCGCCCCTCGGGCTGGGCGGGTCGCGGCAGTGAGAGCCGCCGGCCGACCCCCCCCGCCTCCCCTTCCCGTCCCGTCCCGTCCCTCCCGCCGCGGGCGCTCACAGCTTGAGG
>JAUBOD010000756.1:623671-642919 GCA_032353885.1 Nothura maculosa | reverse complement strand
TGTGAGTTTTAGTAGCTACTACCCATTTCTATTTTTAAATGTCATCCTCCTCCCCACTTCCTTCTTTCAAATGGTACTGAAAGCAGAAGTATCAGCACGTTATAAGGAAATTTATTCTCGAAAGAAACTGATGTGACACCGAAAATGTTCAAACGTGGCTGTCTGTGTGACGTGGGGCTTTTAACACTGACTCACCAGCATCCACCAGCCCAAAATGCACAAGAGTCATCGAGCTGCACAGTAAGAAGTAAAATAATAATCTCCCCCAAACTAGGCAGTCTCACAGACTTATATTATTTCAATGAAACCATTTGTGCCTGACCTACTTTACCTTCTGCTGTGTTCCTTGAATTTGTTAATAATCCAAGAATCTATAGAGTATAAGGCGGTATTTCAATAAAAAAGTGGAAAATTCCAATTTTAATATGATTTCTGGTCTGATCGCATGTAAATACATGTCTGAGAGACTGTCTAATCAGATGTAAAAGCAGCAATAAAATGTAATAGTTTATTATATTTGATCTATCTGGCTGATGAACAACATAACAGTCTACATTGAAAATACTAAAAAAAGCTATCTTTACATTTGTTTAAAAAAGGCAGTTTGCAAGCCCTATTTGCAAGCAGATGGCTCAGTGGTGAAAGCTTTCTTTGAAGAATGTGAGATTATGTGTGATTTTCCACGTAAGGAATCATTTTTATAAATATGTTTCATAATTCTATAATTCTAATATTCTATTCCCTATGAACTTTGTTTAAAACAAAAGTGAACAAAGAACAAAGCAAAACATATCCCTTTGAAATTTCAGGTTGCAGATGTAGACATCAGAACATATTGGCTCTAATACTTCCAAGCTCTTCCTGGAAAACGTGGTACATTCAGGGGTTATGGTGATACCAGAATGTGCTTCTTTGGAAAAGAATAATTCAATTTAAGTGCCTGAGGCCCTGAGGTCAGGAGCCAGAGGAATCACAGTTATTAGCTTCTGGTATGGGAGATGTGGTCCAAGCAGCTCTTGCCTTGTAGATGGACATATATGAACAGAGACTGCAAAACTCCTAAAAACATACACAATTCATACTGCATACTTACATGGAGCACGTTACTGAGGCTCATCAGCCGAGAAATAGCTGCATTGAACAGATGATCCTTTGTGAAATACTCCGTGACCTGGTGGTATTGAAGAAAAGTTCTGTCACCACTTGCTTACATTTCTTGAACATGGGCTAGTGGGATTTAAATGAAAATTAATGTTTGCAAGCCAATTTTGAATTGAGAAATCAATGTCATATCATCTATCCTTTCATATCATATATATGACCACAGGCGTGAGTGAAAGCAGGAATCACGTAAACATTAATCTGACTTTTGTTTCAAAACTTTTAAAATTTCAATCAATACCAATTGGAATTGTATATCAGCAAACACTCTCTATGTCTTTCAGTAAGATATCTTCCCTTTGTCACTATAAATAACGTTCATACTTGTAAATCCTGAAGCACCAATGAAAGCTCTTTCATACACAGCAAAATCACATTTCAAAAATCTTCTAAAAGACCAGGAAAGAACTTGCCTGGCCCCAGAGTTTAGATTCCATGTGCAGAAAAATATTTAAAGTTACTTTTACAGTTATTTATGTCTCCTTCTGAGATGTGCATAATTGAACATCATTGACACTAATCACAGCATGAGCTTTAAGACAGAGTGGGCTGATAATTAATTCAATAACAAATAAACTTTAGGATGAGCTAATATATTTCCCCAACATTTCTTTTTCACTTCACACGAAGGATACAGCACATCTGATAATGAAGTGTGAAATGAGCAGATTTTGAAAGGATGATCTGCAGAACTGACTTACAGCTTTATCAATGAAAAACAGAGTTATCCCAAACTCAGACTGAAATCCAGGCATTTTTATGTCCAAACACCTCATTTAAATGAAGCACACACCAGAGTCCAATCCAAACCTTGCTACTTTTAAAAAGAGATGTGTCCCGTGGAACTAACAGGTAAATAAAATTACTTTTACAGGAAGTATTTTGGAGGATATGCTACTCATCTGGGTGAAACCTTTTGCTCCAACAACGCCCTAAGTCAAGCGGGCAGTTTAGCAAAATCAGTAACTTAGTTATTTCTGAGGTACGTGTTTCTTTTCACCTCAGCAACCACCAGATTCTTCTGCTCCCAGATCTTCCTGGCTTCAGCCTTCTGCTTGGTGCTCAGACGCTCAGGCTGGGGCAGGGATCCCGAGGCCCTCGCTTCGATCAGCCTGGATACGAGGCTCCAGAGGCGCGTCTGCCAGCGCTGCACGCCCGGCATGGCGTCCGCTGCGGGGGCACAAACAAACACATTGTGGCTGGCAAATATATATATATTTGCTAAATTTACCAAATAATCCAATGCTATACCAATGTTAAAATGTTCATCTTGTGTTTTAATGGCTCTAGAAAGCAATCCTTTTACAAGATTTTCGTTTTTTTAAATCATGGAAGAATATATACACCATATGTGTGTATATATATAGCTAAAAAAGCGCATATGGACATACTTTTTTTTTTTTCAAATGGAGATTTGTTTTCTAAGCTTAGATTTTAAAAACTTCTTGCTACAAACTTGCTACCATACTAATGACTACAGGCCCTGATCCATGGGGCCATCTTTCCTGCACAGCTTGGCAACAAGATTTGTATTTATTTCCTCTTTTAAGGAAAAACACACTTGGAAAAATCAAAAGAAAAAAGACAACAGAAACAGGCTGACTTACTTTTAACATCCCACAAAATATCCTGTTCTGGAGGAGCTGCAAACAGAATGTAAAGACGTAGGGTGTCAATGCCATACTCCTCCTTCAGCGCCCCAGGGTCTATGCCGTTGTGCTTGGATTTGCTCATTTTTTCCCAAGTGACTTCGATCTTCTCACCAGTTTTTAGGTGAACTGGTTCAGTCCCTACATATTAACACACACAAAAACATTAAAGCAAATTCTGTTCATTAGTAACAGCAAAGGATTTTGCTCTCTAAGCATAGTAAGAGGCAAGAATATCCATTTTGGAGGAGGAGTCCAACAGCTTAGAGAGTTTAAAGAGTTTATACAAGCCAAATTCCTTTGCCCTCCCAAAACGTTGCTTCTTTCATATTTCACTACAAATTGCACTCCAGGTTTATAGATTTCAAATTCAGTAAGTTATCCTAATAAGAAACTGCTTTGTGTAGGGAGAGATGTACATACACATGTATGTTTATTATTATTATATATGTTTAACATTGCACGTACATAGGTACACCCAGGCAAAGCCACCTACTACAGACAAACCTATATGCTTTTTTCCATGCTGAATTTGTATGCAGGAGAAGAGCGGTGGTAAAAAGGTAAGTGAGAGGAGGGTTTAAGAGGAGCTTAACAAACTGCCCTCTGATCCCCGGGCTCAGCTGCACCGAAGTTCCAGTTAATACCACAGGGCTGCTGCTGTGTTTGGGTGCAGTTAAAAGCCACTGGATTATAGGAGTGTCCCTGTATATGGGCTTGGCACTAGGCACACGAATCCAAAGCTCACAGGAGAGGCTTTCTAGTTAAAATATTACAAGGATTCCTTCTTCTTGGCTGCATTTTTCTCGTGCTGTGACTTGGACATTCTTTTTTACTGAGGTAGTCTCTGACTTCATGGGGTTTTGTCCACACAGCCGCTTACCAGTGAGATCGATCTCCTCCCGCTTCAGATACTGGCCTGTTGTTGCTAGTCTGAATGTCTGATTCTTGATAATACCTTGAACCAACAGTTTATGGAAAGGTTC
The DNA here is from genome assembly GCA_032353885.1 of Nothura maculosa. NCBI lineage: Eukaryota > Metazoa > Chordata > Aves > Tinamiformes > Tinamidae > Nothura > Nothura maculosa. Next base: position 639,123 of record JAUBOD010000756.1, on the reverse strand, counting down.
CCTAGAGAAGAAAGAGCAAAGAAATGTGTCTGTCAAAAATAACTATCAAAAGCTCCTTCTATGATAAGCCTTAGATGTTGAATCAATTAGGCACAAATATTTAATGAAAGAAGACTTTTAGTAAGTTGACTATATATCAGAGGTTGTCACCTGTAAAAGTCAGAACATTTTCTGCACTTATTCATGATGGCCAATTGACAAGCATAAATATTTATCTATATCCTGCACGCATTCTTGCATCTTGATTCAGTAGAGTTATTCTAACATCACTTTTCAAATAAAAATATGGATAATACCTTAAGGTTTCTTGTCAGACTGTGCATGTTCACTAATATTAAACTAAATCACCATTTGTAAAAATGTTCAAGTGATGACTGGTCTGAATTCCTTGCAAATGTTTAATTTCAACTCCTCTCTTAGGAGCAGAGTTTGAAAAAAGTCCAAATTTCACAGCACATTTCTTTTTATAAACTGAGAAGATATGGTTTCTCGAACACACCCAGGCATTTGTATGTCCTGTGCTTTGCAGGACTAAGCCAGGAAGTCCTAGTTAATAGAAAAAATACCCTAGTAAACTGCAATGCTGGAAAGCTCACATATCAGCATGCCAACTTACTTACTATCTAAAATATTTAAACTTAAGTTTTCCAGTAAAATCTCCATCAGAAGGAGTAAGCCATCAGATACGTGTATACTAGAGACAAACAGAGCCTCAAAAGCCCCAAAACTGAAGGCAAGAGTACACTCAACAAGAAATAAATCCTAAGTTAACACTTCTCTAGTGGCTACGGCTACGGCTCCCTCCTCCTACCAGCCGCCTTACATTCCTAACACACTGATTCCCACGGCTGTCCCCATTTTCACCGGAAAAAGGTCAATGCAACCAATCTCTAGAGAGATGAATTAATCTAGAGACTGAGTGCCCACTCAGTAGGTCAGGGTAGGGGGGCAGTTGTGGTGGCCACTCCAGGAAAGAGGAAGGAGCCAGACCCAGGAGGTGAGGAGGAGTCCGGGGGATCCTCTCCAGGGATCCTCACGTGCAAAGGACCTTTGGGACCCCCATCCTGGAGGACTTGCTGATCAGTGCTGGCTACTGCTGACCTGTAAACCTCCCACACACATGAAGCACTCTGAATGATCCCCTGCCCTTCCACTTATGGAAGCTCCAAATAGCTGCCAAAACACCCTTATAGACAAAGGGATGCATCACTTCTATCACTATTTTTTTCCAAAAAGTTTTTATCTAAAGAGGAATTAGCAAAAAGTGCCTGTATTTTACTTCATCTTAAAAACCATAATCTAAAGCACTACTCTGTTTACTGGAGTTTTACATTTCCCATATTCTATGAATACTAAATATAAAATATATGACAATTTATCTCATGATTTAAAACACGGCAATTTAACGGTACAGGAAAAATCTCTGATTTATGCATTTTTAGATGAATTAACGGTGATCCAATTGCTCTTCTTTAAACATTTCTGGTGACTCTGAACTAAGGAGATATTTGAAACAAAAGCTTTTAATTGAGAGAGGGAAAGCAACAGGCTTCATGCTTTATCTTCAACACAGTCATGCTTGAACAAGGGCTCTCTGCCTTGCATATTTTGCATACTCCTAAATATTAGGCAAGCAATGACACACAATGAAGTCACCAGGTCACCAGGCAGCAAGGTCTCTACAATACTATGCAGTTTGATCAACAATATGAGGCAGGAGTAACTATTCAGGCATCTCTATAAACATTTTCTGATAGTATTTCACAGGTTGTCTGAAAAGTTCTGTTGTTTGGAAATAGAGGAACTTAAGGAAACAAGAGTGGAAGTCAAATTTAAAGAGTAAAATCAAAAACAGCATTTTAAAAGGAAGCTGCAATGCAGTCTTAAAAAATTACCTTCTGAGTCATCTGTAAAATGACAAATCCTACCCAAAAGCCTGGTCATTCCATCATCAACAGAATGGGCGGAAAGATGCCTCAAGAGACAGCAAGCCTGTTTTACTCCACAAACTAATGCAACTACATAGAGGAATAATAAAAAGATTTTTTATCCTGTCATTCAGCACTTCAGCCTAAACAGATCTAAAACAGTGATTAAAACAGTTAAATCTGCTGCTACCCCAAAAAATAAAACTAACGACAGCCAGAACATTGAAATCATCCAACACTCCCAACTGGAGGCAATTTTTGAGGGAACACTTAGCTTTAACGACAAAGAGTTAGTTCAGATCAGATGCCAAGATCTTAAAAAGCTGAATGTGGCAATGAACATTTCCTATTTTTGTTTATGCTGACAGAGGCTATAAAAACGCAATATAAAATAGATTACCATGTATGGGGGCAAAAAAAGACCCTGTTCCTAGTGGGAGAGCACAGAAGAATGGAGAAGTGGCTGAGATGGGACAGGCAGAGCTTGTTTAACACCCACAGGCCTCAGAAACAGAGCCCAAGAACTGCATCCAGCTGCTCACAGGCCGTGTGCGGGCCGGTGCGACTGCTGCGCTCATGGCTCCATCTCATGGCCATGTGCAGAGTTACAGGCCTCGGTCAGGAACCATCATCTGAGTGGGGAAATGTGGGAATCCTGCACTCGGCTCCACCTGTGACACCCTGGCAGTGCTGCAGCCAGCCAGCGTGTCTGTGATCTCTGCTCTGGGTTTTGTGCAGTCAATGTCTTCAATATCTGCTTTTTATTTAAGTTAACACCAGTAGTAAAGCCCTCAAAGAACCTACTGAGGCTCTAACATCCTCACTCTGCAGAATAAACTTATTTCTGCCACACAAATACAAATCCACCTATTTCTGTAAACAATGAAGGGTGAAGCTGGAAGGCACGAGGCAGTCACTGGCGCCTGCGGCCTACCTGGCCTCTCGCCCCATGTGGGACAAGAGGGAAGGCCGGCTGGCTTGAGAAGGAATTCCAGAACGGATTACGGTCCGGAATATTACCACAGAATGACATCAGCCTGGACTGGCTCTGCATGTATCAATACCCAGAGGGTGCTATTTATGTGACCTTGCCAGTATTAGAGAAAATGGGCAGCTCTCCTCCTACCACCTCCATTTCCAATCTGGCTCATTAAAAAGGAGAGAGAAACCATGCTCCCTCTTCAGGGGAGAGGGAAGATATAATTACGCCTTTTATATCCGTTTTAGATATCCACAAACACTGCATTTCCTATGAAAGTACATGTAATGACTATAAATGAATGCCTGTATTTCTATTAAAATGCACATATACATTAAGAGGACAGAGTAGGTTGCTTTGAAGATAAAAACTCCAAATTTTGAACATTTTTTCAGTCTCATTACTATAGTAACAGTCATTAGCACTGAAATAAAAACTACAACAAAAAAAGAAAAATGCAATGGATTTGAAAGTCAGTGGATAGGAGCTGAAAATGAACATTATTATAAAGAGAACTTATCAAAACAAAAGGTCATATATTACAGATTGGGAGGTTCATCTCAAAATTTGTCATGGCCCTTGTTAATACCTTGAGTGTCTGTAGCACTCATCAGACGAGATGCAGCACGGCTTTAATCAGTGAGCAGACAAGAGCTACTAACACAAGACTGAAAAATCACAACAGAGGAGGGTTTTTTTAACCCCAGTAATTCTCCCTTGCAGCTGTGGGTCCTAACTAAACCTGTGGGTTTCTAGCAAGAAGCCTCTGGTCACCCTTTCTGGATCCTCAGACCAGTCCTAGAGACATTCTAACAGAAAAGTGAGCAAAAGCGGCTTCTGAGAAACGTTAAAACAAATTTCTAACGTGTGGTAATATGGGGACGTTGCAATATATACATACAAAACTGAAACCTTAATTTGACTTCTCTGCATAGAAGCATCTAGTGCTTCAACTGGTGCAGAGCTGAAGCCAGCAGACAATTTTGTGTGTGACGATGTATCTGTTAGAGTCATCCCGCATTCTGAACACAGGCACCAGCAGCACAAACCACAGACCCTGAGGGCAACGCCGTGATGTGCAGCGGTGCCTGAGATCCTGTGTCACCTCACAGGGATGCTCTACGTTCTTGAGAACTACTTTTACAGAAAGCAATTTTGATATCCTCTGCTGCTGTTTCTAGACATACTGTGTACCTTTATTATTTTTATTTTTTTCCTGCAGTTTACCTTACAGTAGTCTATGGCATATAGCTCTCATGGTGCAGCTCCATCACAGCAGACTGAACAACACACGCTCCAAATTGCTATACATTGCTATAAATATCATCCAGTTTTAAAATAATGCAGGCTGGAAGGGATCTTTGGAGACTATTTTAGTCTAAGCTCAGCACTGTGCAAGACTAAAGTTCAAGTCAGAAGAGGCTGAGACCCACTCTGAGGCGAGGGGCTGAAAATATCCATCAATGGAGATCCCATGATTTCTCTGGCCAAACTGTCCCAGTGCTGGACAACCCTGAAACATTTTTTCTCCTGCTATCCAGATGGACTTTGCTACAATCTGTGCCTGATGCCCCTTGTGACTGAGCAATGAGCAGAGGAGCACAACCATACTCCACTGCTCATGCAGTGCAATATACTGTCATGGATACTGCTAACGTTCAACTGGTTGTCCACCAGGACTACCAAAGCCCTCCTCTGCTCCTCACAGGCCAGCCTCAGCCCCTGCTGCTGCAGGGGGTTATTGCATTCCAGGTGCAGGACTCTGCATTTGCCTTTGGTTGGCTTCCCAAGGTGGTTGTCAGCGCTTGGACAAGTTGGAGGAGCAAGTCCCACGTTCTGGCCATGGCAGCGCTGTCCCCAGCGCATCAGGGCTCCCTGCAACACGATGTTCCCTGAGCTCATGGGGCTGCGTTCTGTTACACCACCCAGGTTGCTGATGCAAATGTTAAATCACAGCTGGTCTCAGCAGGTGAATACATCTGCAACCGACTGCCAGTCAGACTTGGGAGCATTCCTAACTACCTTCTGAGCCCAACAGCCCAGACAATTTTTCCATCCTCTCTGTGTTTTACTCATCCAGTGTGTTTGTCCCCAGTCCAGCTGCAAGGATGCCACGGGAGATGTTGTGAGAAGCCTTGCTAAAATCAAGATAAATGACATGCATTGCTCTCCTCTGATCCCCTCAGCCAGCCATCTCATCATAGAAGACAGTTAGGTCAAGTCAGGCACAATCTCCCATTTTCAAACTCGTAGTGACAATTCCCAGACACCTTTTTGTCCTTCATGTGTCCGACAATTACTTCCAGATGGATTTGTGTGTAACAATCTTCCCGGAGGTCTGAGGTCAGGCTGACCACCTTGTAAGTACATTGGATCATCCTCCTTGCCTTTTCTTATGAAGATAAATAAAATATTTTTTAGACATCAGGGACACCCCTGGATTACCACGACCTCTTGAAAAATATGAAGTGCAGACCTACAATGACTCACGCCAGCTCCTTCAGCACCCTTGAATCTGAATATGTCCAGTTACTTAAGCTGCACCTAACTCAATCCTATCCTACAGTGGGTAGCACCTCTCTCCCTTAAACTTCCCTGCTAAGGCAGAGACATTGACAGCAAAGACTGTCCTTTGTTACTAGGCCACAAGTCCCTCCTAACATTGGGCCAACATCTTCCTTGGTCTTCCTGACAGTGAAGCTGCAGATCTCTTTCCTACTGCCTTCCTATTCCTCACTAGTTTCAAATCAAGTTGAGCTTTCACCTTTCCTAATCCCAACCCTTCCTGGGTGGAAAATGCTTCCATGTTCTTCCAAGGACAGTTCATCCCTCCTTCTGCTCTCCATGCACTTCTTCAAGTGCTTCAGCCTACCCAGGGGGCCTCATAGCTCATAGATGAGCAGCCTAAAGTCTTTAGTAGCTCTGATGAACCTGTAATTACTTGCAAGGATAAACTGTGAATTTCTCTCTTACTGGGTATGGTGCCTATGGTAGAAAGGACTGATTTTGGATCCCAGATCTTCATAGAACGAGTAGCTTTCCTGCTGTAGCTCTGCAAGCTGAGGGGTGGAAGCTACAGAAATCCCTACCTCTAAACTATTTTGCAGGCAAGAATCAGCAATGGAAACAGCACCACTCATTTTTATCAAATGATGACTTGAGGAAATACTCCAACAGCCCCATTAGTTATGTCATCTTTTTCCTGATGCACAGCTACTTAAATTCGAGTTGGGTAGCAAAACTGCTACATCCAAGAGAGCTCCATGCTATGTGCAAGTAAGCTCTTCCTTTACACTGTGCTTTCAGAGTAGATACGTGTAAAGCATGAATGCACGGGAGCTGCCAACTGAGAAACTATTAAGCAACTATTCTCTTGGAAACACTTGTTTTGCACCTCTGTCGAGTCAAACCTCTCTGTTGACGTGAGAACAGAGCATAGGGCAGTATTTCAAGCTTAGGTTATTCCAACACTAACATCTTCCCAGCTCAGGCATTCCTGTGATGACATTGTGGGGTACAGAGAGCAGAATTTCACTGGAAATTGGGTCAGCCAGTTGAGAACTTAATTAAGAAAACAAAAAACACCTCAAACCTTACCTGTAATCAAAGGAAAAGGATTATGCATCAGCAATAGGAGTAATCACAGCAATCAAACAGAAATTAAAATAGTAAATATACATACTGCCTTTGTTTAACAAAAACTATTTTACAGTGTTCAGCTCCCACTCTTCAGAGAATTATAGAAGTGCTTAGTTTACTACATATGCACAGTTACTCTGAAATTGATGGTGTTAATAACTGTGCAAGAAGCTACCTAATTTCAAACAATAGCACTATTCAGAATGCCTTGAGTTTAATGCAAGCTTTTGCTGGCTGGCAAATCCACGGTAGTATTTTATCACTTACTCTGAACTAGTTAATACTCATATAACACAAATGTTACATATGCAGCACACATACAGAAAATGCAACATGCTGCAAGAAACCAATTATAGCTGAGACAGACAAGCAAGAAAATACAGGTTTACTCCATGAATATTCAACCATCACAAAAACTTCTCCTAATTTTCCTCCTACCTAAATGCACCTTAGGTTTTTTTTTTTTTCCTAGAAATATATAATACTTACTTGTGTTTGGACATGTTTAGATCATGGCAAAAATGACTGAGAAATCTAGCATAAAATAAGTGCATAACTGCATGCTCCTTTCCTCCGATGTACAGATCCACAGGCATCCAATAGTCAGCCAAGTCTTTATTAAAGGGCCTGAAAAACAAAATAATAGGAAAAAAAGATACAAAAAACAGCGTAGAAAAGATCAGCTCTAATGAGTTAGCTCATCCTAACTGACAGAAAACTACACAGCTAATGAAGCTTTGTTTGCAGATCTTTTTAATTGATATGCTCACTAAATTATATACAAATCATACACTGAGAAACAGATCCACAAAAATTTTCATATATTTTAGATGTGCGTCTAAAATTTCAGCTGGTTATTTAAGAAAGTGACAAAAATATTTGCCTGCTCTTTAAAGGATTTCTTTCAGAAATAGCATGTAGTTATCATTTGAATTTGCTAGTACTGACAGATATCAAATTTTACCTTAAAATACACTACTATTAAAATAAACACATATAATAAAAATAATACTAGAAGTACATTACTATTTAGATACATTACTACTGAAGAAAATGAAAGATGACTATTTAAAAACATCTTCATTTTTTTTTAAACTGGAGCTTTGCATGGTGGCCATGAGGGGGCAATGGAAGATCTTGTCATAACTCCCATCGTTCAGGAGAGGCAGACGGGCCTCTGTACTCAACCTGAAGGATGCTCCGTGGATTTACAATAACACTGGATGCCTTTTAGAGCATTAGGAAGTTACTGAAAGCGACCTGCACAGCTTCTTAGCATTGCTCACTACTTCATTAAATGCAGCTATGTCTCATGTGGCAGCCTATTACCTGCAAAATACCGTTTCAATGCAGGCTCTGTTTCCTCAACATTTATTTTACGTCCCCAGTATAACACATACACTTGTTTCATTAGCTTGTTTGATTATTTCACCTGTAGTTTTTACATTGGTAACACTTTTTACTTCTTCACAGATGAAGTCAGAAGAAACAGTGGGTCTCAAACTCATGCCATGCAGGGAAAGAGCTAAAACCTACTGTCGTACATAGGATTCCAAAAACCAGTAGAAAATGCCTCCCAGATTCTAGGTATTTTAAATATGAATTACAGAAATAAAGGGCTTAGGTATATGCAGCTTAGCTTTAGGAAAAAAAAAAGAAAGAAAATGCCCAGTGATCTAGTACAAAAGGCTAAAATTCTTCTTTCAGTATAAAACAGATTTAGTTACACAGAGCTTGTTACTCTGACAGTTTGACATTACACCTGACTGTGTCATCTTCAGCTTCTCATCCATGCACAAAGACATATTTCAAACTGTCACTGGGGAGAAAGAATTCTGCATAATGTAAGACTATTAAAAACATATTAAAGTTAATAGGAGACGTGTCCAGAGAAGAACTGTCTTATCTCACATAAAAGCAGGCGGCCAAACAGACAGACAATTGACCTTCCTGATGTGGCCTTCCCAGGGAAGTGTCTATGTGTATGAATAAAAGCTACTTGGAGGCCACAAACTTAAAATGGAAATGTGGATAATTAAAATAGAACAGACCCTACCAGGCTCATTCACCACCCGAAGCTCATTAGATACAGTTCTCTGGGAAGAGTGAGGCCATTTACTAGACATTTTCTATTTATCTGTGCTATTTATCTATAGCTGAACGACCTAGAGGAAACACCCATCTAATTTGCTGCTATCGTGTTGTCCTGCACGTGGGCTCTCCATGTGCCCAAGAAACAGCCATGGCAGTTCAGCCAGGGACTGCAGGCAATGATCTCATCTGGTCAGCATATATAAAATGCTTCTGGACAACTGAGTCAGCCTCTGTGCAGGCTGCTTTAATGCTGTGTTTGACACAACACCTCGAGGCACAATCAGCAGTGCTAACACGGGCAGGTGGAGCAGGTAAACAGCTGAATAACCACATCTATCTTCCCAAGCTCTTCATGCTGCAGCCACTAACATCTAGCACAAGAAAAATCTCCTTTTATTAATTATGCATATGGACAAAGTAACACACAGCAGGAACCTACCCCGATGCCACTGCACTTTAGGCCTGAATGGGAGGAAGCAGCAAGATTTATCAGAATGCTGCAAGAGCTAATTGAAAGTGCCATTGTGGGCAGCTGGACATGGCACCCAGATCCATCACTTACCAGTGTAAAAACACTCTATTTCTACACACTGAAATACTCAGTCCCTTACAGGGGAGGCTACACTCAACACGTAATTTGCCTCAAATTCAGAGAGTTATGGTAGGAAGTTATCTTTATTTCTGGTGGTATCCTCCACTAACATATTCCGTTAGCTTCTCAGCTGAACTCTTCCTCCAGGCCCTGTTTTCCATGCAAACTCCTGCCGCTGTCTTGCAGCTCCCACACTTAGGTAGTTGTGCCTACAGGCTCTGCCCTCATAGACCTCCTGGAGGGGCACAGCCAAACGCCATCATTTTACAGCAACTCCTAGTCCACTCTGTGCTGAGCTCTGGGCCAGACAGCAGGTACCAAACCAGGGATTCACACAGCCCTTCTGCAAAGGCAGGGGCTGGAGGCACCAAAGCAGCCAGCCTCTCTCTTGCTCCTTCCCCCTTGTATCCTGCCAGGCAGCCCTGCCCGCAGGTCCCTCACCGATCAGCGTTGTGGGGGTCAGTGTATCTCAGGTAATACCAGGCAGAGTCAACAAATGTATCCATGGTGTCCGTTTCTCGCCTGGCAGCTGCCTTGCACCTGGGCAAGAGAGAAGGAAGGACAAGGTTATTTTTAGACGTGTGACAAGCTCGGCACGAAAGCAAACAGGTAGAGCGGCCATGAGAGAATTTACAGGGGAAAGAGTCTGAACAGTTAAAGCAGTGAAATGTTGGAAAAAATGTAAGTGGAAGTAACAGGGCCAACTGTTCTTCCCTTTCCCAAACAAATCAAATCAAAATACAAACCAAAAAGAAAGAAATGAAGAAGAAAAAAGGAAAAAAAAAAGCTTAAATGGCTTTAAGATGAAACAACAGTAGAAAACTGCACAGGACAGGGCGGTCCAGTCAGTCATCTGCTCCTGGAAATGTATACAACTACCATTACAAAAAACAACTCTCTGCTTATTATATTGAAAAACAACCCCACAAACAGCAAGCCAGTCCGAAAGCCCAGGCCAGGAAGCCTGGCCACAGGGTGGATGGCTGCTAAACAAGCACCACGCAGCCTCAGAGAGGCAGCAGCAGCAGGCAGGGCGCCTCTCACTGACTGTGCCCAAAGAAGGTCTGTGAAGATTTCACTTCTAAACCTCTAAAAATCAACTTAGATTCATTTCACCTTTTACTGAGATGTATCAGATCTTTTCTAGGCCTCATAGCAAACTTTTAATTTGTGATTACTGCAAATCAATTTTTGCTAGGAGTTACATTGGCAGCACTGATAAACACAGCTTTAAAATGAGTTTGAAAAGCTTATTTTCCTGAATACAAATTATTTGCTTAATGGAGCCTATAATCCCATTAGCAACATTTTCATTTATTGTAAATGGTCCTTCTTTAAAACTCTAACAGTTAAAACAATGAGATTTCTCTAATATTAATGAAACTTTGCAATCTGTGACACACTTGCACCTAGCACAGGTAATAAAGGGTGTCCACTGGCTATTTAATTTAATCAGGTCATCACTTTTCTTTTTTTTTCCCTCACACTAAACCTAACATTTTTGCTTAGTAATACTTCCTTGCATCAGTCACATTCAGAATATGTAACTATATAATTTTAATAGACGTATCTAAGAAATTTTCTATACAAAATATGAAAGTAAATGTATGCGTTACAAAAATACATGCCATTAACTAAGGTAAAAACATACTTATTTCCAGAGGGGCCCACAACTCCTGTGGCAAAGCTGCCTCACTAGAAATGAAAAGCACTAGAACTGAAAGTACCATCCTAACCGGCAAGTGCTGGAATGAAGTCATGATGACGTGCTAGGAAAGTGCTGCCTTCTGCAGCAGAGCCCCGGGGCCTCCTATGGCTCTGAAGCTCTGCCTGGCAGCCCAGCAGTGTTTCTACCACAGGGTCACTCTGCTGGAAGCGACGTTTGGTCCCACTGCTGAGGAAAACCTTACCTGGGATAACCTGGGATAACCCAGGTCCTGTTAGCTCCCTAGCAGAACCTGCACGCAAGCTCTTGTGCACAGGGTATCTAAGTGGCTCTCAGACCAGACATCTCATCTCCATAATGTGTTTTTCCATGCTATATGATTCAGGCTGCTTCTTTTCCTCAACAGCTGGGTGATGTCGCCAAGATGCATATATTTACTACCTCCTTGAGTGTGAATTATATGCTGTCATGTATAGTTTACAGTCCACGTGATCCTTCAAGATAAAGAATTATATAGCAAACACTTCTGTTGGGGTATTGTTAAGGTGATTAGCAAGATATTATTAGGTTCCTTATCATGAAGAAATAATTGATTAATCATCTTAGGCTATAAAGCAGCCATGCTGGGTCGGACCAAACATCCTTCTAGCACAGTACCCTCTCTTAGGGCAATGAGTTGTCAGCACTTATGGAATGAGTCCAGGAAACAAATCCAAGGGATCCCCTCCAACCTGCAGCAAATGCAGCATTTGCTTACCTTGGACAGGAGCAGTTCACCCAGTCTGGAACATTTTCTAAAGGCGAGGCTCCCTTTCCTGTGAAGGTGGTTACCTTGGGTAACACCACAGGTAAGTCCTCATAAGGAACTGGGACAGTGCCACATGCCTGGCAATGAATGACAGGAATTGGTGTCCCCCAGTAGCGCTGTCGGGATATTAACCAGTCTCTTAATTTGTCACTCGTTAGGTCTCCTCCCAGTCCTTTATTTTTGGCCTGCTGAGTAAGAGCTTTTGAAGCCTCCTGTCGAGTCATGCCTGTGAACTGAGGGGGAGAGGGACACACACAGACAGAATTGGAAAAAGAAAGAAAAAATCATACTTGTTACTGGTAAAAATGAAAAAAAAAGTCATAAAAATCTGAAATGCCATTTCTGAAGGACCAAATTTAAGTTTAATATCAATTTTCCCTTTCTCACTGTTTAGCACCCTCCTATCCAAGGGCCTATCCACATAGCAGTCAATGGAGTTATTTAAACCCTCTTGGTCTAAGGATAATGTCTTTGATGGCCTGAGCAGGACGAAGAAAGGCCTGCAGAGCCCTTCAGCTACTATTGCAAATATCTGCAGTTACTGCTGATATTTGAGCAAGCAGCTGTATGCCAAAACTTCCAGAATATCACCAATGCAAGGCAGAGACTGAGGAAACATGGATGATAGACCAGCTTTCCATCTCCTCTGTGTGTGTTTGGGGCTAAGCTGTTCCTTACTTCCAAATACCTTTTAACCACTTAGATCCTACTTGTCATGTAGTGACAGAAATAAGGTCATATTCTGTCAAATAGCATCTTTGCTAGGACCATAACTCTCTATACAATTTGATTTAAGGATAAGATTTCCATGGCACTTAAAGCAGATATGTTTTTACCAGAAATGCTTACAATATTTTTCAGTGCATATATAAAAAAGGAGGAATTAACATTTAGCTTAAAAATATACACAGATAATGAAAGTAAGAATCAACATCTAAAATGGAATTAATTATATTTTACTTTTCATTATAAAACTCAGATAAATACCACATTTCCTTCTTACATACAAAAGATTAAGACTGGGACCACCCTCATTTTATTGCTATAGAAGAACTAATACAGGTTATCATTAAGGTATTACTAGAACTTTCATAGCACAGACCTTGCTTAGGCCTTAAGAAAACCTTTTAAAAAAATCAAAAATCCCTAAAAAAGAAAAAAAAAAGTATTTTGCATTTTCCAAACAGCAATTTTAGCTTACATTTTTATTTGATGTTGGGGAGGAGCCCAGTACTTGTGCACCTACCTCGCCAGAATTAATGACCTTCTCCAAGCCATTTGGCAGTGTCTCAATGACTTCGGTGAAAGAAATACCCAGATTCTTAGCTACAGCAGCATCTTCTGTGCTAGTGCTAGGAATTCCTAGAAAAGAGAAAGAAAAACAGCTCTGGAATGGAATGACATGGCTTTTGGTCATTTTCTTTCTATGTCACTCCAGTCCATATAATATAATGATTTAGATTAGCCCCCCAAAGCTTTAACATTTAAGATCAATACAAATATCCTTCAAGAAGTGCAAATGAAGAGGCAATAATTATAAATATGTTTCATCAATATCTCAGTAACCCAAATGTCAATGATCCATCGCGAGAGCCTGAAAATTACTTGACTCATAAAAAGTCTAAAAAGAAAACAGTAAATTTTAGATAAAGAGTAATAAATTAAACATATTACTTAAACATTACATTGAACATAATGTAGAGAAGTACATAGATTTAAATTTGTTAGGATGAGAGACATAAATACTAAACAAACAGCATGAATAGTATTCCCCTTTTTTAAGAGTAAATTTATTCACTTCCTAAATTCATAGCTTATTAAAATGCATCACAACACTACAGTCTCTAATGTTTAATGCCATCCTTTTAATTTCTAATGAAGGACATGATTTGTTTTCAATTTGAAGAAAAATCCATTAAAAATAAAAATTTTCTTCTCAGAATACAAGTACTGAGAACACTTTGTAATAAGTAACACAGAAGTCAGAATATTTAAGGCTCCTCATGCTGTCTTTCCCTTTTGCATCTTATTATTTGGGACACTCATACATTTTGAATACAAGTTCCTGTTCCAGCCCACACAGACTTCTTTTTATTACAGCAATTTACCAGCATCATAAAATGACACATTATCTTTAAATATTCCTCATTCATATTGATAGATGCTGACATCTTCCCCCTGACTTTGTGGCATGCAGTTTAGTAGCTCCTGTGCTGCATTTTGCAGGACTACCTTCCAGGGGGGCAAGGTTATCTGTTAACTTTATTTCTTATTTATTATACAGTTGTACTCTGAAGTATCGCTGAGATACTAACAGATCTGTTAGGTCACAGGGAGATGCATCCTTCTGCATACTTTTTTTGGAGGGATAATTTATTTAATAATTTGGATAATCTTGCATTTTCACTATCACCTTCAAAACGCAAAGAAATCTTTAAAAATAACCCAAAGCAAGTAATAGTTTGGTTAAAGCTATAGACAAAACGCTCTCAAAAATATTGCTGGGCATGTTAGGGTTATTAACCTACAAAGTACATTCAAAGCCAGCTTATAAGCATCTTTGTTCAGGCAATAAATGTCTGCTGCTACTGTAAATATATTAACTCTGTTAATATCTGGAGGTTTGAAAGGAGACAACAAATGAAAACCTGGCTCCTCCACAACAAACAGCTCCCTCCCGAGCAAAGTAAGGAATCACCATTTCATCCTTGGAGCAGATGTACTCCCTTGCCATTTAACGGCCCTATTATAGCATAATAGACGTATCTTAATTTGTCAAAGAGCTCTGCAGTTGGTAACAGGTGGCTTCACAATATGCTCCACACATGGAAAAAGCAGACTCCCCATTTTGGCCTCCCCTGCTTTTGCAAAGAGGATCCTATTAGTGCACTTTTGCACAGCTCAACAGCTGGCACCCCGAACTTCCTGGGAAGATCTGGGCTGTTTCCAACAGACATAAGGCCAAGGCACATGCCAGTGAACAACACGGAGGTTTCTCACAAAAAATAAGATTAGGCATCTCAATTCTTTGGCTCCTCGTACTCCAGAAGAAGTTCTGCTTCTCAAACCAGTTCAGTCCAGAAGAGTGAGATGCAGCACGTTATAGGCAAGGTCTGCCCTGTGAGCGAGGGTCTGCCTGGATATTTTTGCACAATACTCTGTAAAAGCAGCACCAAGGAAAACGGCACAAAGACCCTGCAGGGGCTCTGCAGGGGCAGCTGCTTTTATTCAGTCCCATTGGGTCTCAGAAGAGGCAACACTGGCAATAGTGTAGAGGAGGCTGGAGCGCTCCCAGGGGAGGAAAGAAGAGGGGCAGGGGCACCAAAAAGTGACTGAAGGAGTAAGGAAGAGAATGGAATGGGCTATGAAGAGGTAAAGAACTTACCAGCATGGAAACAGAACACTATTTATTTCATCTGAAATGGGACCACAACAACAACAACTACTACAACTACTAGCAATTAATAAATTATAATAATAAATATGGGAATATTTCCTTTAGAGATAAGCTCTAAGACAATTTGCCAAGCCTAACTGAAAGGAATTATTATGTGCAATGAATGACTTTACTGATCTCAACACCATATAAACCAGAAAGAATCACATCTGGAAGTTTAGGGCATTAATCTACAGAAAATCTGTTTGAAACATTGTTCTCTAAGTGTGCGCATGGTTTATGTTCACATGCAACATTCTACAAGTTTGGGACTTTTGGTAAATGTTCATGTCAAACAATGGTAGACTTC
>JAUBOD010000756.1:568901-581511 GCA_032353885.1 Nothura maculosa | reverse complement strand
CCAATGAAAAATGCAGGTGATGGAATTGCAGTGATGCAAAGAGCAGCACTTGCAAATATAACAAAGAGCAAGAAATTAATAGGCTAATTAAAAAAAAAAAAAAGAAAAGTAAAAAAATGAAAACAAAATAAGTTTTAGGGATCTTTTAAAGTTATCAATTTACAATCGTGGGGCTAAGAGCTCCACGCTGGCCTATGGGTGGACTCTGGTTGTGTTTATACCATATTGTCCTGCGGTTATCCACACTTCAAAGGCACCCAGGAATGTTATGCCTGTGTATTGCATATGGGAAGGCTAATTTGGAAAAGCAGGGCTGCCCTTGTGCTCTCCCTGCGGAGCACCAGAACCAGCTCGTTGGACCTGTGCTGTGCTCAGGAAACCCATGGGAAGAGCAGGAACTCGCGGGGAAAGGAGCGTCCATCCCTTGGGCAGGGCCGCGCGCTGGCTCCAGGACGGTGCTTGGAGCAAGGGAGGAGGTGCAGGGAGATGTCCAGGCTCACGGGAAGGCTGAAGGCTGCTCCTTGTGGCACCGGCGATGGTTTGATTGCCCTGGGCCCTACCGAACATTCACTGTAAGTCAAATATTGCTGCAGAGTGTGCAGCTGTGCCAGCAAGGAAAGAGTGATGGGAAGCACGCTCATTAACGGAAGCACTGCCCGCTCCTGGCGCGTCTCTCGCCAAGGAGCCGGCAATCCTGTTTGACAGGGCGGTGGGAGCACTTTACCATTCAACATGACGATTAGAATAGCTTTGCACAGCAAAGGGCAACCTTTTATCACAGCAATTATGCGGCCGCTTGATTGCACTTAAACCTTCCTTACGATATCTGACCACAGGGAACAGCTGGAGCGCTGGGCACGACCATCTTGTACCCTGGGCCTGTCTTGCTGCCTTCAGTTGGATACCCCTCTATAATGAATTTGAAGAACTGGACTAGGATAGGGGGAAAAGTATCTGCAAGTCTTAAAATTAAGCAACAACCTATGATCTGTGTTACGGAAAAAGCTGTAATAACATTTAGTGAAAAGCTGTGTGCAGCTTGGGAACTGTAGTATATACATATTTGTATGTGGATGTGTTGTGTGTATATATACATACATTTATTACTTGCATATTTTAAGTATATACATATAAATATACCTCGGATGGAAGTGGAGGAACAGATCTATTTTTTTCTTTTTTTATTTTCCTACTTATAGTATAAATACTCAGGGAGAAAGAAAGGTTAAATTATTTTCCTAGTTAAACAGAAAACAAGATGAAAGGAGATGGGCTTTATCAAGGGAACATTGTGCCAGAATAACCTGAAAGCTTTCCTTAAATGTGATAATGGATTTTCCAAAATAGAAAATGTGGTAAATCTCATTTGGACTTGATACAGTGCTAAATGGGAAAATATTAATGAAGCAAGGAAGATGGAGATGAGCAGAGCACACAGAAGATGGGGAAGAACTGGCTAATGGAAGAGGACAAAGAAGAAAAGGAAGGAAAGAGAACAGTCAAGAGGCAAGTTACTGGAAGAGATCTTCAGTTTTAGTACCTGTGCTGGTAATACTTTCAGTAACTACATTAGCAAAAGATGTAGATGTTACTCTTGAAATTTGAGGGTGAAGGAACATTGCTAATGCAGAAGACTGTAATACGGGAAAACCTGTTTAATAGGTACAGAAATGGGAGGAAATGTTTGGTTAGAACCAAATATGAGGTCCTAAACTTTAGCATTAACACAAAAAAAAATCCTCTCTGAGCAAGAAATGAGCCAAGCAGAGGGAAACCTGCATGTCCTTGCTGCTCACAGGATGACTATGGATTGACCAGGGAATGATTTCTTTCTAAGAATGTCT
The DNA here is from genome assembly GCA_032353885.1 of Nothura maculosa. Taxonomy (NCBI): domain Eukaryota; kingdom Metazoa; phylum Chordata; class Aves; order Tinamiformes; family Tinamidae; genus Nothura; species Nothura maculosa. Next base: position 579,667 of record JAUBOD010000756.1, on the reverse strand, counting down.
TGGTGGGTTAATGCCATGAAGGGAGACTATTCTTTTCTATTTATGGAAAAGAATAAAAAGCTGAGCAGCCATAACCCAGTTACACTGGAAAGCAAGACTGGGTCATTCAAAACAGTTCTGTGACCACCTTCCAAAAGAATGGAAATGGCCTTCCCGTCCCCACCGACCAACAAGCCCTGCCATGGATGGAGGCTCGGAGGAGACGAGCAGAGCGTGAGGTGCTCGGGGATCGTGGGGGATGCCACTCAGTAATCACATCTGTCCTACAAAGAAGTGACTTAACTTAGGGCACCAGGGAATGGCCTTCGGGTTAGATAAGCAGCTGTATCTGCTGAATGGATGAATTTTCCTGAGTTTTTCGATGAAACACATGTAAATGGCACCCCAAGATTAGCCAGAGCACCGTGAGGGAAGGGTAAATGCGTCTCAGGCCAACACAGGGTGCAAAACCTGAGCAACTAACAAAGGAATTTTGCAGAGAGCAATGGGCTTGAGCTGCCTTCAGCACACACACATGGAGGACCCCCAGCATCGTGACATATGGAGAGCCTGTGGAGATGGGAAGTGGCAGTCACTGGTTGATAATGAATGGTTTACAGATACATGTTTGCACTGTGATTTCAGTGTAGTGCAGAATCATTGTTAAATGATATAATATCAAGTATCTTCAAACTAAGCTTATGTATTAAACTCGCCCTCTCCCTATGGTGGAATATCAAAAGACCCTGGTGAGAGAGCCCTGGACTCCGACAGCCCCTTAAAGAGCTTTTGTGGCACCTTGCTGAGCTGTGTCCCCTGGGCATGATGGAGTGTTACAAAGCTGTGAAAGCTGCTGGATATCTCTGCATTGTAAACTTTATGTTTTATGTTCTGCTACAGATCTGCTGCTTCTCGTGATGCCAGAGGGGAAGGCAAATCTGCAGGAAGGTCAACAGTGCTTTAAAACAGCCGGATACTTCATGGAAAATAAAACCAGAGCATAGTGTTTTATCCAAACATCTTTGCAAACACTGCTGACAAGATAAGGATGTTATAGCAAATGTGGAGATGAAAAAATGGAAAGTCCCAGGAGGAAAGAAGTTGCTAAGAGTCTGCTAAGACTCTCAGTCCGGATAATAGAGCAGAGAGGTAGAATGGATGTGGATGTCCCAAGGCCCAGAAGGGATTTGGAGCAGCAGTGGCAGCTGCAGCTCTCAGAAGCTTGCAAGCCTCAAGGTTGGGAAGGGCGAGGGGAATCTAAACGGGGAAGGCCAAGCAGGAGAAGCCCAGGAGGAGCCAGATGCTGCACCCAGCAAAAACTCATGTCAGGGCTGACAGTGCAGCGCGGGGAGGACTCTGCTCCCCGACGGGCCCAGCTCTTGTTGTTTGCACTGGAACATTGCACATACTGCAGCTGGGAAGGCTGTGATGCTAGGCTGCTCTCCCACCCTCTCGTGCCGTTGCAGATACCTTATATTCTTTGCTAGCATTATTTGCAGCTCAAATTCCGTTAAAAGATGTTTCCATTTAATTTTCTTTGGAAAGGGAACAAAAATATAGGTAAAGAATTGTGGATATTGCTTGAAGTCTGGAGGTCGATTGCTAATAATGATTATCTACTGTGAATTAGCTTTTGCCCTTTTTATTTTTCTATTCTTATTAGTTTACTCATATTACTACCAAATATATCTATTTTAATAGTGTATAGACAATGGAGATATTAAGTCTATTGTATAGAATGATCTTGGCTGGTACCTATAAGGCAGATATTATTCAAATCCATTGGCACTAAATGGAAACCCTTTTGCTTCCCAATAATTAGATAACTAACAAGGATTAAATGCTCTGGACTGCAGTTCCTAAATTCCAATTAACACTTCATTTTTCATGATTTGATGTTATAAAGGCTACCAGTGTCTTCTCTTTGTAGCTTGAAATGCAGAAAAAGATGGCACCAATAGTGAATAAGAAAACAGAGAATATTACTGCTTTGTACAAAATGTTCAGGCTTTCTGTGATGTATCTAATCAAGAAAATTTACTTTAAATGTTAAGTCATTATATTTTAGCTATGTAAGACTTTCTTACATTCTTAACTTTCTTAACAGTTGGAAACGTCTTTGGAGACTAAGGCTTATTCACAATTCTCCTATCATAAGTGAACTCAATAAAGCCAAACATATTCTGGCCATTTAATAGCCCAGTCTACCCCAAGACTTACATTGTGACCGCAGGCTAACTTAAATATTGTTTGATATTCTTTAAAGTACTAAGCCCACTAATTGATTGAAGCCTTGACAGCCAGGAACCCCTGTCCATATCAGCACCGCATTCCCCTGGATGTGACATTCTATCTAATTCACGGGCTGGAAGCTGAGGAGGCCATCTCCACGTGGAGAGAAAACCTTAAGACACCAGCAACTTCACATAAATCTAGAGGGAGAAATGGGTAGAAAGGTGCACAGGGCTTCTGCAGAATGCCTCTAGACCTGCTGCTGGGGAGCAGAAAAGTAATTCCATTTTTATGATAAAAGTTTAGGAACTTTAAAGCAGTCTGTGCTGCAAATGCAAAAGGTAATTGTGGGGCAGTGCTAAGGTTCAGTACCTTGTGAAGTGCCACTTGCAGGCTGAGTGCTTTATGTCCCCCAGGAAAGGGGAAAACCTGGCTCTCTAAGGATGCGAGACAATCCATTCCTACCTCATTGTCTTCAAGGGATTCCCTATTTTATTTTAAACAAGATTCCATTACAAGTTTGAGGTTGTGCTATTTGTGAGGTGCAAGCAAATGTCATTTTGAAGATAAAATATATATTTTTGGAGGAAAGAGAAAGGTTTTTATGTCTGGCATGTTGTTCTCTGGTGTAAAGTTGTAGTGGCTGTTTGGGAAATGTGAGAGGCAGTGTTTTGGGGCATTCTGTGTTTTCCCAGGACAAGCAGGGAGACCAAAGGCACAGGATAAATGGAGTTTATACCTACCACTCCAAACCCCAAAACTTTCCCCGAGTCCACGGCAGCACCAGTGTCTCTTCCAGGCCGGGATTTGCAAGAGTGGCCTCGGCTTTGCCAAAGCAGCTATTACCAATGTTAGGACTCACCATAAGTAATTCACTGTAAAACACTGCATACACAGCAAGGAATGAAGGAAAAATTCGTGCATGTGATTGGATTTTCTTTATGCTTCAGTCTTTGGTTTTCTGATCTGTAGCAACTAGTGTACAAGTGAAAATGCCAGCCATTCTCCTCTGGAAATCTAGGTCCTCCCCAAAATGAACATGAAATACTAATATTGTTCCTGCCCGAGCCTGGCAGATTTTCCTTCCTGCTGTTCCCTGCACTCTCCAAACCCAAACTGCTGCAGCTAGGACTGTTCTCCTGTCAAGCTGTTTTGACAACTCCTTCTTTCTTATATTCCTGAGGAAAACAACCCAATAGGCACATGCTTCTTCCCAACAGAATGTGCCTGCCATGAGTTATCCGCTCTAGCCAGAAACAAGCAGTGATGGTTTCTTCTCCAGGCATCAGAACTAAACAAGGCAGACCAAAGGGAACAGTGGGAACAATTTTCCCATTAACAAACCAGGAACTGCAACGGAAAGGATTTACAAGGTTTGCTCAAATTTTGCTCTGGGGAAATATCTAGCAGCCCTCCGAACTGAACCCAGTTCCCTTGTTGCCTGGCCTGATAATATAACTGTAAAAGCACACCTACAGCCCACTATTTCTTTATAATTATTTGCAAACATAGAGGTCTAGAATCAGGTGAGCAGTGCTGGGCACCGGCAGCTCCTGCTGAGGGCACCCAGCACCTCGCAGGACTTGGCCATGAGATGTCCCCGTGCCAGCCCTGCTCTAGGCAAATGCTGGTGCAACCCACGTCACCTTCAGGCTCTGTTACCTGCCTGCATCGGCCTTCGGTTCTCACTTCTAATATGTCTCTCATCTACCAAACACACACGTGGGAGTCTCTAAATTAAAAATAGCAACCCAGAAAAAATGCTGTGCGGTTGGAGAGCTGATTTGCAGCTGAATTATTCATCCCTGTGCATCCCTCTCTTCCCAGCATGATAGTACCAAAGCTCTGCAGTTTAGGCCTGACCCAGGAGGTGTAGCTGGCTGCTCGCTGGGTCCCTTACCAACAAGCAGAATTCCCCATTGCTTAGCTCATCTTTTTTTTTTTTCCTACCAAATATCACATGAAAATGCCTTAAACACTGCACCTTTCTACAACGCCTCCCTTTACTTGTCACTCACATGTGAGACGATGCCAGGCTAACACAGATCAGCTCTTGCAGATCCAAACACCCGACTCAGTCTAACTTTGTACAAGGTTATTGGAACACTCGATCCCATTAACAGTAAACCTGGCTGGGAGCAGCATGGAAGAACTGCTCCAGTGCTGGTACCGGGCAGGCTGCAAGCAAGGGCGCTTTGGTATTTTGCTGGCATACAGAATTACAGTTTGCCAGACACCATGAGCGTTCCTCCCTGGGTATCTGCAGGGGCAGTCCTTGGCTTTAATCAGCACCCTGTAGCTGCGGTTGCAGCGCGCCTTACAAAAATTGCTAGCTGTTAATTGACACTTTTTTTTTGGAAGATATATTTGTAAATAACATTTTCATTCCCGCAGAGAATTGTTAAATTACCAGAGCAACCATAAAACTCTCTGAACTTCAAGCATCCTGAGACATGAAAGAAGAACAAAAACGGAACTTAACTTCAAAGTGGTCTTCAGTGCTTTGGCTGAAACCCCGGCTCCCTCACACTGTGGGCGGGATCTGGTGGTGCCACCGGCTGCACTTGAGCTCCTCTCAGTCCCCACTGGTCCATGCTTGGCCCTGCTGTGAAACTCACAGTATATAAAATCTGAAGGAAATACAAATAAAAAATACTGGTCATTGAATGAAAGACAAATAAAAAATACTGGTCATTTAGTAATACCTCTTTGTTTCTGGCAGATGAAAACTCACAGTTTAATGGGTAACACAGGCCCTGAAGGTAGGATACTCTGGAGAAGGGACCAGCTTCCACCTCACTACAACGTCCTTTCAGATAGTTGAAGAGAGCAACAAGGTCTCCCCTGAACCTCCTCCAGAATAAATAACCCCAGCTCTCACAGCTGTTCCTCATAAGGTCTGTGCTCCAGGCACTTCACCAGCTTCATTGCCCGTCTCTAGACACACTCCAGCCCCTTGCAGAATCACAGAATGGTTGAGGTTGGAAGGGACCTCTAGAGATCATCTAGTCCAACCTCCCTGCTCCAGCAGGGACATCCAGGGCACAGGGCAGCATCCAGGTGGGTTGAGAAGGAGACTCCACAAGCTCCCTGGGCAGCCTGTTCCAGGGTGCTGTCACCTTTGCAGGAAAGAAGTTCCTCCTCACATGGAGATGGAAATTCCTGTGTTTCCATTTATATCTCAATGTCTTTCTTGTAGTGAGAGGCCCCAAACTGAACACAGTTTTTGAGGTGTGGCCTCACTAGCACTGAGTATATGGGAATTATCACTTCCCTGGTCCTGCTGCTCCTGATGTTCCTGCTGGCTACACTGCTCCTGATACCAGCCAGGAGGCCCTTGGCCTTCTTGGCCACCTGGGCCCTGCTGGCTCATGTGCAGCCGCCTGTCGACCAGCACCCCCAGGTCCTTTTCTGCTGTGCAGCTCTGCAGCCACCCTGCCCCAACCTGCAGTGCTGCAGGGGGTGGTTGTGACCAAAGTGCAGGACCCAGCACTTGGCCTTGTTGAACCTCCTACAGTTGGTCTCAGACCATTGGACCGGCCTGTCCAGATCCCTCTTGGGAGCCTTCCTACCCTCAAGCAGACCTACTCTCCTTCCCAGCTTGGTGTCATCTGTAAACTTGCTGAGGGTGCACTCATCCCCTCATCCAGGTCGTTGATAAAGATATAAAAGAGGACTGGCCCCAACATTGACACATGGGGGACATCACTCATGACTGGTCACCAGCTGGATTTAACTCCAGTCACCACCACTCTCTGGGCCTGGCCATGCGGCCAGTTCTTCACCCAGTGAAGAGTACAGTGTTCTAAACCGGGAGCTGCCGGCTTCTCCAGGAGAAGGCAGTGGGAGACCGTGTTGAAGGCCTTCCTGAAGTCTAAGCAGACCATGTCCACAGCCTTTCCCTCATGCACTAGGCGAGTCACCTGCTCATAGAAGATCAGGTTGTCATAAGATTTATTTTTCTCAGGGTTTCAGCTTTGGTTTCTCTCCATGGCTCTCGGCAGCTGCAGGGGCTGTTTCCTCCCTCGCAGGAGCTCCTGGGAGCCACTGTGTTTCCTGCAGGGCTACTAATCCCAGACAGGGCTGCTCATGGCACGCAACCCTGACCAAAAATGCTCCACTGTTGGCATTTCCAGAATACCATAAGCCAGAAAGAAACCTTCCAGTTTTCACAACTCTCCATCCCTTTTGCTAGTTTTGGTATCACTTTAACTGATAAATCTCAGCTGAGAGGCAGCTGTTCACTAGCCACTGAAATGTGTCCAGTTTATCAAAAAAAGGGCCATTCAGTGACAGTCCCACTATTTTTTTATGTTCATGCACATCCTCCATATACTTGTCTTTTTGCAACCAAACACGAAAATATGGGAAGATTTGCTGAGCAGTGAAAGATAAAACAGCCTATGAAGGAGGAGAAGAGCAACAGAGAATGCTATTTGTGTGGTGCCAAAAGAGCACCAGATTTTACTGTTATCTCATGACACACTGAAGGGCAAGGTGAGAAAATGTTGATTTGTCAGAATTGAGCTTAGTTCTTCCCTGTCTGGACTCACAAAACAGCCAGGAGTGTGGGGAAGAGACAGTTCTGAGTAGCTTTCTCCTCTATATCCAAGCATGAATCACCCTCCATCTATTACAAATCCTCTTTTTTTATGTACTTGAATTTACATGAAGAACTATATGAACTTTGGCTACAACAGAAGTCATCCTGGACCCTTTTTTTTAAAAAAATATCTGGCTACAGCCTTGGTATAATAGGCAATACTGGCCTTTCAAGCATCACCACTACTAGCTATAAAATCCAGAAGAGATGATGACTAGCGTGCTTTACTCAAGAGGTACACACAGCACTCTGAGTCATGATAAAGACCAAGAATTATTTGCTGAAGAAATTCAGAAATAATCCATTGAAGAACAGATACATTTTGAGAATGTCACACTCTGTTCCAACTGGAAGGAGCCAATGTGCATGAATGTGCATGAAATGAAAGAGCCAGTGTGCTCTGATAGTTTGTTCACTTCAGCTTAACTGGAACCATGCAGGAGAACTGGTCGGGAATGGTATAAAAATGATGGCCAGCAAGAACATGGCAGCACCTAGGAAAGGAAGTTTTGGTAAATTTTTGGGACAAGATGTGGAAGGGAGGCTGGGCAATGGCAAAACCCACCTCCAAAGCTGAGTTAATTGCGTCAGAAAGAGCGAGTCACTCACCAAGCCAAAAATAGCAGGGGTGACCACTGGGAAAGGTGGCCGGAGACTCAGTTTATAATTTGCTTAGGAGCTGGCTATCAAAGTGGTCTGAATTATCTGCAGTAGGTCACAGCACACAGTGTTGTGAACTATGGGATGCACTTAAGGGGTGCTTGGAAATGCAGTTCAAATAGAAAAGTGTTTTAAGGGCAGTGCAGTGGGTGGCAGCACCCTTAGCCAGACGGCCAGCACTGCAGAGGGCTGCGACTGTAACTGAGTTTTTAGTAACTCCCTTCCCAATAGAGTTTTGCTTAAAAACCTTTAAATTCTCCTAAAAACTGTCTACACGGCGGAGTCTAAGCCCTGCTGTGCTTTCGGGATGCTGGGAGGTCTTTGGTGCTGTGATTATTGCTCCTGCCCTGTACACAGTGACAGCACTGCTGCTCACATGGCAGCTGCATTTCAAGGGCCTGCTTTGAAACCCCGCTTTGCCACGAGAATAGATCTCACTTATTTACAAGGCTGTAGTGTATCCAGTCTGCAAACTGCAGGACAAATTGCGATGTTAAATGTTGCTGAAAGAGCTGCCCCGGAGTCAGAGTGCCAGGTCTCAGGGAATGGAGGATGTGTCCAGCCAATGCAGCCTGCTCCTCTGTTGTGCACTGAGTAACTGTCGGTAGCCCAAGTGGCTGGAGGTTGGGTGCCACTCTCTTTTAAATATTTTTTGCACAGTCTTTTTTTTTTTTCTTTTTTTTTTGTTTTTGACAATCTACCATCATTTTTTCTGCTAAATTTCCACAAATGATTCACAACATTCTGCATCATTCATGTGCTCTCCAGATGTGCAGGCAGCAAAGTTTCCTTTGCTTTCATCCTTTTTGTATCTTGTACAAACCATAAAACCCAATGCAAACCAAAACTCTCTGTGACTACCCTGATTTAAAAGCATGTGCGTGTTGGGTTCTGCCCTCTGGTGTTTCTGCCCCTCAAAATGCCCCCCGAAGCTGGTCAGATAGGCTGCGCGTGGGCAGATCATGTGCTGGAAGAGCCAGCTGGGGTCAGAGTTTGCCCTCCCTCAGAAGACTCCCGTGCGTGTTGCTTGTAACCCACATGAGAAAACTTTTCCGTCTTTTGTTTACTAGGTTGGCACTGAAAGATGCAGACGGGTAAAAACAAGAACTTGGAAAATGGGAATTGATTTGGTCAATATGTTTCCTGCATTCGGAAAGTGGAGAAATGCTTCACATTTTGTTCTTCTGGGAGCACAGCCAGATAGCTGAGACTGAAAGGGGACTAGTTTCTTCCACAGTCTTTGTGAAGCACAGGATACAAGATCCTTGAAATACATGGCGCTCTCTTGACAAATGCTGGAAAACAGAGTGTCTTTCTATATTTTCAGCACAGTTAGTGGTGTTTTCTCTGGTCTGGAAGCCCAAGGTGCCAGATGTTTTGGTGGCCCATGTTAGAAAAGCATTTATTATTACAGAACAGGTTGGCCCTGCTTATGAAACAAACAGGAACCATTAACAGAAATCTCAAGTTGTTTCCCTCAGACAAATCAGAAACAAGTAACTTTTGAGTGGAGCAGACTTTAAAATCTTGTTTATTTGCTGCACTGAGCCTTCCTGAGCAGTGACACATGTACATGGCCATCATGAGCGGTACATGTACAGTGGCAGAAGTAGGCTGTTAAATGGTGAACTCTTTACTGGTTATCGGTTACAAACATTATAATTTGTCTTGCTTTTTACTGGCTTTTTAAGAGTTTCCTGCCCCATTTCTGCCCTTTTCCTCCTGTGCCCTAAGTGGTGCCAAAGATTGAATCAACTGTATTTTTATGTTTCCAAGCGGACAAAAAAATTCCACTCGTGGTGAGGTTGTGGGAAGGAGTGATAACTGATAGTTATCGTTTGCTTGTTGCCTAACCTATTAGTACATGGGCAGCATTTACAAAGCTACCACCTCTTTAAAGTTATACCAGGAACCTCCCCAGATCCCACTGTTCTTCATGCTATAATAGTGGGCAGGTGCAGCTATGAAATGCATTGGAAATCGTCCCTTGAATCAGTGCCAGCTGGTCAAGCTTTTCTAGCAGCTTTTTCTTCACACCCAGCCTCTTTCCCCTGTGAGCCAGGGAGAGGAGGCTTCAGATGAAAGTACAGAGCGAGTGCAGAACAGAAGCAGAAGTGACAATTCTCTCTTGTGACCTGCAGCATTTGTGACATGAGTGGTCTGGACGATAGTGACAAAAGCCCTGTTAGCAGAGCAAGCGTATTAAGAAGTTGGTGTCACTTTAATTATCCCTTGGCAGCACAGAAGGCCTGTTGCTAAAAGGGAGACAAGAAGGGCTGTCATAGGTTATTTCAGTGATGATGAGCTCTGATTTCCTCCCCTGGTTAACAGTTCACACAAGCAAGGCTGCTGCATCCTTCGCAGGAAAGCCGGAGGCTTCGTCATTGTCTGGCTTAGTCCCGCAGAGTAAGGGAGGTCTGATCCTGCCCTTGCAGCTCCAAGCCATCCTTCCCCTCACTGTGTCCATAGGCTGCATCTTCACACCATCCCCTGCCCTTTGCTGTCAGGGATGGAGGGGATGATGCCCATGAAGCCCTAACATGGCCCCAGTGCTCTTGGGGGACCAATGACCCAAGCTGCTCCTGGGCTGTGAGGGGATTAGCACCCTGCTCCTGCACCATGGTATTTGCCTTACCCAACAGTCACAGATGCAGGTTGTTTTCTGGTACTAACAAGAGGAATTGTTCTAAAGCTACATGTCGCTCTCTCATTTCATTTGTAAGAGACAGTGCTTATTTTAGAAGCAGTTACTCACAAACAGTAGGTTTTCCTGGTCATATCCGCTGATAGAAATGTCTGTATTGCAGATGGCAGCATTTCTAATCCTTATGAGACAAATTTCCTGGAACTGAGCACAAGACAAGGTGCAAATATCGCAGTGTCATTTAAGTAACTATGCCTCTTTAGAGGAAAAGCAGTCAGCAGTACAAAACAATTTTTAAAAAACAGGGTCTTGGACATCCATTTTAAGTTGCATGTAAACAGCCCATTTTTTCTCAAGCTGGTTGTGGCTGCAAAAACTAAATAGGGTAATAAAAAGAAAGTGTTTTGAACTAGGAATTAATACAAGTTACTTGTCACGGACAGGTTCCTTCACTAGACAAGTCTAGATGCCCTGTGATTTTTTCCCTTCCTAAACCACTGTAGTAAGGAGACAGAATGAGAACTGCTTTTTTTCCTTGGAATCATTAGTTTGGAGCTGGCTTGCAGGCCAGAGGCCAGGAGAAGAACAGGCTCTGGAGGGGCCTCCGGCCTAGGGGCCTGCTCCTTGTTCAGGCCTGGAGGACTGGGC
>JAUBOD010000756.1:554344-567327 GCA_032353885.1 Nothura maculosa | reverse complement strand
AGGTCCCCCCTCAGCCTTCTCTTCTCCAGGCTGAACAGGCCCAGCTCCCTCAACCTTTGCTAAGGGTTACACCGGGCACAGAAGCTGCAATTACTTCTCTTACTGGTTTGATAAAGGAGCTTAAGGGCTTTTTATAACTTTCAAAAAATTCTTTGTATTGGGAACTACGAAACAACAACCGAACCCCTGTGGAATTTGTAGGAATTGTATAAGGCTGAAGTTATTGCACCTTTATATGAAAAATAATTTCAACAGCCCTTCCACGGTTTGAGTTATTTCCTCTGTCACTAGAGAGGATTGGAAATATATGTGTATGTCTCTCTGCGTGTATCTCTGCATATATATATATTTGTTTTTAATAGACAGAATCCATCTTCTGCCACTCAAAGTGAATTGCTGACATTCAACAATTCCGGCTATGGGCTCAGACTAGAAAGCTGGTAAATGTAAGTCAGGAGAAGAATTCATATTTCTAAGTACAAATCCATCTTCTGGCTGTTTTCTTGCAGGCCGGGCTCAGGAGGTAGTTCTGTGTCACAGAACATCTCACAGTTGAACACACTGTACTCTCAGGTGGGCGAAGGCTGGGCGAGGACAACAGGAAAATAATCCCTTCTGTCTTTGAGCAGTCACCGCACTGGTAGTGGGAAAGATGCTGCTTTCCCGCACTCTGGTTTTCTGGAAGAAGAATATGAAGTCAGAAAACCAATGTCAGCACAATTCATCACTATCAGAAAGAAATATATATTAAGTCTTGCCCAGATACAAGTGCTAACTGCGTAGGTCTTTGCAAAACTTTTATTTGTGACAAAAAGAACAAATAACCTCTTGACAGTCCTTTGGCTTGTGCCAGCTCTGATCTTTCCCCCTCTGCCCTCCGGTGGGAGCTGGTGTAACTCCAGAGATGCCTGCACTGTTTTAGGAAGGAATTGCTCAATTTGATGAAAGTGGTTAGCGAAAAAGAAAGGTGAAACAACTCTTCGTACTTATCTAGCAGTCTCAGGGTGGACTGAAGTAATTTTTGCGCCTGCACTCTGCTCTTCAGCTACCTACAGGGCAGACCTGTTTTCATTTTCTTGCGGATATTTTAAATGAAGCTCCCCTTTTTGCTTTCCAAAGAGCTTGTGTATGCAAATAGGCAGATGTATGTGGAGAATAATTTCTATTCCATCTCAGAAAAGTGTCCGCTCCAGAAAGCAGGGCGCTTTCCCGCAGCCTCCCCTGTGCCCTGTGTGCCTTGTCCTTGGGGGCGACAGGCCTCGCTTTGCCCACCCTGCTGAGCCACCTCATGTCCCTCTCTCCACATTTTCTAACATGGGAATCTTGAGGCCAGGGTGTCCCGCTGCTGCTGTAGAAAGGAGGTGCTCTTTCCGTGAGGAGAGCAGCGCGCCCTGGCCAAGGGCTGCCCACTGTGTGTGAATCATCTGTGCTGAAATTCCCCCGGGTGCTCGGCCTCGCTATGCGACAGCCTCTGGGAATGAAAGCTCTGGTGCCAGAGGGTTCCAAGCAAACCTCTGCGCTCCCGCACAGTGTCAATCCCAACACTGGGCAGGGAAAGGGAGTGCGGAATCGTTCCCAGGCCCCACCTGCTACTGCAGAAATGAAACTGGCAGCCAAAAGGACCCCAGACTAATGCCACACATAGTTGCCATAAAGATAATAGTTGGCATTTAAGTCCCATTGGCCAGTGGGGGATCTCGCGCAGGGCGGGGAGCCATACCAGGCCTCGGGTTTGAAAGCAAGATTAAAAGCAGCTGTTCCTTTATCGGTGCAAAGATGAATACAAATGAAGCTCACAGTGTAAAAATAAGATGTGGCTGATTATCGCTTTCTTCAGAGGCCCTAACAGACTTGGGTGGCCGCTCCGGCTTTGGGATGTGGCATCCCCATGTGCTGGAGCTGCATTTGCAGAGGCAGCTGGCGAGCGAGTCCTCCAGGCGCCGGCACCATCACGGTGGAAGCAGCAGAGATGCCTCTCGCCGCTGCCTGCGTCTCCCGGGCACTGGATATGGGGCAGCCGCCTCCGCAGCTCTGCTCTTTGGGGGCAGCTCCACAATGCTTGGAGCAGGATGAAGGTCACGTGGTCGCACATTCATGTCCCAATGTTGGTTTCCTGTTGGAATACATGCATGGTGCTTGCTGGGAAGCTGGGGAAGCACCTCCCATCTCGCTCCCAGCTCCCTCATTGAGGCTGTCAGAGCGGCGGCGAGTCACTGTGCGCCCACAGTGACCTCCCCTCGCCATCTCTGTCCCAATGGAAACACAATGGGGCTACTATAATAACTATAATAATTATATTAGTAATGATATAATAACTGTATATTTTATAATATAAATTATTATAATAAAATAACTGAACGTGTCTTCATCCAGGCAAACCGCTTTCTGTAGAGCGTGACTGTATCTACAAGCTGTCCCTAGATGAAGAGATGAGAACAGACTAGGAAGCCTGGGAGAAAGTCTTTTGCAAACTTAATCTTCTGCCCCAAACAGGATATTTTAAATGCCTCTAATAATTTCTGAAAGATTTACTGAACATTAATTAACTTATCACCTGCTTAGAAAAGTCAGATCATTCAAACCAACATTATATAAATATTGCTCTTCAATGAAAAATATTTTCTAAATGTGAATATATCGGATCCCCAGAATCAAGTTGCACAGTGAAGCATTCATTGTTGGTTCTTAAAATTTGGAATTTTGAGTTAAATGTGCCCTCTAAGTTTCATGTATTACCATGCTTTTCTTCATTAGCACATATCACTGTTAATCCACTAAAACAGTATGCTAGTGTAGTGCTTTGTACAAACTTAGACATGAAACTAGAATGATTATGCAGATCTAAAAGGCTTCAGGAAGAGAATTAGGAAGGAAAAATTCATCCTCAAAAGTGATTGAATCATAAAGTTATGAGCCTGTCAAAATTGTGGATTTTAATGGAAACTTCCTGGACTACAGGTGCCTGATTTGTTTTCTATGCGGTTTGATCATCTACCTTGAAAATGTATCACTGCTAGTCACAAGTTATAAATATTTAATTGCATAACTGGTAAGTGCTGTTTTTTAGAGAACTCAATTAATTATTACCAGATTTCTAGGTAATTGACTTTCTTTTTGCTGGCACTTAGGTAATTTATTAAAACAAAAATGGCAGGATTATGTCAGGTAATTAAGAGAATGATACTTAAATTCTCATTTTGGTTCAATTCTTATGCTGGCCTTCATTTACTTCACTTCTCCCAAGAAGTCATCCAGTCTTGAGTTCACAGTTTTGAAGATATGTGAATTGACATGGCTAAAGTTATATATATGGCCACTGTGTAAAGCTCTGGAGTGCTATGCTCTGCCACTATTGGATATGCACACACACAAAACCCAGTATTTTCTGTAGAATAATTGAAATGTTTGCTAAATCTTTGGTCCCATCCATCAAAGAATCAAAGCAGAAAATGAAAATGAGTGAGGATTCTTAATGCATCGCAAGCCTTTTCTTGGGTGCAAATTAGATTTACCAAAGTGTCCGTGCACATAAAATATAGATGAAAGTCTCATAACTGGATCAGTAATTGTGAGTTTCCTTACTTTCTTATTGCTTTCAACTAGCCACACAATCATAGACAGAACAGGACCATTACTGGAAGAGCAACAAATCTGCTGTAACTCTCTTACGGTAACTGTACTTCTTCTAAGTTCCTGTAGAAGTATCCTAACAAGACACAGTGCATCAAATTGTGCCTGCCCTTACTCAATTCAGGGACCTTGCAGTTTAAGTGGACTGAAAACCTAGTCATTTCGCATGCACAGCATGTACCAAAGTGTGTATCATAAACCACCACATGAGGAAGAACTTCTTTCCTGTGAGGGTGACAGAGCCCTGGAACAGGCTGCCCAGGGAGGTTGTGGAGTCTCCTTCTCTAGAAGTCTTCAAAACCCACCTGGATGCCGCCCTGTGCCCTGTGCTCTGGGTTTCCCTGCTGGAGCAGGAAGGTTGGACTAGATGATCTCTAGAGGTCCCTTCCAACCTCAACCATGCTGTGATTCTGTGACTACCTCTTGCATATTCATGCAGATCACCCTGATGCCTTTGGTGGAAGTGACATGGAACAGGAAGGCTTCCTATGGTTCAGTTTGGAAGGAGGGGGGATTCTGGGCTAGGTAGACCACATGAGGGAACGTATTGAGGCCCTGGCTAACACAAGGGCACATCAGTTTTCCCGCAGGACTGCGCCCATGCGCCTGGATGCTCTTTATGTGGAGAGGTTGGATTTCCCTGCCACAGCCAGCACGTTTAACACCAACATTTGTTGGAGTTGAGGGACTGTTAGCTCTAATTGTTGCCTCAGCTCCTTTCCAGCCAGGCAGCCCTGCATGTACAAGCGAGACAATACCATGGAAGAGCACGAGGGGAGGGTGCCACGCAACCCTCTCCCACCTCCCCAAGTTGAGGCTCACGCTCTGCCTGCATGAGAAATGCTCACACCTGGGCAGAGGGTGGCAAAGGAGGCGTCGAGGGCAACCATGAAGATCAAGTCGGGCAGACAGGGAGAGCACAAGAGGCAGATGGAGTTGGGAGTGTCATGGATGAAGGCAGTAGCCTCTAGGTTTGTGTGCAGTCCATTTCTGGTACATAATATTTGGATTTTTGTGTTCTTGGAAAGTGTGATCAGAAGTTCTTGTTATCTCTTTACTGAGAAAGCCATCATTTTGTTCAGGAGCAGGCGGTGGAGTAGCTGATCAAGTAGATGCCTCCGTTTCCAAGGAGCTAGTCCTTGAATCAGCGTCTAGAAGAGATAAGAGGTCTAGAAATTCTTCTCCAAAATTACATGTTTTGAGCAGCCCAGGTCAATTTTGCTTTATTGCAGTGTTCTGCAAAAGGGACATTAGCCTGCATACACATGGTGCAGCAGAGGCCTGGCTTATTACAGAGCTCCCCCACGCACCTCTTCCTGCAGGGACTGAGAGGAAAAAAAGGTGTTTAAAGGAAGGAATATGAACGTGACGCCATCCAAGGCCTCGTGCTCGCTCCCATCAGCTGTGAGCAGCCTACAGTTACCTAGCAACTACCGAGCGCAGCTCCGCACGGCCGGGCCCTGGGCGGCGAGCGGTGCCGGGCACTCGGCGCTGGAGCCCGGCTCTGCTCACCGGGAGCATCCGGTGTCCAGGGCAGAAAGAAGAATTAAAGATGCCCATTAAAGACCCCAAAGCCAACATCTTAGGGCCCAGACTGTGAGGGTGCTGCAGGGTGAATGACAGGCTTTTGTTGTCAACAAATCATCCCTGTGAGACAAGCCGTGACCGGCTGGTGGGACAAAGAGGTAAGGGAGAGCAACACAAGGAGTTCCTAAGAGTCTCACAGACCTTCAGGGGTTGCTTTTAGATTAGACTGGATGTTGCTATCCTTAAATCTCTCTCAACTACCCTGTACTGATCCTCCTTGTTTGCGTTCAGCAAAGCACACAATTTGGGAAGGCAGTTAGTTTTAGTTAGTTAGGTTTTAGTCCCTGATATTTCAAAGTCTTTTTCAATAAAAAAAGAGTGACATGCTCTGCATCTTCAGAGGTTATTTCTCTGGCTACTATTTTGGCAATAGTACATCTAAAAAATGTTCAGTCTCAAGAAAATGTAACAGGTTTATCTGAGGCCACAACTGAGCTATTCCTGAACACATTGACTAACCTTTACTGATTTCTTCGAGTTACTAGCTACATATATAAGAATGCAGGAACATTGTCATGAGCCATCTGAACAATGACCTTTCCAATGACTGGTTGCATTCCCCAACACTATAGAGAAAAGTGGTGGAAAACTCAATTGTAAACAAAATACTAGAATTGCCTGCTAACAGAGAAGGGAGATTTCTTCCTGCCCAGATGCTAGTAATTTGCTTTCTCTAGAGACACAGAAGGTTATGAGCTTACATAAAGAAAATATTAAACACAAGCTTTCATCATTTAGAAAACTGTCTAATCCTTTTTTAGAATCTTGCTAGATTCTTGGTCTCTGTAATTATTGTAATAGGCTAATTGTACTCTTTGTAATATTGATTTCCTTTTATCCGATTTCAATTTGTTGCCTTTCATTTAACTACTTGTTCTTGTGTTATATGAAAGACTAGAGGCAATTACTCAATTTGTCTTCTCCATGTCATGCAATGGTGGGGGGAGGAATGGACAACTCTGTCCTGTCCTTCTTATTCATGCTTTCTTCAAATCAGTTTTGCTCAGTGTTCCAGCTTCTTTTTCCTTCTAGTGCCATTCCTGTCCACTCAGCCAATCTACCAAGAGATAAGATTTCCTTTTATGTGCTGTAGCTTTTTTTCAGCATGATGATCAAAGCTACTGGGCACCAAGGAGGACACGCTGAGCCAGTCTGTGCATTGGAGCACTGCAGCTCTGTGCCAACAGGTTAGTTGCTTCTGCTCTGCTTTCACATTGCCTTCACCTGGCCGAGACAGAGCTTCATCAAAGAGCCCATGAGCGGGCTTCTCTACACAGAATGGAGTTGAGTTGAATGCCGGTGAGCTGTCCACAACCTCTGGCAGTCCTGGTGCCTGCAGGAAAGCACTGATTGTTCTTTAGCCCTCCCTTCCTCCTCAACAAACTGTTCAAAGAGAGTAGGAGCTGCGAGAGTGATAACAAGAATAACAAAAATCCCTGCAGCACAAGATGTGTGGAGGCTCGGCGAGTCGTGGTACCATCTGTGCCTGTCTATTTACAGCCAGAACAACTAACGCCCAACTAATGGGGAAGAGAAGCAAAGCGTCATGTCATGGAGACAGCTCTCTAATCTTACATAAAAGCAGCTCTCTGAAAAGCCTCCAGTGTTCATATGGAGAGTGGTGTGGTCACAATTTACACTTAGGAGAGTTTATTTATGGAATTGCATATACCTCTTTGTTACAGTGATATCCTTTGAATGATCTTCATCTGAGACTCGCAGGCAAGTTTGTTCAGAGATTTTTCATCAACAAAGCTTAATATGCACAACACTCGGCATAGCAGAGAGATCCATGGTTACAGAAAAAGATCAGTAATGAGAATGTGAGTTATATGTAAGAACAGTCTGCTTGTTTTGATTAAAAAATGTTTTTGCCTTTGGTACAGTTACTGTGTGAAATGAATAGGTATTAATCAAAGAGAATGAAAGAGCTCTTCTGGTCATATTTTCAATTAGAATATATTTGGAAAACACATATACTTTTTTTAAGATGAAATTTTAGAAAACCATTTCTGAACTACAGGGAAAATATAGAGTTAAATCCACTGCATTTACCTCTGTGGAGTTTTCCTCAGGGATAATTTCAGACTCTATTGACTCAGTTTAACTCCAGCAGGGATAACAGACTGGCCTGAAAAGATGTATCATGCTCAGGTGAAATGGGTCCAGGCAATTATCCTTTTAAAGAAAGAGCCTGGGACACGGCCTGTGCTGAAGTAGGAAAAGCACTCAAGGGAAAGGAGAAACTAGGGACAAGGGGAAGTTCCAGGTGAAGAAAATAACAAAATTTAAAAAATAGCAAAAGAGAAGGAAATAAAAATAATTCTCATTGGAAAAATTCCTGAATAAGAGAAGAAATTTCTCTATCTTTGTTATAAAGAAAGTATAGAGAAAAACAAATTAGGTTTCACTGAAAGTTTTGCTTCAGCACTGATACACATACAGAAGACCCTAAAAAACAAAGACTTTGGGGATTCATGGAACATATGGATTTAAGCACTCAACCTTTTCCATGGGAAATTTTAGATTATAATGATAAATAAAAATCCATCAAAATGGCATCTGAATGGATAAATGATACCAGAAAGTGCAAAATTTGCTCCTGTTCTGTCTCTGTTGTCTTCAGTGGAGCAGGATTTTTTTTCTGTCCCTTTACGTATTTCTTTTATTTACTTCAAAACAGATATCTAGACATCTAAACACTCACCAACCTGAAATAAAAAAACAACAGGAATAAAAATATAATACAAGAAAAGAACAAATAGCCACAGCTGAGACGAGGTACACTCAAGAATAGTCTTACCCCAGCAAAGGGAGGGAGTTTGCCATTACCATCACCTTATAAAAAATTCTGGAAGAAAAGGGGATCTTTTCAGTGTTATGTTGATTTAGAGATACAGGCTCCTGCAAGATGCTGGTCTTTTTTATCTTTTGACTATCACATTTCAAGAGATGAAGGAAAAATAATTTGTTTTGCTGATAAATTGTGAGGGTACAGACATGTTCTGTGGCCATCCAAATTGCTGCCTAGAAATGCCTCTGGAGGCTTCCACCAGTCTCATTACCCTAGTACATACAGACCAAAGCTGCTAATTAACAAAGTGCATCTAAGGATTATAATACCAAATAGATGCAAATTACTCTTCTCATTTCTTTCTCCATTACGTTCCTTCTTCCTTTGATGCTCTAACGCCTTTTTCTTTCCATGACAACACACCAGTGATGGCTGAAAGCATCCTGAAAATACCTGCTAACACCTGACACTTTGTTATATATCACTTTGGTCTTGCAGGACATTTTCATCTTAGACCACATCCTTGGGTTGCTTTCCTTGGGTTCTTGAGTTTTCTCCAGTTGTCTAAGATTTTTTCCTCTCTTCTCTGCATTCCCAGACTCTGCTCTCTCAGTCTGCTCCCCTCTTTTTTTCTTTCTTTTCTTTTTTTTTTGCCAGCCATGAAAAACAGTTGGCAGGCCAAACTACACTCTCTCTAAATGGTGGAATTCCACCAGATTTAGTGGAGTTCAGGCACGGCTTATGGTCTCATTCCATATGTTCTGTGAGGAGTTTATGCCCAGCTCCTCTGTGATATTGTCAGCACCAAATTCCCATTGATCTTGAAGTTGCCCAAATGCTTTTGAAGAACTGGACCTCTGACAAAGATGTCAGGGAAGCTGGGCTGCTCTGAATTTTAAGATATATATCTAGGATATAGATACAGTATTACATATTGATATTACAACATTTTTTTTAGCTTAATGTGTCCTGGAATAATTTGTCTGTTACATAAGCCATGAGAAGTTCAATGTCCTTGACTATTCAATTATCTGTTTTACGTACCTGGGTTCTTGGCAGTAATACATTTGGCATCCAACAAATTTTCCATGCTTTTGGCATTTCTTAGTTGTTTCTCCTACTGCAAGCCACAGATAATCATAGTAAGCACAGGAAAAGATTTGTACTTGTCACTTGTTAAGGTTTAAAATTAAGCTTTTTTCCATCAAAACAAGCACCACATGAACTGTTGTAGTTACTCAAATCTACACGGGAGTTTGGTTAGTGGAACCGACCATCCTATGTGAGTGGGGTACGTGGGCTGGAGCTAAGGAACATATCTCAAATACAGACAATCAGAAAGTGCTACAATCTGTCTGTGGAAGAGGATGCAAAGGCCTTCCTTTATTTACGGACCAGAACATATCAAGGATATGTTCTAAATTAGCTAACACTGACTTTTGTTCCAATGTACTTCTAAAAATATATATTCCAGGTACTTGTGCAACTGAGAATTAAAATAAAAGCAAAACTTAATCTCATGGTAAAATTAAATCCTACTCAATCCATCCATCTTAACTATTTGATTACTAAGTAAAAACAAAGTCACTAATAGCATGTTCACTAAATAAATGTTTATGCATATAGAGAAAAGTCTTACTAAAGGAATGCTCATGAAAAGCAAGACTTTGACTGCAGAAAATGATCATGAGTTGTATGAAATACATGAATATGCAAGGAATTGTAAAAAGGATCCGCTTAATGTTCAGCAAATCCCTTTATATATTGGCAGATAATTCTGGATCATGCAATTTTCCTGAGTACAGTCATAGACATGCAATATAACCATAAATCTCTCTATTCTGGAGAACTACAGAAATCTAGCTATCCTAAAGCACTGAAATCACAAAAGAAGGTTTTCAACTCATAGCCTTGCCAGAGGAAATGGGTAGTCTAAAAATAATAACTCAATCCTCCTTTTATTCCTCAGACATCCTGTAAGAAAGACATTGTGGAGGAAGATTTTCGTCTTTGGTTAAAAAAAAAACAAAATAGGATCCATAACTTTTCTACATAAATCATAGTGGACATTCTTCTTTAGAAAAAGGATTATCGTTTCCTCTGACTGTGGCAGAAACCAGCAGTTTATTAGAAAACTGAGGTGAACCTGCTCACTGTGGACTGCAGGTCATTTATATTCTAGAGGAGAAATACACAGGCTGTAAATATATATGTATATATGTATATTTATAAGTACAGTAGCATTCACTTTGCAGACAGCTATGTCATCTGGAGATAGTGCCATTCCCAGCTGCTATCAGCACGTCTGTGCTAGAGGTTGCTGCTGCCACAGCTCTGCCAGCAGAAGGGGCCTTGTGCCAGCTCCCTCACCTGCTTCAGGGAATAATAAATAAATAAGCAAATAAATAAATAAGCAAATAAATAAATAAATAAATAAATAAATAAAAGGACTTGGTCTTCCCTTTAAAGCTGAGTATGAGCCAGGAGCTCATCACAGCACAGATCAGAGAGCGCTGTGAGAAGATGAACAGATACTTCTGGTCAGTTGAAAGCCCTGAGCAAGCCCAGAGCAAAACCCATACTGTTGTGGGGTGTAAAACCCGTACTGCTGTGGGGTGCAAAACCTGTACTGCTGTGGGGTGCAAAACCATTACTGCTGTGGGGTGGCCCAGCAGGAGCCAGGGCTCGCCATGTGCCCGCAGGCCCCGTGGGATCGGGATCGGCCTCCTCAGCGCAGCGGGGCCGGCAGCTCCCGGTGCAGCTCTCTGCAGCTTGGCCACGAGCAGCAACAACCGGCGGCTCCGGGGCTACAGAGCCTGTAGTATCCGCAGGTGCTGACCCGCCTGTCGACAGGCAACTTGCATCACTTCACCACCAAATCTCACTACAGAGAGGCAGGTCTAATATGATAATATGATACTTGGCTTGCGTAAAAAAAAATGATGTTACATAATTATCGACTTTTTTTTCAAAAACAAGGCCTATTCAGCCTCTCACAGTAACCTGCTGTTTTTTCATATATTCCTTTCAAGCAAAAATCAATGTAACTTCAGATTCCTCTGTTTCTTCTGCTTGTTTTTCTTCTTCTTTTTAATCTACTGTTGAAGTACAATATGTGTTACCACTATAAATAGAAAGATTTCCTTGCTGCATCCTGTGCAGTTACTAAGAGCTCCAGGTCTAATGCTTGTTATGGTTACTTGTCTAGTAGTGTTACTGTGAAGTCTGTGGCTCATGTAAGTACACGACAGGGGGATGCAGTGTAGGAAAAACGTAGTTATGCCCACAAATAAATACACAAATACAGGCAAAATGTTCAGAATTAGATTATTTCATCACTTCTGGTTCAGCCGGGATACAAGCAGTGTGCACACCAGACTCTGTGCATGATATACATATGGTTTTTCTGCTGAACAGGTAGAGGAAGGTTTAGGAACGGTTCTAGGGGAAAAATATGATCAAATGGGAAAGACAGCCTGAACTGCATGGGAGGTTTGACACTAGATTTTGTAAAGTGGCAATTTTCTTAGGTTTTCTTAGGTTTTCCAAAGGCAGCTGTTCATGACAATCCTAGAAAGATCTTTATGTCTTTGATCACCTCCCTTTATGAGCTTTACAAGATGTTTCAGGTTCACAAGTGTCCCAAGTCTAAAAAGTAGATCTAAATTGATCACAAACCTGCTGCTTTCTCTGACCCCTTGAGTTTCACGTGATTTCAGATAGTACCAACAATTTTTTATCTGTTATAAACAACACAGCCATAGTACAGCTCTTCCTTAAGAGACCTGCCCAAATATGAATTCAGCCGGTCCCTCGATGCAAGATGCAGCCAGCAGAAAGGCTCCCTGCTCTTGGGAAGCTGCAGCGTGAACACATCCTGAGTTTGAAACAAGTCTGGGAGGCAACACGTTTTAAACCCCGTTCCCTGCTGAGGGCTCAGGCCTCAGCTGCTGCTCCGCAGCCTCTGTGCAGCCACGTTGGCTCCGTGCAGCTCTTGTCTGTGGAGACCCTGCACTGGGGCTGCTGTTCACCCTCTCAGCCCATTCCCTCTCCCGGCTCTGTTTCCGCCTTCCTCAAAGAGGGAAGCAACTACAGCCCAAAGCCTGTGAGTGTCGGGCCTCCGACAGCTCCCTCTTGACAAGACAGAGACGTAGGAGGCTCTTGAGCACCCTGCCCTCTCCCCAGCCTTCTCCATCTGACCCCTCTGCTGCAGCAAAGCAATCAAAGAAAATGAGGCAACAGGAACTCATTTAGCTTGTGAGAGCTGATTAGGAAGTTTAGGAGGGAGGAATAATTTGACAAGAGGAAAAATTTGACTGGATTTAAAGCAGCGCCGTAGCAGGCTGGGTATGGAGGTGATAATTACTGCTGAACAGTGGGGAAGCAGCTGAGCTTGGAGGGAGAGTCCAGCACAGACAGAGGTA
Source organism: Nothura maculosa (assembly GCA_032353885.1). Lineage (NCBI taxonomy): Eukaryota > Metazoa > Chordata > Aves > Tinamiformes > Tinamidae > Nothura > Nothura maculosa. The sequence continues at coordinate 554,892 of JAUBOD010000756.1, read as the reverse complement.
CTTGTGCTTCCTGTGTCTCCTGGGAGGTGCTCCAGAAGGAAACCTGTGGGCAGAGCACACAGAGCACCCTCGTGGCACCTGGTGTTGCAGCTTTGACAGGAGCCCTCGCTGCAGCAATGAGGGAGCAACGCGATGCTGACCGCAGACTGCAGCTCCACCCTCACCTCTTCCATCCATGCCTTGAAACGTTCAACCTACAGTGACTGAGTGCTCCTAACATCTTTCCTTCTGCCTAAGTAGACAAGGAAAAACAAGCTTGCCAGGCCAGACAGCTCCAACTATTCTGTCATATCAAAGAGATCCCCCCATCAGCCTCAACTAATGCCAAAATAAAACAAATAAAATAGCTCATAGCAAGCGCTGTTTTTACATGACCAGTTCATTATCCACTTACCAAAGACAGAGGAATAACGAAAGAAGAGATCAGATATTTTCTGCACCCTTTCTTTGAGATAAATTACAGCTTTAATTAAAAAAGCTTCCTGAGAAAAGGGCAGAAGTGCAAAGCTGTAGCTAAGTTGGTGCCCAGAACTAAGAAGTCTTTCCCC
>JAUBOD010000756.1:522101-532169 GCA_032353885.1 Nothura maculosa | reverse complement strand
GTGCTGGTAGTGAAAGGATTAATGGGTAAATCCCATATGGCATTTTGGGCATACAAAGCACAATAAAAATGCAAAACGTGACCATGATTCTATTCCTTCTCTGCTCTTTTTCTCACTGAATAGCAAGGTTTGCACCTCACACCCTTAAATTAAGATATTCCACATGATTTTGGCCCCAATTTAGCCAGGCAATAGCTGTGCTCTGGAAATGGCTTTCACATTGAAAGGTGGTGGTGTGAGCTGACATATTAAAAACAAATCATTACAAAGTGATGAAGATCACTAGAAGAGATTCTCATTAATCTGCAAGTATGTGGAAGAATCCCCCAAGGTGTAAGAAATACTTTCTAGCAGGTGAATACATGAAAAATTAGTGTGCAGGTACCTGGTAGAGATTCAATCATGGGGCTCTTTCATTTCTTTTCTTGCACTACTTGTTTCCACACAGTTTCTTTGGGGAATATGAGCTGTGCCTAATTATGCCAGCAAGGTAAATGGAAACTGGAAACTACTTTCTTCAGGCAGTGCTTACTATTAATTCCTCTTTTTTTTTTTCATTTCCTCTAGGACACATAAAACATTTAGCAGAGTAGGGCCTCATCCTTTTCTCAGTCCAGTCAATCCCACTTTTGGGGCAGAACCTATGATGTTTACCTCCTTGTATGTCCAGGACAGCATTGTGATACCCCAGCTCTTATCCAAGATGGGAATTTCCTGTAGTGTGTGAATCCACACGATCTCATTGTAGGCTCACCTAGGGGCTAGGAAGATGGAGAGAGAGGATTTATGTTGCTGTGCAGCTCACCGCTGGATATTACTGTGCATAAATTGGTCTTTAATATATGCCCAGAGTTTTCCAGGTCCAGTTTGCTCTACTTCCTGTTCTTCTTCAGAGTTTGAAAGTGTTGGGTACTCTCCTTTGCCGTGCATGTAAATATAACTTCATAGGCTTTGCCCTGACTGCCCTGCTGTCAGACACAACAAACCTCTTTCTCCAAAATACCATTTATTTATCTCCATTTCTGAAGTGGGCACTCATATCCTCTCCCCATGAGACTGCTGTCATAGCACTTAGAGGCACCAGCCGATGCCGAGTTACAAGAGGAGACAACTCTCCTTTCCCTCCTACATCTGGAATGTTTCAACCTGGTGACAATTCTGAGTTCCCAGAATTCAGGCAGTGGGAATGATGAGGCTGCTGCCAGTGCTGGTTGAAGTACCATGAGTGGAATGGGTCGTAGAGACCGACTCTCGTCCTGCAGGTGAAGTGCGGAGAGAAAACCGCACTGCCTTATCCCACGTGTGCACCGCACAGTGGAGCAGAAATCCATGACCTGAGCGGTGTAAGGAAAGTGAAAACCCTGAAGCAAAACTCTGAACGAACCAGTTCTTTATAAGCAAACCCAAGACCCACGGCAGTGCATGCAGCTCCTGCTGATTGCGAAGAGCCCAGCCCCGGTGTAACTGTATAACTGGAAAGTCTTCTACCATAGTGCCAGGAATATGAGCACTTTCTAAACATTTTCTAATTTATTTCATCAAATGACGTATGATTCAATTGAAACTTTGTATCTTTGTGGGTATCACATTTTCTCTTTTGCTGTCTTTCTTCTGTTATATATAAAAACATATCTCAATGAATGATGTAGGAATTAGTAATGTTTCTCACCAGAAAAGTGTTTTAGAATCCCTTTCACATCACTCTGACAAATCCAGAGAGTTCGTAAGCTGTAAAACATGACAGAATTATTATATTTCTGTAATATGTTTTAAATACCCAAACCTTCATTGTTAGGGACTGCAGGTTGACTAGGAGCACAGAAAGCGTTCACAGCAAGTTCCCAAGCACACTGTGCTTGTTATTACTTTGCAAATGATGTTAGTTCTGCCTAGCTATTCCTGAGTTCATTCAGTCCCAGATCCACAGTAAAACCAATTATTAATGACAGAACACACCAAATACTTCAAACAACTATTCTGAGTTCCTCAGTGATACAAGCGCCATTTACTTAACCTACGAGCTTGGCTTGAGTATTAGGATTAAGAAAGTCCAACATGTTTTCTGCTTTGGGTCATTTTCGTTTTCCTGCCTTTATTTTTCCACAGCTGCCATCCTGCCTGTTTTGCTTATATATAGTTGTGGGTACCTAGGAATCAAGGTAATGTGTGAACGATGTGGCAGAAACTTGCTACAGGCAGCAATGATCCTCCTAGGCCCGGGTCAGCATGTGAGCACAGAGTGCTTCAGGTTTCTTAAACTGCCTGTTACAAAGAAGGGAAACGTGCCCCCAGAAAAGATCTAAATCAATGTCTTCAGAAAGATTTTAAGAAATGTATCTCTGTTCATCAATAGCCAAGCACCAAGCAATCAGAGTCTGGACACAGCATAAGAAAAGTAGGTGTAGCCGTTCCTGTGTTTTTAAATTAAGCTTTTGCTCTTCTCAGAACCTGCTGGATTTAAATACATGTTTTGGGGGTGTAAGTTTCTACATTACTTTTGTGTCTTCTTTTGATTTTTTTTTTTTTTAGTTACTTGGGCGAATTGAGAGAAGAGACTGCGGGAAACAAGTCCCTAATGGGAAGCAGCACCGGGCAGCGCAGCTTCCTGGGAAGGGCGCCCGGCGCCAGCTCACCCCATGCACCCGGGCGCGCGAAGGGCCGGCGCGAAGCCGGGAGCCGCTCGCCCGCAGCGTCACCGCAGCACAGCTCTCGGGCAGGGCGCTCTGCACGGGCGGCGCTTCCGCCAGAAAGGGCCAACTCGCCCTCCAGTGTTTTGGCCCGCTCCAGAGAGGCAGACAGAGCCAACCTGACTGCTGCGGTTGCTCGGCACATGCTACTGCTTCCTTCACCTTTCGCTGTCCTCTCTTTTGAAGATGGCCAGCTGCTCAGGGAGCTCCTTAGGGGCTTAATGACCATCAACAAGGTAATTTAACAGTCACTGCTGTTACTGTGTTGCCTGCTCTCTGAAGCAGCATTTCTCGCACTGGATGAAGATTTTCTGCAGTTGTTTCCTCCTTAAGGTACTGTGCAAATGGAATCCAAATGTGATGCCCCAAGTGCGTTTATGTTGGCACGGCCAGTTTGACTGATCCAGGCCTTTTGCATTTCCAAGGTTTCACACTTCCTTCTCTCATTGTCTTTTTCCCTACTGGCTGCTTGTCTTCTAATCCACAACTCTAAAGGTTTTGTCTTTTCCCTGGCCCATATATCAGAACATGCCATGTGCAATGGTTTTGAATAAGGGTATGTTCATGCCATATGTATTTCATTACCTACCTCGCAGAGAAATTTTCTTTTCTCTGAGCTCTTATTAGAAGATGAAATAAAAAATAGCCTAGCTACCACTGTTCTTCTCACAGAATAATCCAACCCTGGCCAACACTGCAACTTAATTCTGGATATAATACTGTTATGCGAGAGTTGCTTATGCCCCAAAGTTTGAGTAATTAGTGCTATCATGGTATTTTAATTCAGCAGTGTATTACAGTCTCTGGTTATAGTCTCTGTGCACGGGTATTTATGCTTCATGTCATTAAGAGCCAGTCATTGTGTCTAACAAGCTTATACTTATGTGCATAACATAGAGAAAATGTCATTTGCAAAACCAGGCTATGCCTTGTCTTAAAGGTCAAACTTGTAATCAAATAACCTTCTGCATATTAAGAAATGTAAAAAAATAAATGCAAAAATGCATGAGATGTAGAACAAAAGCCTGTGCACAAATAACAATCGGGGCAGTTTTAAAGGCAGCGGAGTCCTTGTGATGTATTACACAATATCTAAACGGTAACAAGGTTCTCAGACAGAGTCGCTCTGTGTTGGGGGCTCCGCGAGGTGCCGGACAGCGGGCAGCTCTGCAAGGGCAGGCGTGCTCAGCTCTGCTGATACGGAGCTCAGCTAGCCCAGGATCGGGACGTGTTGTAGGCACCACTCAGCACCAGGGCCACGGCCCTGGGAGCTGCCTGCGATCGCACTCACTCACGGCTCCTGGTTAATCCCACTGCTCCCCAGCTGCCACGTGCTCGTGTGGCTCATGCGCCACAGTGCAACTGTGCAGGAGACACGAGGCTGCTGCTCTGCTGTCTGCACGGCTCGCTCTGCCTGACGCAGCACCAGCTTTCTCCAAAGGAACTGACTAGTTAAAACACCAGGGCCTTTCTGAGCCCAGCCTGTGGCTCCTGGCAGGCGAGCCAGGACTTGGACTATGCTTGGAAACGACCTTTAAGATCATTGAGTCCAGTCACAGAGCTGCTGTTGTGCTCCAGATCTTTGCTCCTGGCCTTTGTCTCCTGTTTTCGAGTTCTGATCCTGCCTCTGCTCTTCACTCACAGGATTTTGTTTCCGAACACTTTACCTGACCTTGCTCCATCTCTGACCTCAACCTTCAAGATTCCCTGGCTTCCTGGCCTTACCTTGCGCCTGACTTGACTCTGGGAATCAAATACATTTTTCAGACGGGAAACAGGGAAAATGGAAGGGTTTATTCCTAGTGCAAATAGTTTTTCTCTGTGCAACCTCAGAATGACTTGTCATAATGAGTCAGTTTGAATCTGAATAACTGACTAAGTAAAAAGGAGCAAACACGAAGTTTAGGTGGGCTGTTCTCTCAGGAAACGTGAAGACTCACAGCCATGCAGGTACTTACAGGGCAGAGTCTGCGGTTCGCTTTAATAGAAGGGTGATTTATTATATAATCACACTGTCTAATGATGCTGTCAGATACTGGCCTGTAAGCTAAACAAAAATGACTCACTGGCAAATTGAAAATGCACATTCACCAACCACCCCATTAATGCACAGTGGCAGAAAGCACCATTAACATCTGAGTGCATCCAGGCTAAACAGACTTACCCAAATCAGTTTTATTATCTCAATATGCGCTTCTTGTAGCCCGAAGACCAAATCCCAGTTGTGGCTCTTGCCTCCATGGGAGCAGAGCTGTGTCCTGCTGTGTCCTGCCAACTGCTTCCTGCACAGGCTGCTCCATAGATGATCCGTGCTGAAGGCCTTAATCCCGAACCCACTTTAGCCACCCAACCTGTACTGCTAGCTGCATCCCTTCCCAAGAAGGCAAGAACAGTTAGACCAACAAGCCCCTCACGGGGTAGTATCACCTATTTGTCTTTAAAGACCCACTCCTAAACTCTTTAGCAAATGAGAGGTGTTTAAGTGTGTTGTGGTGCTATTAGCACAGCAGAAAAGGTGCTAAATATGGCCATAAATTATTTAATATGCAGTCCCGTAACCTCCAGACCGATCGGCACCAAATCTTTCTCTCTTAATGAAATATCATTCTTGTCTGAGAAGTGAGTAATTCTAGTGAGTAATAACTAGTAACAAACTGAGACTCTTCTCATAACCAGTCTAATCCTAATGCTGGAACCCTAGTGTTTCGGTGCAGTTTCTCCTGATCTGCATTACGCAGGATGATGGCAGGACTTGTGTTTCCTCAGGCAGACAAGAGAGAGCCCTTCCCAAGATAAAAGGAAGTGCCCTCCGCAGTCCCTATCAATTACCAAGAAGCCAGGAGACAAACTGGCCTGGCAGAGCAGGCCCCCGGGTAAGCAGCTCATGGTGGAGGGATGGCTGGTACATGGGCGGTATATGCTGAAGATGGAAAGTGTTAGAGACAGAGTAAGCTGTCATTAAAGCTCCACACTAGCATGTTCACTTACATCTGATAGCTTGCAGAGTAGAGAAATGCAATCCAACTAGAAGATACACATAGCTGCCTGCCTCCTGAAAACACCATCTTCTCATGTACTGCCATAGTGCCCGTGCTGGTGCTGGAACGCGTGTTTGCCATGTTTCACAAGCACCAGTGTGCTGGCCTGATTCCTGGGCACTGACTCTGCCGGTTTCCTTCTTCCTTTTGTCAGTATTTATGTATTGGTCTGATAAAATACCCAGAAGCTTGCCAGAGTCTTAAAGGCAGGGTGACTTACACATGGCTCAACAGATTGTTTCTGTAAATAAAATGTGCCAAGAGGAGGAACTTTCTCGAGCAGTATATTCCATTATACTCCATCAAGAGATCCTTAAAAACAACCTTTAGCCTTCTGGGGTCCTGCAGTTTCGATAAGAAGTGTACACAATGTGGTAATTTCCATCTGCTCTGGCTAGAGAGATTTTTCTCATTCCTTGTGGTAGAGCTATGGCAATTCAGCTTGTTCTCTAAAGGCCACAATGATGCACAAACATGCACCTTTATTACTGTTTGTCATCAGCCACTGCAAGCATCCCTGTGCTTCTGATACAGAGGTTTACAAAGGAAGAGAAACAAGGAGCAGATGTGTGTGTGTTTGCAGGGCAGAACTCAGCACTGAGACAAGCAGGTCTTACTTTGTGTGGTGACTGAAGCTCTTGCCCTCTGACAACCCAAGCTACAGTTTTGATGGTATTATATAAAACCTGGTGATCACACACTACAAGCTCAGATCTCCAAAACAAGGATGTAGCACAGACATCTGTGCCAAGCAGCCAGCTTGGACTGCGGGAGAAACCTCCTGTCTTTCTGTTCCTGCTTCCTATTCCCAGCGATCCATGGGATGCAGGATCCAGAGCTGATTTCTGGCAACATGATGGCAGTAAGCAGGGATATTCACCTTCTGCATGAACGTGCAGCCTTTCCAGGGCATCCACTAGGGCTCACATGGATGTGCTACAGCTGCTAAATGGGCATTGCATTATTTGGATGTAGCAGTGCACCCGGCTCATGGATCAGCTTTTCCTCTTGCCAGATGGGGACAGGTGGGGTAGCAGCCTCCAGCGCAGAGTCCCACAGACACTGTCCTTAGGCCCGAAAACACTATCCTTAGAGTACTGGGAGTGCTTTATGATGGAGCAGCCTCATGTCTCTCCTCCATGCTCTCCTCCTTGGCTGAAGAGCTGCACATGGAGCAGCCTCCCCTGAGCAGGCCTCGCTGAGGCCCTTCAGCCTCGCACGTGCGTTGAGCCCCTGGGCTCCTGTGGGGCTGCCTGTCCTCCCTGCAGCACCTGGTCCTGCCGCTGTTCCCGTCTTGCAGCCGCTGCTGGTGCTGGAGAACCCCAGGAAATCTCTCAGTCTTGACTGCCAATTGCCTCCTCTCTCTCTCTCCAGATTTACTTTAATATAATTCTAGGAAGAATATAATACGAATTATATTCTGTGAAGAGTAAATAGTCTGTTGTGAACTCCACATGGAATTCAGGAGCACACTCCTTGGAAATGCATCTCTTTGCAACTAGAACAGGTTCATAACCAAAGCCCTAAGCTGCAGAAAGTTCCATTTTCTAAGCATCTAATGAAGGTGATGAACTGCATTTGGAATGGCCAAATCCTACCTTTCCTGCTCGAAAACAGCCGACAGCAAAGCCGTAGAAAGTAATTGACTCAGCAGAGGCAGTTTCGCATTACATTCAATTCCAGTGTTTTCTGGAGAGTCGTCAGCTAAGAGTATTTTAAATTCAAATGGATTACTTACTTAAAAAGGAAGGAGCTGAGAAAGCCGGTGCCCTGGCTGAGAGGCATCAGGCAAACTGAATTCCTGGCCTGCCCATTCTCGGGGCGCTGCTGCCTGATCCAGGGAAACGGGCAGGTCGGGCGGCCTCTCCCGTGACAGCCGGTGCTGCGGAAGCAGCCCGTGTGCGTTAACCAGTTTCCATGGGAACCGCTCGGTGTTCATTGAACATGATTAAAGAATGTGAAAAATAAGAACTTTTCAGCAGCTTGTCCTCGGGTTTTTGTGTTGACCTCCCTTTCTGAGTGGCTGTTCTCCTGGGAGATAAGACTCAGGGCAAAACACGGCATAAAAGAGGTGTGCTGTTTTGCTGTCGCTTTATGAGCAGCCCTTCCCTTTGATTTTTCATCCCAGGATTTCAGAACAATCTCTATGAGTAGGCATGGGTGGGTGGCGAGATATTTCTGCCTCTAACAAACACAGGACAACTGAAGATGCCTGCAATTGAGGTCACTGGAAGAAGTCAGATGAAAAAAATGTTTTGGTAATTGAAAACTGTTGAAAATGCAATTAAGAAGTGGCTTGTTTGGAAGAAATAATAATAATAATAAAACATGAAGCAGTGGAGAGATTCTGTTCGGCAGCGACTTGCCTGCCCCGTTCAGCATTTCTGCCAGCACGTTACTGTTCCTTCCCTTTACTGTTCAAGCCAGATGAAATCACTGTCAGCCTCCTCTGCCACCCTGCAGCCCCGCAGGAAAGATAAGACACGGGCCCAAGTGATGAACTGTTCATACTGGAAACCGTAGCAGGAAAAAGGATTGAGCTGTAGTAGAGGGAAAATGCAGCAGTTATCTGTGATTTTCTGTGTGCACTGCATTTTTTTTAGCTTACATAGTTAATATCTGTTTTCTTCTCCAAGTATTTACGTGCTACAATTCCTTCTCATAGGCAGTGTCTGTCCCTTGCCCTTCTGCAAGGGCAGGAGGGCAGCCCCACAAATGGGAGCAAACAGGCTCTCGATCCTGGTTTTAAAATCACACTGCCTTTTATTTAAGGCTTCCTATAACAAATTGTGTTCCTTCCTAAAATCCATCTTAACAAACAGCTAAATTCCCGCTATTGTCAGCAGGATGCATGCACAGAAACCAAAGGAAAGATAAGGGTTTCATTTGTTTCTGGCGGGGGAATCGAATAATGCACTGTATATTACATGATTGTAACACAATAAAGAGAAATCCAGTTTGGAGTGACCTGAAATCAAACACTGTTTTTCACACCAAAGGACAGGCTGTGAAACTGTGTTTCGGGTTAAAATAAATTGTAATCGAGCATTTCAGAGAAGCCTTCAGCAGCTCCCGCTGCAGCCCTAGAACAAGGAGGTGAAATGCAGCTGGCACGGGTGGAGCAAGAGCTTTGCTGTTTCCTTAAAAATTTCCAGAGCGATTCCCATCCAGGCAGAGCATCCATAGTTTGTTCTGGATATTGAAGATGGATCTTCCTGCCCTCCGTCCCCCAGCAGCCAACATTTGGGGCACACACGGGAAATGCACAGGAGCAAAGCTGGACTTACTCATCGCTGAAGTGACACTGTCATCTTGAAATACAATCCATCAAATAACACACTAAAATACTTAAAATTATATCGAGCCAGCAGCTCTGTAAGCAGAAGGTCACATGCTCAGTGGGAAAAGGACATGGGAGCTCCAGTTTCTCACTCCATGAATAGTCAGATATGGATTTTCCCACACCACTGCCCATACAGTGAAGGAACTGACACCAGCACAGGTTTTCCTTTGTTTTCCTTAGCTTTCACAGGCTTCAGCAGAGTGAAGCACTTCAAGACCTCAGCATAAACTGATTTGACATTTCCTAAATATTTGTTTCTGCCCCAACTATTCAACTATTTCAATACAAATCTTGAATAAAGATCATGGCTCCAAAATGTCACTCTCTGACACAAAAATTACTTTCTGTAAGAATTCATAAGGGTACCTCTAGCATAGAAGGAGATATGAAAAATCTGTTACCTTAATATTCTGGACTGGAATTTCTCCCCAAAAGGAAATTTAAAAAGTAACTAAACATTAGGTAGTGGCATTTTTAAATGAAATTCTACCTGCTGGGCTGAAAGGAAAGTAGAGGAAACTTCAGCCTTAGTCTCCTTTGCAGCTTCTTTTTTGGAGAGAGGGCTGTGTATTCATGCAGTCAGAGGGCAAGTTTCTGCCCAGGTTCTGCCCCGTGGTGGTCCGGGCTCTTCCTGGGCCCTTCCCAGGCTGAGGAGCTGTCCCAGAGCTGCTCCGAGCAGGGACCTCGGCGTCCTGGCTCCAAGCCTGGCTGCTTCATGGGCTGAGCTGGTAGAAATCCAGGGTGAAGCTGTACACATAGAAATCTTTTAGATTTCTATTATCAAAACATTTCTATCTGTCTTCTTCCAGTAACCTTTAGTATTGAATGCAGCCCTCTTATCACATTTATTGTCAGTGAGAAAATGTCCTCACCTTTAAACCTACCCCAATCTTTTTCCTCCTTTTCCTTCTGTCTCTGCATCATTTCTGCTTTCAAATCTTAGCCACCCTTCTCCTCTTGCAGTCAGTCCCATAGCTGAACAAATATACATCTCATTCCA
>JAUBOD010000756.1:492472-504792 GCA_032353885.1 Nothura maculosa | reverse complement strand
AACAGAGCATGCGGGAGTATCCTCAGTTTCAACATCTTCATTGCCAAAAATGGAAGCAATGGAAGTTCAAACCTGAACGTGCCATTTTGTAGCTGTTAGTCCTCACAAAGAGTCTCCAAGTATGAGATTCATGAGTACAAAATAACTGCCAAGTTATCTGTAGTGATTACGAACAAGCTGGAGTCTGAAGTGAAATTCATGTCTCCACCATCTCCATCACCTTGGTTATGTTTACGTGTGGCACTCGGCCATCATTATGCTAAACATGTGGTCTAAATTTTGACTGTGTAATCTGCCAGCATTGAGGTTTACATTTCAAGCTATTTAGTCTAGAACTTTTAAATAAAATATTCTTAATTATGCATAGCCTGTAGGAATAAAATTAATGGCAGCTATTTCCCTCTCCTTTCAATGGATAAAGAACACTAAATTGAGGTTAATTGTGCTTCTCTTTAAACAAAACAAACTTGAAAAAGGTAGATTTCTTTTTTATCAAGAGGAAGAGGAACTAGACTTTCCTATGTTCTTTCATCATTGAGGAAGTTAATCAAAAAAGTGTCAATTGCATTTTTTTTCCTATTGAGTCCAGATCTTTGCTAGGATATGTGGCAGCCTATTAGTCATATTTTTCATCAGAACCACCCTCAAAGTGTCTGCTCACACATTCTTTCTCGCTTTGTAGCCGGACTACATCATCAACACTTTCTATACCTTTTATACCTATTTTTTTCTTCTCCATGAATGTTCTCAATGCCACCCATGAAACTTCACAGATCTTGCTCTTGAGGTGCAGTGCAACTCTATCTGAGCCAATGTCCTTGATTTTTGCTCATTACTATCATGTACCCCAGCTTCTCCTCCATTAGGTTTATAACATCTCAACTGGAATTATGCATTCACTCATACATACTATTGGCATTTTTAAAAGTTACAGCACCCTTTTTGCAAAAATGGGAGACTCAACTTCAAGGCAGGGGTGAATTTTACCCACAGCATTATTATTTTGTTGTCGTTGTTGGACCTAATAGTGGGCAGGGTATTGGCTGTGTGGTTGTACAGGGAGCTTGGATGCAGAATCTGCCCTTGGGGAGCACAGGGAGGCTAACATGGCAAAAGCAAATCAATAGGAAGGCACACGGGAGCTGAAGAAAGATGGTGAGTTAGATGAGGAAAATCTAGGCTGTTCTTATTTTTGCAAAACCTCTTTAAAGACAAAAATCTTGTGTGCCTTGGCTCTGTCTTAGCTTAACTTAAAAGAAATGGGGAGCAAAGGGGAGAGAGGAAAGAGCCAGAGTTCTCTTTACAACCAGAGAAGTTGTACAAAACACTCCTGGTAGATCTAACTAATGGTGGTTGCCAACAGAGGTCGCTCTTCCTGCCTCGTCCCCCTTCCTCCCTATCCATGTGTTTCCTTGCCTCTCTTTGCACACACCAGGCTGCTCTGTGGTCCTCCCAGATTCACTCAGCATCTTCTTCCTCTAGGAGCCTTTCCATGCGCGTGTCAAACAAGGCAAGTCAAATTTCTTTTCCTTTTTCTCCCCCTCTTGATTCAATGTTATGCACAACATAATTAACTGAAACACTGGCTAACTTAAAGGTGGAAAATTACATAAAGAAGTTCTTGGCAGTATAGTTGTGTATAGATGCAGGAGTGTGGATGAAGTACCTGACCTTTTAAATGTGATTTCGAACTTAAATATGCCTCTTGAAAGCAATAATGATGAAATTAATCAGACTTTAATAAAATCTGTGACACAGAGTTGTTCTAAACATAAAATCTTGGTGATTAAAATCTGTAGACATATTTTTGCATGTGTTTATTTTATTTTTTTCACATTTCAGTGAATTATCAGATACTGTTACTTTGTTTTATGCTCTACCTTTCAGGTAAATTTTCTCCTCAGCTGACTGATTTGAGTTAAACATGAATCCTAATATGCAAAGCTGCTTCTTTTCAGAAAGCAGGCCATTATCAGCTGCTTTTTGGTGTTCTGACATAGCACTGACAGATTATGAATAATAGGCCTGCTTTATTCCTGTGAAAGTCAGCAGAAGCTGGATTATTTCCATTTTGAATCACTCTTCTGTTTACTCAATGAAGACCTCTCCTTTTAAGACCACAGTTGATGCTTAGGAGTATTCAATTGTACTTTATTACCTTTGAGCACTTAATGTTTTCTCTCTAGAAATTGAGGTGTATATGTAACAAGTTTCCCTTTTTTTTTTTTTTTGCCTTAAATTTTTCACTGGGAAATAAAAATACGTTTATTTTCCTCAATGGTGGATGATGAGTGTTTTGCTCATGGTGCCTGCTGCTTCCCTTTCCTACTCTTGCACTGATTCCCAGGTCTGCGCGGCTGCCTTGCAAACAGCACTGGGAGGACTAACCCGACTGAAAAACAGTGCCAGAAGGTGGGGAAACAGGCCAGAAAAGCTGATTTTTTCACTCACTCATCAGCCCTGTGCAGTGCTGTGCTTGGGCACAGAGCTTTTGGTCTAGGTTGTGATGGGCACAAGGCACAATTGCAGAGGGCAACAGCAGCAAAATGAGGTGGGAATCTGGACACTGCTTGTGCCTGTAGTTCTGTGGCATGGAAAAAGGAACTGCTCCCCCTGGACGGCTGCTCTCTGCTTGTTTTCTCTCTGCCACACGTTATTGTCTTGCACAAATCCTTGCAGTCTAACAGGATTTTCTAGACAGGAGTCAGGACTTGCTTTGTGAAATAAGGGGAAAACCTTTACCGGGTAGCAGGTATGTGCCAGAGCAGTTGTTCTGACTTGTTAATGACTTAAATGAGTGCGTCTTATCTCTAATACTGGAAGAGGAAAAGCAAGTGAGAGGAGGAGAGCTAACCTCTAGCTTCTTGAAATATGTAGTACCAATATACAGGGAAAAGACAGTGCTCGGTTTACTGAAATGGTCCTCATCACCCTGCTTGATTCTCACACACACACACACACACACACACACACACGCACACACACACACACAGACGCTTTTTTGTAATAAAAACTTAGGAATTCACATTTACTAAGATCATAGTCTTAGGGCAACGTCTGAGCAGCTTTGCACTTAGCTCACAATAGAAATATTTCATGTTAGACCAAGTCTAAGGAGCTGCTCTTTCCCAGCGAAGTGGCCGAGATGTTGTACGTGTGCAGCACAGGGGAACTTCCTGCAGGAGCGCCCCAGTGAGGCAGCTCACTACGGTAAACAGTCCTGTTTGACAGGGATAGTGTGTTTGCAAGTTGATTAGGTCATAGATGATAACTTGTAACCTTCCTCCTTCCCGACTTCTTCTTGCTCATCTTATTTTTATTATTATTTACACTTTTATGCTTTGTTCTTGGGCCCCATTTGCTTATTTCTGTGCTCTTTACTGTTTCAGGTGGCCTACCTTGAAATGACTCTAGATTTTATGGCTCTTTGTTTTCTGTATATATGAGAACAAGCTGCTCTCATCACCTGACAAGCAATGTATGCGTATGTTCCTGCTGCATTTTGTCATGTTAGAAATCTTTCTGTATATTCTCTGTTTCCCTTAAGTGTTGGCAGCTAAACTGGTTCTATTGTATATGGGTTTGCTAGTGACTTGCATTATAGCTGTATCTATAAATAAGAGTGAAAGGTGAGAGTGAGTAGGGAAAAATTACTTGCTCCTTGAACCAGCTTGCAGTAAAACGTGGCTTCTGTTCTTGGGAAGTGCTGTAGACAAAAGCAGTGCGAGCAAAGCAAACACCAAGTTGTGTTCGGTCATGTTCCTGGCCTCCTGCTGCCCGCGTTGTAGTTCTGTTTTATTGCTGAGGCTATTGGTAGATTTGGAAATCTGGCATCTGGTTGCTGCTTTCACCAATGACTTGTTAAAATGAACTGAATTATTCATTGCTTTTATTGGTCTATCTACTCCAAAGCCTTCCTACTGTATCCTGAACCCCCCTCGCTCTCCCTTCGGAGCCTTTCAGGCCTTACTCCTTGCTGAGGAGCTCTCAGGAATGTCCAGCTTCAGCCAAGTGTATGCTGAACTCAAGGATATGGGGAAATGAAAAGTGAGTACTTGTTTTCATCTAACTGGGCTCTTCTTGGATAACCCTCTATGCTTCCCCTGACTTTTCCTAAGTTTCTGTTATAATGTTCTTTTTTGTTGTCCCTGTCCTTCCTAGCGAATGAAGGACACAGGGAGCTTAAGTATCAGCCATGTGTGATGCTGCAGCTTGTCTAGGGGTTCAAGTGGCTCGGGCTAGTGAGAGGTTATTGCTGATAGAGCAAACCCAAAGCCAATAGCTTAAGCTTAAGCCACTGCTGGCAAACACCTGAACTTTGCACGATGAGGAATTCCACCCACGTCAAACCTGTTGCAGGGACCATATAGGACTACGTTAATATGAAGGGTCACATCAGCCAGAAAGTCTGGTAACACTAGATGCTCCTACTGGACTAATTCATGTCCTAGCCTGGGTCCCAGTGGGTCCCAGTGGGACCCACTGTTCTTCTGCATTGTGAACTATGCCCAGAACTTGCCAGTTCCTGGCTCTTAGGCTTGATTGTGTTTTAGCTTATGGGACATGGAGTCTAGTGTGTGGCTTGCCAAGTCAGGAAGTGTGACTGCCACAAATTGCATTTATCAACCTTTGCCCTGCTGTGCTCAAGACTAGAGGTGTTATCTTAACAAAGGAATTTGAGCAGTTTCTGGAGCATTAGCTGTTATGCCAAGGCTCTTTGGGTATTGTTACAAAGCTTGGTGCCGGAACAGGTTGGTTTGTTAGTACAGCTTGGAGCCAAACCATTCCCAATTCCTTTAAGCCAGCTGGTGCCTTTCGATACTGGCTCACGGTAGGATTCAGCCAACAGAGCCTGCCCTTGTCCTCCTTGTTACAGACCTCCTTCCTCCAATGTGAAGGAGGTAGGACAGCGCAGATTCCTTGGGCTGAACAATCTGCTTGTTACCACCAGGGAACTGAGAGACCGACAGAGGTTGTGCTGCAGTCAGCAACATCATTGATGCCCAAGCAAGTTGGAGGAAGTCTCCTGGGCCTTTAGTCGGCAGTGACAGAGGCAAGACTCTGCTGATTGCAATTAAACCTGGCCAGCGTGGATGATATTAGTGGAATCCACCTGGAAAACCTTATGGAAGGGGCAATTGAAGAGAAGCCATAATCCAGTAGACTTGAGTTTCATTTCTATTAGGAATGTCTTGCCTGCTTTTGAATGCCCACACAATTATAGGACACAATTATAGGACAAGATTTTTTCTTTCGTTGTTCTGTCTCATTGAGGAGGGGGGAAAAAAACCCTTGCTTGTGTCCATCCCAGTGGAAACCTTTCTGCAGTCATTTTCCCTATGGCACGTGGGGAGGGCCGGGAGGCAGCTCCGAGCTGCTCCCCCTCGGAGAGGAGTCTGGTTTGGAGAGGCGCTCGCAGCAGCGCTCGCAGGTCAGCGCTGGCTGCTCAGCCTCTTTGGGTGCAATTGAGGTACTGGTGTATACAGACAGGGAAACTGCGGGCGTGGAAAATGGATGATCCCAAATTCCTAAGCAGGGAGAGACAAAAAGCTGTTGGCAGGAGGTTTGGCGTGGGAGGGGCTGCTCTTTGGGAAATGTGCTCTTCCATGTTCCTTAACTAGAGCCAGGACTAATGAGTCCTGGCTCCCGGTGCTGCCCCCCTGCTGCCTTCTGCCAGCACAGGGTAAGTGCTGCAGTCAAACACCCCGCGGATCAGGGGGTGCCTTGCTTAGGGCTGCAGGGTTCCTCACACCAGCCCCATGTTTTCCCACGTTGTTTCTTCTGGTTTGTGTGTTGTGTGCAAGCTGGCAGCCAGTTTGCAAATAGAAGTTGCTGCACTGCTGCTTCCTGCTGCTGCAGAAGCAACAAAACTTCATATCTGTAAATGATGGGTGTCGGGGCCCATACTTTTCCTTCTGAAATTACAGTCAAACTTGCCAAAATCCCAAGTGTATTTGCCCCACTGTTGTTGGAAAATTGCTTTTAAAATGGTATTTTACACAAATTACATGGATTTCTGCAAGGATTCTAGGAAAAGGAATACAAGAACTAAAATTTGAGGTATTATCTACATTATTTTTAAACTGAATGAATTTTTAAACCCTATTCTTGTGAAGGCTTATGCATGTTGCTTAACTTCTGGATCAGTAGATTTGTTGATGCTGGGTGCTGAAGGACAGTGAGCTGTGCTGGGACAGCTGTAACATCCCTGTCCATGCAGTCACCTGTTCCTTTCCTGTTTCCTGGAGAGAGGAGGCCGGGACGTGTGACACCTCATCCCTTTCGTGTCAGCATCCTGCTCCTGGTGAGCACTGGTGCTCTGGAGGCTGAGGAACAAACGTTCCCTCCAAGCTGCCATCTGTGGGGGTGGCCATCCTGGTACAACAGCCACCAGCAGCATCTCTCTGGGAGAAACTTTTGAGGATTTTAAGCTCTAATTTCCTCAATGACTCCCTGAAAAAATCAGTTCAAAAATATGAACCTTATATCGCAAACAAGTACGGTAATGGAGGACAGATCCAAACAAATAAAAAAGTCATAAAGTAAAGAAAAGAGTAGAACTTTGCACTTTAAAAATAAACCAAAAATCGACATGCTGCAGAATATTCGACAAGATGTCAACAGTTTCCAGGAAGGAGGGTGCTGTGATTTATGGAAGGATCATCGTAGCTCGCCAGTGATTGTACTAGGAGCTCCATTTACTGCTCACAGCACTGATCAGTATGTGGAGAGAGAAAAGCAAACAGGGTATGAGTTCCTGACTAGCTTTGTTAATGGCTTGAAGAAAGTAAAGGTAATTACACTGACGAATGTCACCGATGAAAGCTGGGGGAGTGCCTGATTCCTAGGCAATTACGTGCGAGGGAGAAACCGCAGCACTAAAACCAGCAAGGTAACATTCAAAACAAGCAGGTATCAATGGGTTCAAGTCAGCAAAGCAGGGAGACCTTTACTCACAAGCACAAGGAGCTTGTGCTTTGACCTATATTGGCAAACCCGGGTCAGCTGTACGGTGTTGAAGATGCTGGGGGATGAATGAACGATTGGGTGCAACTGATAGTGCCTCTCTCCTTGGCTGGACCTTTAGGATCTGCCTGTGGGATAAGGGAGTTGGGATTCATGTTCCCCATCATGCAGGAGACCTTGGTGTCTCCTTGCCAGGCTAAAGCTGCTCGGGTTGGGGTCTTTGATTTTTTAATATCAGTGCTGTTCTGTTCAGGGACAGGAATTTGTGTGACGTGAAACAGAAATCGCGTAGCTCATCAACAGGGTCACTGCATTACTGAGCCGTGGGTCCTGCTTCCCTCTGCCCTGCAGGGAGTTCTGCAGTAGAGGCTGAGGCCCTAACGCAGGAATTTCCGCTGTGCTCTCCCTGTGCTGATGCTGTGGCATAAGGAGCTGGCATTAGGGTGCTGTTGGGAGAGGTGAGGCACAAGGCTTTGGATTCCCCTCGGGCAGAAGCGGGATATGAATGCAGATCCTTCACATCCGGAGCGAGCCCTGCAGCTGCTTGTCTTGTGCCGCAGCCGTCTGCTCCAGCTCCCTCGGCCTCGGTGAGTGGGGTCTGAGTCAGCTCACTCCAACTGCTCTGTATTAAAGAATGCTCAAGTGGGACAGACCCACCATTTACCCGGAACAAGAAAACTGTATATTTTAGGCAATATTTAGGTGAAAATTAACACCTGACTCTTGGTTTTTTTTTGTCATTTTTGACTTGTTCTGTCTTCTGTGTTTGTTTTGTTTGTTTCCTTTTTTAATCTGTTTGATGAAATCCCATGAAACAGTTATCCACGGAGCCTTATATATAAATTGCTCTTGTAAAATGCAGCCGTGTAGCCAATGCAGATCAATGTTAGCTGGGGCTCTTCTCGCTCCTGACTTGGTTGCAAGGCAACAATAGGCAACAATGAATATCCAGATGTCCAAACCCTTTCCTTGTCCAAATGTACAGCATAATCTCTCCCTCCGTGGATGCCACTGGATCCTCCACCTTCCACTTGTTTTACATTGCCGCTCCCTTGCATACAGGAAAAAAGCCATGCACGTGTATATATAAAAACAAAGAGATTAGGGGCAGTGGCACAAAAGCAGAATTAATTTTGTTGTTAGCCTCATCCCAGCTGTTTTGCACTATGTAGTTAGAGTTGTCAGTGCAGTGGAAACGATGATAGATTTGGGAATGGCCCTGTGGACAGCAGGCGAGCCGAGGTGGCCGTGTGCAGGGGAGAGGCACTGCCAGGAACTAAAGGCAGTGGCTGCAGAGATGCTGGCCTAAACCAGGAGCAACAGCCATGGGCTCCCAGCAAGAGAAATGCGTGGTGAAATTAGGACAGTTGAATAGATAGTTAAGGATCGGGATCATAATCGCTTAGAAGGGAAGAAGTAGGATGAGATCAGATCCCTACGTTAACCACTTCCATGCAGGCCAGCTCATCTCTTGGGACCTGGAGCCGCGCGATTTCCAGTTGCGGAGGCGCAGAGTAGATCCAGCTGTTTTGCTTTGCTGGGACATGGTGTTGGTGGGACAGGGTGTTGGTGGCCGCGGAGCAGCCGTCGTGGTGCGTGCGGGCTCCTCCTTCCGGGAACGGCGCGCGGTTCCCGGCACTCCTAGCGGGAGGGCGCGCGGGGGAGCGCGAGCCCAGACCGTTCAGCCTGAGTCACCCACACATGGGCTGGCTCCTACAGACATGCTGCAAGAAAGGTCGTTTTCAGTAGCCTCTCGCTAGTGTTGCACATGTAGACATGACAGTACTTCCTTTAGCCATTCATGAGTTATTTAATGGTGTTAATTAACTTGGACATCACTGGATGTACCTTCCTTTTGTACTTTTGTTTTCATTTTCCTACAGAAAATGACACTTGATTGGTGTAGTTTATCACCTCTGTAGCAGCTGACGATGCTGTTGAAGCGATGGCACGGAGCTCTTTATTTTCAGCATCCAAATGATTGCAGAACTTTATTTTAGTGAAATATTTTTACAGTAACCCAGCTTAATGCCTGCTCTTACGTGTTTCTGTCATGCAGCTTTGTTCAGTCTAGCTGGATATATGATCTGCATTCTTACCGCCCAGTATTGTGAGCTTGGGTACTGATACCTGTGGCACCTCTGTGATTTTTAGGACAGAGCCCCTGTTTTGCAGGCGGAAGGCTGTGACCCATGGTCCATATTCAAGCTGGAAATGATATTGATAGACCCTGTTCAAGCCGCTGTTGAGTCTTGAAGCCCGAGCTGCCTCTCGCAAGCTCGAACCAACTGTTTTATTTGCCCGTGTCTTGCATCCCTACGCTGAGAGCTAGGCTGGTTTCTGCTGTATCCTGATGTCTCCTGTCACTGCCCAAGGTGGACGCATCTGCATACGGATCAAGTGATGCATGGTCACCAAACCTGAAATCAGCAGCAATAAAGCCCTCGATACCACCCTGAAACACAGGAAACTGAAGTCAGGACTCTCAAGGATGGGCGAAGTTTATACTTTGCTTTAACCATTGTGCGAGGATTAATACAACTTTTTCAAAATGTTAGCAGTTTCCGTTCCTTGCTTTCAGCTCAGAAACTTTTATTTTAAAGTTACTCGCCTGCTTAAAGCTATGCTTAAACCTAATCCTTCTCACTAGATAGAGATGACCTAAGCTGTGCATGAGCCCTCAGTGCAGAAGTGCTCTCTATTGGTGCTCTGTGCTGTCCAGTTCTGCCTGCTTGGCCATTTGCTTGCCCTCTTTCAGAGGGAGCAGGGAAGAGTAAAAGTGTACGAGTTTCACAAGAAAATGAGGAACAGACTTTTGGGGGCTCCTTAAACAGTAGAGGGATGTGATGGTTACAGTTTGCAATAAGGAAGCTTCTTTGGTAGTTGTTAGTGGCTGGTGTTAAACTATTAAGTCATACCTAGGTGACATAAAGAGGAAAACTATGGCACTTTGGGGCATTGAATATGAAAATAGAAGCACGCAGTGATGTGGAGAACAACCCAGACTAAGCCAGAACTAGTTGCTTGTGTTCTCAAACTGCTTTGTCTTGGGGAACCAAGAGGAGCATCTGTTATTGCTAGCTTTGCTTTGCTATTTCATTCTCTCCATCCCTGGAAGTTACCCATTACTGCTGTGTTTGTGTTTGGAACCTCCTTGCATTAGAGAAGGAAATGCACGTGCGTTTTCTTGCGTGCAGCGCTGTGAATTTGCTTTAATAGACCTTGCAGAAGGAATCTGTGGATGTTCCCTTCCACTCCTGGTATCCACATGTCACAAGATGAAGCCCATTGCAGGGAGCTTTGTGAGCTCAACCTGTGTCTCAGCAGGTTTCATAGGCTGCTTCTCCATTGACTTTAGGGAGGCTTGAGCTGTGCCTAAGTGAAGGGTTCATCCAGAGTTCACATGCAGCTTCATGTCTCCCCCCGTGTAGTCTGTGTTTCTAGACTTCGAGGGTGCATATACGAGAGCCTAGAGGGCTTAGGAGAGGCTCAAGACTAGCAAAATGTAAGTGGCAGGAGCCAGGTCTTCTGGAGATGGTACCTGGAGCTCCTGGCCCTCTCCTGCCCTGCTGTCCCCAGCAGGAGGGTGTTGGTATCTGAGCTCTCCAGTCCTGGAGCTTTGTGGGGCAGCAAAGGATAACGTGTGCTCATTGATAGATGTTCAAACCATGAATGGGAGGCCCTGTGCAACTGTGATACTGCTGTAAAAATCAGGAAACTTTAAATGGTGATTGAAGGAGTTAAAAAAAAAAAAAAAAACAGGAATGTGAATCACGGATGATTTAACCCCATTTCTGCGTTGCTGGAGGCTACAGTTTTGAGGTGCTGGGTGGGTTTGGCCGGGCTGAGAAGTGGTGCTTGGTGCCACGAGAGGGCTCTGCTGGTGCAGGCTGCGCTGCCCGGCCCCTTCCAGGCAGCCCGTGCCGAGGATCCCGTGCGGGGGCGCGGGGCGCTGTGTGTGGGTGCCCAGGCAGGCGCTGGGTGCTGGGTGCTGTGCGTGGGCACCAGGCTCAGGCAAGTGCTGGGCACTGGGTGCTGTGCATGGGTGCTCAGGCAGGCGCTGGGCGCTGCTGTCCAGGTGTTTGGTGGCGCCTTCCCACCGCCCGCTCCTGCGCTCTGCTGCAGGGAGGAGGCTCCGCGGCTCCCGCAGGGATGTTCCCGGCTGCCTCCTCTGTTTGTGGGAGTCCGTGGGCGGGAGGATTCCCAGCCTGGCCTGTGGGCTGAGCTGTGCTAAGCAGCCCTGCCGATGCCCCGCTCAGGGAGTGCACGTCTCCCAACAGGGACCCGGATTCCTACCTCCTCATGTTTATTTTTTTCCACTACTTCCTGCTGAAGTAGTGCTGGAAGAGGGTTTGAAATGTGTGAAGGTTGCTCACGCTACCTGTGCTTTGCCCAGGGAAAGGCTTTCCCTGGAGTCCAGGGTAAGTCACATCAGGGATGCAGAGGAGGGACCATGCCAGATTCCAGATGCCCCCTGTGCTGCCGTGGGCTGTTGCTGCCACGTGCGTCTTCAGGGAATGAGCTCTCAAAGACACGGGGTGGGAAACCAGGGCCATGTGCTGCTGTTGGCCAGCCCACTCTTCCCAGAGGTGTTGTGTAAAATGTTCTATTATGTTGTTCCTTATTTGTCTCTCCTCTTAGAGAAAATCGAACTGTGCAGTTGTTTAACACTGTGTTAATAACTCGGAATGGATTAGCTCTTGAAAACATCAGCTGGTTTGTGCTTGTGGTTGTCTCTGGTATCAGCTGGCCACTCTAGTCTGGCCGAGGTTGACCTGGTAGCCCAGGGAGCCCGGCTGGGCCCTGAGCTCGGCCTGTTACTGCAGCCTGCACTGATCCACATGGCTGTTTAGCTTCTCAGTGTGTTTGTTGAGCCCCAGCCTTGTGGGTGCCTGCAGGCAGGAAGCAGCTTGTGTGATGGGGATAAAAGCCCAGTAGCTAATTCTTTGAGATAAAAGCCCAAAAGCAATCAGCAATTTGAAAGGAAGAGCTGGGAGGATTTGTTGATTTGTGTTTGGTTCCCTTAGTTTTAACGTGATACCAATAGCAGTGGGGAAGCTAAACTGGAGCACAACTAATGCTGCTTGGGTTCTCGGCAGTACCTGGCTCCCGAGAACGGCACCTGGAGAATTTCCATGCCGAGCTGGAGCAGCCGCAGGGATTGTGTGCAGGATCTGTGCTCGGACTGGAGAGCCTGGATAGCGGCATCGCTCCCGAGGGCTCGGCGTCCCTGGGCCGTGCGGACAAGCAGCCCAGGTGCTGGTACCTAAACACTGTATGTTCCTCTCCTCCCTTAGTGTCCTTTACTGTCGCTCTCCGGACCACGGACAACATCACTGTTACGATTAAACTGA